>OX439351.1:23974671-24416548 GCA_949319445.1 Mythimna lalbum
ATGTCAAAGTTAAACAGTTATTTCGGCCTTGTGAGCGATCACGTGCCGGTGGCTTGTATTTTCGTTAAGTATCTACAGCCTTCAACTCTTTACACGAAAGTGATGTTTTAACGATACTATTTATAAGAGCGTGTAAGTGTAGTGCGCCGTCATATGCGTCTCCGACAAATATAACTGGTGCACAGGATGGCACAGATTTTTTAATAGTTTTTATTTTTTTAGCCTTTCTTTAGGACGAATCCCGTCCTAAAGAAAGGAACGTACACGTTATTGATAAAAAAAACCCAACAGCTCTAGCAGAGTATATGTAAGGAAACCATTAAAAAGCCGTTTTACAAGGATTCAGTCAGAAGAATTGACCAGATGCACATTACAAAGAAAATTAGAAAAAAAGGAGGAAGGCAGGACTTTAGTCTGCACTTCCGCAGTGAGATGGATCAAATAGGCTTATAATAATATCAATAAATAGTAATTTTCTGCATATTATCTTAAGCAAAACCCTATAAAAATATCATCTGAGTTATTGAATGGTCACCCTATAGAGTTATTGAATCAAATGCGTGTCGGCGTGAGACGGCGGCAGGCGCGTGGCCAGCGCCGCACATAATGCTAGCAGGCACACTACAGCAAGCTGTGCACCTTGCTGTAGTGTGCCTGCTCGCACTACTAGGGAGTTCATGCCGACCGTCGACTGACGCTAATAAATGCGTGTCGATGTTTGTGTCGGCGTGAGACGGCGGCAGGCGCGTGGCCAGCGCCGCACATAATGCTAGCAGGCACACTACAGCAAGGTGCACAGCGCTACTAGGGAGTTCATGCCGACCGTCGACTGACGCTAATAAATGCGTGTCGATGTTTGTGTCGGCGTGAGACGGCGGCAGGCGCGTGGCCAGCGCCGCACATAATGCTAGCAGGCACACTACAGCAAGGTGCACAGCGCTACTAGGGAGTTCATGCCGACCGTCGACTGACGCTAATAAATGCGTGTCGATGTTTGTGTCGGCGTGAGACGGCGGCAGGCGCGTGGCCAGCGCCGCACATAATGCTAACAGGCACACTACAGCAAGGTGCACAGCGCTACTAGGGAGTTCATGCCGACCGTCGACTGACGCTAATAAATGCGTGTCGATGTTTGTGTCGGCGTGAGACGGCGGCAGGCGCGTGGCCAGCGCCGCACGTAATGCTAGCAGGCACACTACAGCAAGGTGCACAGCGCTACTAGGGAGTTCATACCGACCGTCGACTGACGCTAATAAACATCGCACCGTATTGTTTAGCTGCCCAGTTTGGAACCAATCGATGTGTCTTGAATATAGTCGGCAAGTTTATTTGTACGTTTAGTGTGCAACGCTTTTCTCACACGCTTGCCACTACCTGGAGGAGTTAGTACTTAATGCTAAAATGTTGGCAGACCGATCGGCGATAGCTGTGAAGTGTAGTTAGTAACCAGATGGAGTCTTACCCTTCCACCAGAACGAATCTGTTATTCGTCTCACAACTCCTACGAAACGCAAGAGTTGGACTATTCTTGGCCGGAGATCACACGCGCCAAGCCAACTGTGTATCTAAACGATATAGTAACTTAGAAGCGTATATGATACAACAATATCTCCAACAGTTCATATTCATCAGTTCATGTTCATATTCAAAACTGATATGCCAATCTTCATTAACAAAAATTTGGGTTTCGAAATCTCCGAAGATAAGATAATTATACAACTATTTATATTCCATAGGTTAGAAAACAGCTCGACTGTTCGCACCGCCAGCCGGTCAAGTTCAAGGCGCACTACTATAAAAACAATATACGTTGGCCATTAGCAAACAAAATGGCGACGATTAATCATCAACGATTACTGATGAATTAGAAATGTAAATTTTAAGGTCAGAGAGATTAAATATGTGGTTATATAAATGTTTATAATAGGAATTTTAATGTGACCTATGTTTGTAAATACAGTTGGGAATGTGACTGAACACATCGGAAAATTTCGATCGAGCGATCGATCAAAGAACGCTAGCACTGACCTTGAGGATAACTTGGACGAATTGCTCATAGGTATCGGAGTACTGATGTGTATGTGCGACTGCGCATAGAGCAGCTCATAGGATCTATGATCTATTTGAAGTCTGAGACCACACGGATATTGCTATTCTGGTATCAATGTATTCCATATCAAGTGTTCAGTACGTGGCTGCCGCCGAAGTGTCCGTGTATAACGTAAAACTCAATTGATTGCACCTCTGTGTTCACTCGTTGTCGACAACGACGACAACACATTGCATGATTTGCATAAAAATCTCAATTGATTCACGTTTTCAATGTTGATTTGGGCATCGGGAATGCGGATTCCGTACCTAGTTTTATCGAAATATGTACGTATTTGTGTTTTCTTCTACTTCCCGTCGAGTCTTATTTAAACTATTTTTACTCACCGAGTACTTAAATTTCCTTGTTTTGGCTTCCATTCTTTTGTAATATTCTAACAATATTATTGTTATCTACATCCATATTCCTTTTCAAAAGATTTCCTTCAAGGTGTAAATCATTTCATGCTTTTTCTTTAGCCATTTAGGTACTTACCTACCTGTCACTATTTTAAAACGTTTCTATTCCAGCTGTAGTCAGTTCTATGAATGTTGAAATTGCGCCAATATGAGCCATTTTGTAGTTGGCATAATGAGCGCGACGTGGCATTATTGTGGCTATAACGTCCACCGGTATGGTAATGCGCTGGGACCACAATGCGTACGTGAGCCGCATGCGCCGCCAGCGCCCCGCGCCATGCCTGCTAGCTAACACCGCACGAAAATGTCCATCTATTTAATAGTGTTACCGCAGATTTTAAATCTATATGACGACATGAAAACAATTAAGTACCTATTGAGTAGGTGTGTTATTTTAGCATACGTTTCTCAAAGGCCACTAAGTGTACCTAGTGTTCGGTGGTAATCCGAATTGCAGTCATGATTTACCATTATTTCGCAACGTGTTGAGCTCAAATCGAGCAAAATGTTCATAGTTCAACGTAACTACATTATTAGTAAAGGTTATTGTTGTTCTAGTAAACAGTGTGGCATTCACTCAGAACCTGACACTACAACTCTATTCACGCTCTAACGTTGCGTTCAGAATGTTGAGTGCAAAAGTAATTGAAAATACTGAATTTCTTATGTAACCGCAAACAATTTAGTTTTGGAATTCTGAATAAGGATTGGTAAAATTATTAAAGCAAAGACATTTCAGCTTGGTGTAGAAACACAGGAATATAAATCGTGAAGGATGGCCGTGGATGACGTGTGCTGGTGATGTATGACACGCTCAGCTCGGGATGGGTGCAGCGGCGGTATACGTGCCTAACTGCCTACGCTATGGGGCTCCTGGGAGGCACCACACAGCACATGTGGGCAGTATGTCCACTTCACTGAGGACAGTGACGGGAAGCTTGCTCGTGTTATAATGAACTCTACGAGAAATTACTAATGTATTTTTATTTTTTTAGTAAAACTTATCGTTTTTACACCTGACGTCTTATGACCAGCTTTTCTTATTGTCTTTTTCATCATCGTCTTTTCACCAGCTTTCGGCAGTACTTCCCCAACAAGACCCATATCTCTTAACGAGCTTGGCTTTGTAGTGATCATTTCTGTGATTTCCGTTTCGAAATAAGCAAGTGTTCCTCCTGTATCTACTTGTGATGTATTGTCTGGCGCTCACTCCACGCCCCGCGCTGGACTACCGCCAACCGCCACGCGGAGCGACGCGATAACATCTCATTTGTCCTTTTTATTATGCCGTATTAGTGAATGTCATTATTTTATTGATGCATAATGGCCATTCCTTTTTCGTTGGCCACCTCGACAACGTGTTTGGAATACGTCGTATTATTAAGTCATTATTTTCTCTGAGTCGACTGTTTTCGTTACAGTGGATGACGCTGCGGCCGCCGCCGCCGCCGCGCCAACGGCCGGACTCAGCCACATCAACCGCTTCCATCTTTTAAACGTCCTCAGTGAACTGATCCATATCTGATTGATAGATTCGGTTCACCGAGTATCAAATAAACAATATTTCATGCAAAACAAACAATTCAAAACGCATTAAGATAATGTTGTTTTTGTTGTCTTATCGTGCTTGTTCGTATTCTTCAGGATCAGATAGCAAATAGACGATTAGATATCCGTATTATGTTTTCTCATGGATAAAATGTTTACCTTAAGAATCGAATGTGTGAATATTCATGTCCAAACATCCGACACTAATGGTAAAGTTCAAACTAGTAACATCTGTAAAAGGCAACTTGTTCAAGTTTAGGCCGCTACAGCTTCATTATAAACCTGTTGGTGTGTGCCCAACTAATGTAGGTACGTGGAGCACGGCGCTGTTTGCTCACCCACTTGTCGTGAGAGCGTGAACGTAGCCGAGCAGCGCCGGCCTAGCCAACTACCAAACGAGTTCCAAGTTTAGCTATACACGGCGGTTCTCGCAAGCCGTTTCGATAACATCCGCCGATTATTCTAGAGAAACCAAGTAATGGAGTGCGCGTTTCTGTTTTCGTTGCATCGCGCTGCGCTGGCAGGAGGTACTACGGCAACTAGTTATAATGTACGAGTGGCATCTCTCAGTTATGGTTACGATCGCCTTTGTGGCTACATAATAAGTGTGTGCGTCGGTAGACTGGTGGGCGCATGTATAATTACGGTATAAAGTTGAACGCTCACCTTGGCCGCGGCTCGAGCAAGGCCAAGGTCGTTAAAGCGTGCCCCCCCCCCACTCCCCACCCTCCCCCGCACTGCTGCCCGCCCCGCGCGCCGCCCCTCCGGCGGTTGCACGCGCACGCGATTTTTTTTGCGGAGTGATGTAATCTGCAATTCGGCGCGAGCGCAACATGGCCGACCGTCACGCTCAGATAAACATTTCTTACAGAGAACTTTTTAAAACATCCAATTCTGTTATTTATACACAAACCGTATTTCAGTCGGAGCGAGATGTTCTCTTGGGCAATGTTACACATAACCCAGTTTCGACAAAGCCGCTAATCTGAAAGAATGTTGGCACGCAGCGGCTCGCAAGAAAGTTGCACCTGAATTAGTGGCGAGCGCCGAGCGAATGCCGAATGTGTATCTGCTTAATGAAACGCGTGACGCGCGAGCTGCCACCGACCAGCTTGCAACAACACAGACACCAAATAAATCTGCGCTACGCTGACCTTGCGCTTACTGTTTGTTTTCACATCTTTTCTAACTTCAATAATCTCTTTCTCGTGCAGAGTATACATAGTTCAAATAAATTTGGGGATTCATTAATTCCTCTGTTAAGAAAATTGAATGAAAAAAAACAGTGTATTTTCGTAAAAGATTAGTGGATGCAATGCCCTTTTTATCAACTCGGTCTCCTCGAACGCTTCACTCCATTTAAATCAGATTTTTTTAAATAACCTAACCAGTAATAAGTAGTTTTGAATAATCTTCTATATTATAAAAATGAGCCCCGTTTTCCGTTGTCACGACATGGCATGAAAACGGCTTGACCGATTTGGCTGATTTTTTTTTTGTTGTGATTGTTATTGTGAGGAGAAGGTTCTTATGGAAAAAAAAATTAGGGTAGTGTAGGGAAGAGTAGGGTAGAGTAGGGTAGAGTAGGGTAGAGTAGTAGGGTAGAGTAGTAGGGTAGAGTAGGGTAGAGTAGGGTAGAGTAGGGTAGAGGAGGGTAGAGTAGGGTAGAGTAGGGTAGAGTAGGGTAGGGTAGGGTAGGGTAGAGTAGGGTAGAGTAGTAGGGTAGAGTAGGGTAGGGTAGAGTAGGGTAGGGTAGAGTAGGGTAGAGTAAGGTAGAGTAGGGTAGAGTAGGGTGGAGTAGGGTAGGGTAGAGTAGGGTAGAGTTAGGCATAGTAGGGTGGAGTAGGGAAGAGCGGGAGCGAAGCCGCGCGGGCAAAAGCTAGTCTATCTATCTATATATATAAAAATGACTCCGTTTTCCGTTGTCACGACTTGGCATGAAAACGGCTTGACCGATTTGGCTGATTTTTTTTTTGTTGTGATTGTTATTATGAGGAGAAGGTTCGTATGGAAAAAAAAGTGTAGGGTAGTGTAGGGTAGAGTAGAGTAGGGTAGAGTAGGGTAGAGTAGAGTAGAGTAGGGTAGGGTAGGGTAGAGTAGGGTAGAGTAGTAGGGTAGAGTAGAGTAGAGTAGGGTAGAGTAGAGTAGGGTAGAGTAGAGTAGAGTAGAGTAGGGTAGAGTAGGGTAGAGTAGTGTAGAGTAGGGTAGAGTAGGGTAGAGTAGGGTAGAGTAGGGTAGAGTAGGGTAGGGTAGGGTATAGTAGGGTGGAGTAGGAAAGAGCGGGAGCGAAGCCGCGCGGGCAAAAGCTAGTCTATATATATAAAAATAAAACCCGTTTTCCGTTGTCACGACATAGCATGAAAACGGCTTGACCGATTTGGTTGTTTTTTTTTTTGTTGTGATTGTTATTGTGAGGATAAGGTTTTTATGGAAAAAAAATAAAATTAGGGTAGTGTAGAGTAGGGTAGAGTAGAGTAGTGTAGAGTAGGGTACAGTAGGGTAGAGTTGGGTATAGTAGGGTGGAGTATGGAAGAGCGGGAGCGAAGCCGCGCGGGCAAAAGCTAGTCTATCTATCTATATATATAAAAATGACTCCGTTTTCCGTTGTCACGACTTGGCATGAAAACGGCTTGACCGATTTGGCTGATTTTTTTTTTGTTGTGATTGTAGTTAATTATATTATTCAGGTTTTCTATTGACGTAGATAAGAACCAAATCTTCTCGTGTTTTATGACTAAAAATGCGCTTACGTTTTTTCATGAAATGGTTTTTTTTTAATTGTTGACAGGTTTGCGCTTGACCATCTCACCTGCTAAAAAGCGACGATGCGGTCGACAATGGAGCGCGCTTACCTAGAAGTAACCTATTCACTTCTAACTTTAAGATCCCCAGGTTGTAGCCATCAGGGAACAGACTCCGGCAGGGAATTCCACTCCTTAGCTGTAGGCACAATAAATGTGTTCCCAAAACGTTTTGAGCTTGTAGGTGATATGTCCACCATGCACCAGTGGCTCATCACCGTATGCCTAGTAGGCCGATGAAGAAACAGGTTTGGCGGAATTAGGCTATGCAATCCCGACGCTGACTCCCTGAAATGCAACCGGTAGAAAACCGCCAGGCTAGCAACTCGGCGTCGATGCTCAAGACTTTGAAACCTCGACTCGACGAGAGCATCATTGATTATCAATGATCCTCCTGGCTCGCCTTTTAATTGTCTCAAGTGCATTAAGCTGGCATCTGGCAGATCCGTCCCAATGATTAGAGCAGTACTCCATACTCGATCAAACTTGCGCTTGATAAAGTTTGAGCACCTGTTCCGGCGTGAAGTAGGTACTGTCTGACCTTTGCGAGTACTCCCAGCTTTTTTGCAGTCAGAAGGCACAGCCTTCTTATAGTTGAGCTTCGATATATTATATGACCCAAAGTTGATGATAACACCAAGAAGATCAAGATGGTTGGTTATCGGCACGGTTACACTCCGGAAAGTTGAAGCAGGGCAGAATTGGCTCTTTTTAGCGGAAAACAGACGCCTGGGTTTTAGCAGCTTTAAACCTAGCTTTGTCTTGAATAATTGAAAATTGAGTAATAACAAAATCAAAACCACCTTGCAAATGTTTGGAAGTAATTTTACATATAGCTACAAGTTTGAGCGAATAAAAAAATGTGAACACAATGCAGAGCACGCTTCTAATTGATATCTGTATTATTTTTTAATAAAAATTGTATGTTATAAATTTTTGCTGGTGGCTCGCCATTAGTTCATCATTTGCCCAAGTGGCCCGTAGTGTCAATAACTCTGTGCATCCCTGGTATTCACTAGATATACTATAACATAAAAAAAATCTATAATCACTATACTATTTAGTGCTTCATTTCATTTCATTTCATTGAAGAAATTGAAGCATCACTATACAATCCTTACTAATATTATTAAAGCAAAAGTGAGTTTGATTGTTTGTTACGTCTTCACGCCTAAATGGCAAAACCAATTTTGATGAATTTTGGTAAAGAGATAGTTGGGACCCTGGAGACGGACATAGGCTAATTAAAAAAAAAACAAACATTATTATTAAAGTACATTAACAAACGCGGGCGAAGCCGAGGGTAAAAGCTAGTAACATATTAGTTACGGAATTTAATCTTAAGCTATTAAATTTTAGAAAAAGTTTTTTTTTTTTTCAAATATTCCTTAAAATTAATTTTCTTTCAATCGAGTTTTGACTACCTTAAAGCATGCGTTTTGTATATGTGCAACAAACATATTAATAACATGTTCAAGCCATTAGGCGGTTGGTCGTGTGCAGTGGAGTCTGCGCGAACGTTGCGTCTCGACCGCAAGACGCGGCGCGACCGCAGCCTGCGTTACACACGCGATTACTCCCGACACCTACACACGCGAGCGCTGCTCTACTACACGTGGGAATATTAATATCGTAACAAGAAAATATAATATAACTGAATACGAATGTTTTACATACAGCGCCTGTGACTATCCGACCCTGGGTAAAAACAACCCTTAACAAAACTGATATCAGATTTTCCAGCTCTTGAAACCTGTAATGAATGTCGAGCTAAGGTATCCAGGACATGTAAAAGATGGTAATTTGAACGACTAAGGAAGCAAAAACAGTTTTTCATTCAATACATCCACACAGTCAGATTGACATAAACTTGTTGCGAAACAGATAGTGTGACGGGTTTCCTTGGCTAGCCAGACGTGGCAGCTGAAGACATTCTGATGTCATTCTATATTCGGTCGCAATGCATCAAGTGCAAGACCAGACATCATGATATTTACACCGCATTCATGAGAATAAGATTCACTAAGACTTACTATTTAAGTGTAGAATTAGATTCAATTGCTTTTTTAGTCATTCAAGAAGCTAATTCTTGATTTTGTCGTGATAATGTTGGCTGCAGCTAAATTTGTTTCTGTGTCAGTGGATTCATAAGGAATTTATAATATTTAAAAATGAATAATGTCAAATAATCAAGGTTCTTCAAACGCTATTAGGGCGCGACATTAAATTCTGTTCGTAGAATTTAGCATTAGCAGCACCGAACCTCCACCTATCACCATAAAAATCTTCATAGAAAATAAATCAACACTTTTATTTTTTATTGTTCCTATTTGGCGAGAAGGCAAGTAGCAGCCCTAGCTATTTCCGTATGAATAGCAGCCGAGCTCTCTTCCTGCGCGACCTGCCAAAGTATAGGATCGCGTTAGTAGAGTTAGGACTCCAAACCCGATCCCCAAATTTAGTGTCAACTCGAATCAAACTCTAAAATTGCACTGACTGATCACATTTCCGGAGGTGCGTTTTAATTGAAGCCAATTTTCCTGCAAAAACAAAATGCGATGCGAAAGCATTCAGGCTGTGTAAGATTGTAAGTCGAATTGAATCAAAACAAATTCAACCGAATGAACTTCCTGAACGCACTGAAAGGCTGAACGAATTACGCAGAATCCGAGGAACTGTTAATATTATTACGTGACGTCATCGCATTTGCTGGATGAAATAGGACAGCTAGTCCGGCTGCTCGCTAAGCCGGCTGCTCATAAGAAATATTGAATGTGACAACAGGTAGCCCCTCCTGTTACAGCATTATCTGGCGTCCACTCCGCTCGATTGAAATTAGATTACTGCAGCCCCAGCGGAGCCTGCCCGAATGCACGGCGACGCTCTTCACAATTACATTCCCAATCGGCTTAGTAATGCCCACTACCTTTATTATGAATGCACACGGTCAGCAGACTCAGACTTGACTTGACTTTTTCATAACCAAAACAACATAGTGTCTAAAAAAATATCACTGTTAACCCTAAAGCGGCAAGTCGTTTAGAAACTTTTAAAACTAAACTCATTAATAATTTACCAGACTTGTCTACTTTTGATAATCTCAATCACTAACATGAAGATTTCATTAATATTTCGGTTAATAGTAATGTGTCGTTCAGTGAACGGGCTACCAGTGGCATTCATAAAAGTAGAACTCGGCTTTACGAATTGTATGATGAAAGGATTCTTGTTAATACTACTGAATATAGTTTACATGTGCGAAATTATTCAAAATTTTTTTAAAAAGTATGCTCCGAAGCAAAATCGCTTATTGTTATTTGAGTTTCAAGATTAAAAACATAATAATATAATAAAAATCGACTTGGAATATTATAAATAGTAAAACTGGTAGGTCTACAAGACCATGTAGTGACTTTAACCTGGTAATTCACGACAATGTGATCACATTGGATTCAAAGGTTAGCCGCAGCTTTTGAGAACTTCTTTCCAGAGATCGCCATATAAACACAAAATCTCTGAATTCATCACCCGCAGATGCAGAGTCCCTGCTTAAAGAAAATTTTAAAGTATGTGATTCTGATTTTAATTTTGAACATCTGACTTATGTAGATAATTATTATTGGTGCATCATGACTCACATTTTCACTATAATAATAATAATAATAATATTCCACAACTATCACACAACGCTGTCTAGTCCCAAGCTAAGCAGAGCTTGTGTTATGGGTACTAGACAACTGATAAACATACTTAAATATTTCTAAATACATACATATATAGATAAATTACACCCAGACACAGAACAAATGATCATGCTCATCACATAAACATTTGTCCTGGGTGGGAATCGAACCCACGACCTCTGGCTTAGCAGTCAGGGCCACTAACCACTAGACCAACAGGCCAGTCACTGTTTTTCATACAACCACTCATAACTGATTATGACGTTATTATACATTTTTCATTAGATATTTTGGAAACAGTATCTTGTGGCACAGTATCTAGGTTTCTAAAGAAACCAATTTCTAAATTTGTGTAAAACTAATCCAGTAAATATCTGAATATCTCCTATTTTGTATGAACTTTGACACTTCATAATTTGCCTAAAAATTAAAAAGTCAAAAAAGTAAACCTTTAGAAACCTTGCAAATTTCATTAAGATTCTATATGACGACAACTTTTTCCAAAAACTTTTAAGGATTAAAAAAAAACTTTATTTAAATTTAATTTCCTGGAGCAAGTTTGGTGAAATTTTCGAGTAAATCTAGGAATTACCGAATACCAACAGAGTTTTCAGGCGTTATCTCTCTTTTTTTGCGTTGCCTTTTCGTCAAACATCGCGTTGGATTGCATTAAATGAAGTAACAAGCTTTTAAACCATTTTTGATACTTACGAAAGGCGATTGGAAAAGGACCCTCTTAAGAAAGACCTTTAACTCTTTAAATTTAAAAAAGACTAGATTTATGGGGTAACTCTGTGGACGTTGTTAAGTCTATAATCCACATTGTGTCGATTGCGGTGAGTTTCCTGACCTAATGAAGAATAGTAAAATAATACTATTGTTCAAAACAGGTAGTACATCTGACCCCTTAAATAGCGGACCTATTTCAGTGCTTTACCTTTAGTAAAATATTTGAAAAGCTCATTTTACAGCAATTACAAAGATTATTTAATAGACATAAATTGTTGCATAACAAACAGTTCGGTGTTGAACCTTAAATACATATTTATAATGCATGGGAAGATAAATGCGATGCCCTGGGCATTTTTTGCGATTTGTCCAAGGCCTTCGATTGCGTTCCCCATGAAACATTAATCAGGAAACTACACCATTACGCGATCCGGAACTCCTCCCTGAACCTTCTTACATCATATCTTAGTGAAAGGATTTAGAGAGTTGACGTAAACGGAAAAAGATCTCCCAGATCTGTTGTAAAAATGGGTGTCCCCCAGGGTTCAATTCCTGACCCATATTTTTTTCTAATTTACATAAACGATTTACCTTACCTCATAGAGGATAATCATAATATAGTGTTATTTGCAGACGACACTTCACTTTTGTTTAAACTTAAACGTTAGCAGCAGGTTCCTGACGATATTAATATAGTTCTTTCAAAAATAGTACACAAAAAAACAAATGTATTAAGTTTACCATGCCTCATGTTAGGCAAGTAGAAATTAGTGTGCTAATAAAAAGTAAAGGGTTGAGTCTTGAAGATACTACAGTGTTCTTGGGTATAACTCTAGACGCTAAGCTTCAGTAGGGCCCAAATATAGACAAATTGTCGAAACAACTTAGCTCAGCAGCATACGCTGTAAGACAAATTCGAAATTTAACTGTTTTAGAGACAGCCCGTTTAGTTTACTTTTGCTATTTTCATAGTGTCATGTCGTACGGTATTCTACTATAGAAATATAAATAACAGATTCCACCAAATAAGATAAAAGTATAAGTGGAGTTACGTCACCACTCACCAAAGTTCTCCTTAAGAGATTTAATTGAATGTGGGTTTGTGTGTCACTAATTGTTCTTCTGCCATTAGAATGTCTTAGAAGATACTAGCAATCTTCTGTAATGGTCGCTCGATCAGTCATTAGTTGGATTGTTACGGCAAGGTGTAGGTACAGCTTCGGCCAAATGATAATACCGTTTGGGAATGATTGTAAATAAGTGACGGCGCGGTATATAAATAAGATAGGAGTGTTGTGTGTCGGGCCGGCGCCGCGGAGCCGTACTGTGTGTAGTACGCGCGGAGTGGGCGCGCGCATGCGTACGATGCGCTGCGTGGGCGCACCGCCGTGTGTAGTTTATTTCCTACCAGGAAAGGTCACATTTTCTGTATAAAGACCAATTATTGTTCAACTAAACTGGTAAGTTTATGATGATAATATTTATATTTGCTTATCGTTTGCCTTGTTCGAGTTATTGGCAAAACACTTCCCTGCTGCAAGTTTGGGTAAACAAACATTACAAGTTATGGTTGAACAAACTCACCAGCAATGTGCATATATTGACTGCGGCATTAGCGGTTATTTAGACAAACTGAATATTGACAATACACCTAATGGTGGAAATTTCGCAGTAGAACAAAACATTATGTTTAAGATGGCCATCCGTAAAGAGATATTTTTTTTACACTTAATTGTTTCACTACATATTAAGTATAACAGAACGAAGTTATCTATGATATACCTAAGTTATCCGAAACTCATTAGGAGGTAGGGATGGAGACTAACTTGTAAACTTAAGGCCGTTAGCAGCAAGTCTGTCACTGTTTGCTCATATTCGCGGTAGTTTAGGTGTTTGTAAAGGTAATGAATCAACTTACTGATATCCGTGACGTCGTTCCACTTCATGATGACGTCAGCGCAGAAATCACCTGGAACAACAAGCGAGACAACGTTACAGTCGACCACAACAGAACATCGCTTTATTTACACACGTTTGGACCTCCTTCAGTAGGAATAAGTATTTTTATTAATTTTCAGACTACCTAAGATAGCAATTTTCGGGATATCATCAAAAAAGTCTCCCGCTCTGGGAAGAGCGATAGCGAGTGCCAGTCTTATACAGACTAATGCCTAGCAGTGTACCTTCAGTTGCCTTTTTCGTTCTAAGACTGCGGTGAATCTTTAGAACAATCCCGCAGCCCATATCTACGTCTGGCACCAGCCGCAAAAATCATGTGCAGCATAATATTTAGTACCTGGCTTGGTAGGGGAGGATGGCCGGAAAACCTAGCAATAGCAATGAGTAGTCCACGTTCAGTTGATATCCATCTGGTTTACAATATGAGCCACACACTTGGCACTGATTCTATATGTTCACATTGTGATTCTGTGAATAGTCCAACACAGAATAAGTACATCAGGCTGCCAAGCCCCCGGCCCCGTGCCACTCGATCTAGCGTCTCCCATTCAGCCAAATACTTTCCAACTTTAATTAATTACCAACTGCTATATATCCACACTACCGTTACTATTTTACTGTGCAGTTGAATCTAGAGTAACAAATATTTACATATAATGTTATTTTTTATCTGTGAGAGTGGGAATTTTCACAATGGCTGCTCCTTTAATTATAATGAAACATAATGGCAAAGAATTGGAATTGAAAAAATGTGTTGTAATGCATACAATGAGTGTTGGTCGGCACCGAGGGAACTGTTAGCAGACACGCGACGGACGCAGCAACGTGGACGCTGCGCCCGCGCACCTAACTGCTGGCACACACGCGACGGGCGCAGCCACGCGGCCGCTGCGCCCGCGCACCTAACTGCTGGCACACACGCGACGGGCGCAGCCACGCGGCCTCTGCACCCGCGCACCTAACTGCTGGCACACACGCGTCGGGCGCAGCCACGCGGCCGCTGCAGCCGCGCACCTAACTGCTGGCACACACGCGACGGGCGCAGCCACGCGGCCGCTGCGCCCGCGCATCTAACTGCTGGCACACACGCGACGGGCGCAGCCACGCGGCCGCTGCGCTCGCGCACCTAACTGCTGGCACACACGCGTCGGGCGCAGCCACGCGGCCGCTGCAGCCGCGCACCTAGCTGTTGGCACACACGCGACGGGCGTAGTCACGCGGCCGCGCACCTAACTGTTCACGCTCCGCTCCAGACGCACGCATTTCCCTGTCATTGTGTAAAGACATGACAACTTGTAAAGTGTACAGCGACAAAGCCAGCGCTGTAGTTAGCAGCTCCACAATATAAGCTTTCTTCTTCAACTTGTATTGATATGCAAATCTACCTTTTCTATTTACTTCGATATTGCGACTTTCCTATCAGGACCTATCAGGAAAATTCCGTAACGTTAGTCGTTTGAAACTAATCTGACATTATCTGATTTCTTCAGATTTGAAATATTATCTGCGGCTGATAAATTATATCTCATAAGTGAAGATAATGACAAACAATACTTACTGCGTTCTAATTATATCCTATAGATAGTATATCGCAGAACTTTGTCTCTGTCGATACATACTCTTTTTGGCACTACTATCTACACTAATACTATAAGAAGGTAGTTTTTATTTTTTTTTGTTTGTAGGATGTAATGTCGGAAAGTAGGTACTATGTTAGGCTATATTTTATGTACGCGAGCGAAGCAGCGGACAAAAGCTTGTCTTTAATATTTTGAAAACATTTTCAATCCTGAATTCCTGAAATACATAAAGTAATAACGTTTTTGTGAGAGGGGCGTGCCCGCTAGGCCGCTACTAACACTACTTTTTGTTTCCACACTATTGCAGCATGCAATAATAATGATGGCATCGATTAAACGCTAAAGCAAAGCGCAGAAAGTGCCGCTCGGCTGCGAGTTCGCGACACAGCGCGACTTCTGTTCTCATGTTGCCATCATATTCATTGTTTGTCTGTTACTTTACACCTATTGCTTGTTCTGGTATTCGATTTAGGAGTTCTGTGTGAAACAGATACTGGATTTGCGACTAGAAATGCTTCGTTCGAATAGTAATGTTCAAAGTCGTAATTGCAGTTTCTGCGATTAGTCGCATGAAATTAGTTGCACAGAGGATGCCTGGCCGTCCTTAGCGAGGAGTTCACGACACGCACCGCGCGACCTCCACCCATTCTATTTCAACTAGGTATTTGCAATCCGCACCATTCATTACTGTAAACATTCTAAAGATAACACAACTGATGCTTTAAAAGCGTTCAAAATAATCTAATCTGTCGCAATCATCTTCATTTCTATCTTTTGAGGAAACTGTTAAGTTTGCGATACGTTCGCGATTCATGAGACATTATCAATGGCCATTAAGTTCTTTTTCTATAATTGTGGAGAGATTAAAGAAGATTGCAGTCTTTATCTGGAGTTACATCACCGTTTATTTATCAGAGAACGATCTGACTGATATAATGTTATTACCTATTATATCATGCTTTTCTGCAATCGGTTAAGTGACGCTACGACAACACATTACTTGGAAATGCATGTCATGGCGAATGTGGGCAGTGGGTGGATGATTGTTGTGCTTTACTTAGCATTCAACATCTATGCTAAGAGAGAAAGCGTACCGGCAGCTGGCGTCCCCTAGCTGCACAATGTGGAGACGAAGTATGGCCTACAACACAATGTTTGTAACCTAACCTAACGACTAGCGCACTCAATCACAAAGAAAGGGAGGTTTCCGCAACAGAATAAATAAGTAGTCGATATCTTCGGCCTGCAATGGGTCAATACAGGCTGATAATAATGAGTAAGCATGTAATGTGTCGTCCCGCGGCTTCACCCGTCCCCGTCCGCGACCCACTTGCAGGCCGGCCGGCCGACGACCTCGCGATTTTACTCCTTTCGCTAATTCATTACGAATTAATGCATTTATGTTGCACGATTAGCCCGTAACGATGAGTGACTGGGTAGCGGGCAGAGTGCGCCGCTGTGACATTATCATGAGTGCCGCAGTGATAAGGTTCGAGATGCTGATGCGATCATTAAGCACGTTCAGTCGGCAGATGCTTCAAGTAAATATGGCAAGTTTACATTTTAGAGTGTATACTGAAGTGTTTTTAACGAGTACTCTTCGCTACAACATTCCTATTAATATGTAAAGCCGATGAAGCTTTAGAATAAACCTCTCAGCTCTACTGTCAGGCAATATTACTCAACTTGAATTCATAACCTTACTTTTTTTTTAGAATATTATCCAGAAGCAAAAATTCCTGCGTAACGGTTACGTGATTGCACTTAGCCCTAATTATAATCTAGTTACACTGTCGAGATGCTACCTAAACGAAGATGAACGGTAATTTCCTATAATTGCGGTCTAAGAAGAATAAGATAATAAAGCATTTAAACAATAAAATTGCTGTCGATGCTGTGCATCTGCATAATGGTGGGGAGTCGTTTTATATTCGCGGACGTCACTGGCTCCGTCACTAGTGGGCCATTTGAATGGACGTTCACCTTTGGCTCGGGAAACGTCTAGCTGAGCCACAAACGTGTTCTCCTAATCACGAACACCCCGGAGCGGCGCGCGGCGCGCGGCGGCGGCGGCGGCGGCGCTGAGCATTCGACACAGAAGAACCTAATGCTGCTCACTACCTACGAACCTACATACTTCAAAATAATTACTTCTTGAATGTGTTTAGTATGAACTTGTAGGTGATGGTTGGGAAAGGATTTGAGATGCCAGCCCTAAGAAGGTCAAGCCGTTGAACTAGTAAGAGTCTGCATTCGCAACATGTTGCAGAACGAATGCAGACTCTTACTAGTACATTATTTTTCTCTATGCAATAACAAATTGTCAACCGTTCACCAAACAGTTAGTCTAACAAAGTGCCTTTTTTCTCAGTTTAAACAATTATCCAAGAGATATTAGCTACAGTTTGTTACTTTCTCAGTGTTCTAACGTTAGTAGATCTGATATTAAACGAGATGTATTTTATAAGAGTGTTTTTCTTGTCCGATAAAATTAGTGCGAGGTGGTGCCACGTATCGGGAGCGAGGCGCCACTGGTAACCGAGCACAGTGAATCAACATCACGCATACTAGCACTCACGACAACTTTTACAGTAATGCAAACAAGAATGTGCAAAAAACTTCCAAAGCCGGTTCGTGCGGTCTCGTTTAAATATCACAATTTAGGAAAATATGTCTTCAAACGAAGGCGCTAACTGAGCCATGCATAATAATATAAAACATGAGAATCTTTTGGAGCAGGAAAGAAAACTGCAAGCTGAATTTAGCATATCACCGAAGGACCCTGGTGGGATTATTTTATTCCATAAAATTCGAAAATTAAAATTTAATAATATAATCACAAAATTAGGAAAGGATGTTGAGGTAACACAGGGCTTTTGACCTGACTAATGGAGCATCTTTCGCATATTTCTGGTGGACCATTCGCAGTTGCGTTTCTGTGCGGGCGCGAGCGGCGTGCGTCGCGGTAACCTCCTCGACCCCGTTTCGGTTCAGAGTTGAACGGCCGCGCAGTACCTACACTACAGCTACACTATGCACCTCCCGCCGCTCTACACGCTCTGCACCCAGATCCCTCCCACCACACATACCATACTAAAACGCGAAACTATAAGGGAAGCTGTTAAGAAACTCACTTAGTGCCTAAAAATCTGTTTGACAGCTCCAAATGGCTCTTGGCAGGATTTTAGGATTCTATTTTTAAAATTAATGATCTGACATTCGTTTGGTTTGTATTTAATTCCGTGTTATGATATTTGTTTCAAGAAATTTCTAGGTTTAAGTGTTATTGTGGCATTCTCGTTACGGACTTCAAGCCGACTGGTTTACGGTTTAACAAACCATCGTCGTTCCCTTGTAATACTTTCAAAAAAGAGTCATTCCTTCAACGAAACTGGGATAGTAGTAAAAGCAAACCGTTCGCCAACCACAAATGTGTTAATTGCACTCAGCTCTTGATAAAGAGGGAAGACGATGTCCAAAACTATTTATCTCAATTGCACGGGAAAGAGGACTTGTAAGGAGATTTGGCATGCGCACAAAAATGTTTAGCATTTGAATAGAGATCCGTGTTCCAAGACGTCCATGACGGCGACACGGGGCGCTGTCCGAAACGCTTTACAATACGTTCTTCAAGCTTTTTTGTACGTGTTTTGTAGTAATTTGTGACGTTACGTTTTGTGGTTTTGACATTACTTAGATTATAAGCAAATGCCTCATTATCTGGTGCTAGTCAAAACACACAATCAGTCACAAAATTGGCGCATCAGGAGAGTTTGTTATATTAGAAAAATCACATGTGATTTTTCACATACAGGCATTTTTTTTTTTTTTTGTCGACGGGGAAAATCATCTTTGACGAAACCCGCTCTTGGGTGGAGCGGGAGACAGTGTCAGACTCTTACTGACTAAAAACCCCGCGCCGTTCCTTCTAGCCTTCATACCAGGGCACGAGCTCCCTTTCGGACAACCCTGTCCCCAGTAGGCTTCGACCCAGCTGGGCCCCTCCTGCTGCTGATAACTCCTTGAGGCGCGCGGGAACAGTACGCGCCGTCGACGTCTTGGACTCGGTCCATTACCGGACGATCGGACAGCGAGCTACCCATGGCTCGCCGTCCGCGAGCCCGCGTCTACGGTGGCCGGAAATCGGGATCGGAATCCCGGCGACGGCGGCGAGGGCGCCGTTGCCTGATGCGGTCGGCCTCCTCCTTTGCAAGCATTACTGCTTCGCAGAAGGAGGCGACCGCCTGCCATTCCTCCTCGCTCCGGACCATGGCCTCGACCAGGGCCCGGCGCGAGAGGTCTCCGCCGCCGATCGCCCCCACGAGGGCACGGCGATGCTCCGCCCAGGCAGGGCACACCTCGACGGTGTGCTCCACCGTGTCCTCCGGGCGTTGCGCACAGTGGCGACACCCGGGCGTCTCTTCCACTTGAATCCGATGCAGGAACCTCCCGAACTTGCCATGTCCGGTGAGGACCTGCGTCATGCGGAAGGTAAGGCAGCCGTGAGGTCTTTCCAGCCACGCCTCAAAGAGGGGACTTACCGCCATAATCGTGGCGTGCCCAGCACTGGGTTGCGATAGCCGTTGACGCCATTTCACCATGAGATCCCACCGGAGCTCTGTCCGCCATGTTTTAACATGTTGCGGCAGTGGACTTTCACCCCGGCGTTGCATCTCCACGCGCATGTCGTGCATGTGTGCAAGGACTGTTGCCTCCAGATCCCACGGTGGTAGGCCAGCCAGAAGGCTCGCCGCTTCGCGTGAGATCGTGCGGTAACCCCGCACCATCCGTATTGCCATGACCCTCTGGCTTCACATACAGGCATGAGACCAAGAAATGGTCTATTTAAAAACGCACCGCAACTCCGTAAAAAGACAATACATACATTACCTACATACATATATCCTAATTGGGCTTGTTTGAATTATCATGAGATGCATTCTTGATATAAGAGAGGTACCATCGAACTGATGATGAAGCTGGTAGGAAGGAAGGCACAGGAAGTCGGTAATAAATAATGTATCCTAGCCGAGTTTCGGCTATCAGAATTGTCATGTGTTGTTCTTTGGTTATAAATTGTTGTAATGGAGTAATTCTGTAGGAACATTGCTATGGAACTTGTGCACTATTTAGATTTAGTGAAAATAAAAGCTTTTTATAATAAAGTACAACAAACTTCCATATACTTAAATTACGGAAAACTATGTTAAATAACGAAGATACAACACCAGAAGCAGCGATTCCCGAAATTAAAGTTATTTTGTTAGTATTTTTCTTATATGGAAGTCGATTGTATTCTTTTATAGTTTTTTCATCATCACAATAGACTGAAGAAGAGATAACAGAAAAGACTAGTGAGGTAGTTAATCATTGGTGTTATCAGAGAGCGCAGGAAGCACGACACTAGCCTTTATCTATGACCTAGTAACGGCAGAGGACCAATTCTGCTATCAGGTATGCAGGTACCTTCCGTGGTGCCTTAGAACCTCGCAATCGTTATTGTGTTTTCGTCATAACAGCACCGGCAAAAGGTCACAGCTGGACGTCGCCACGTAGGGCTCTCAAATCAACTATGCATAAGAGCAGCGGCTATTTGAGGACGTTGCCTCACGATCGAATGCCAGTCCAACGGCCCGCGCGATCGATGCCTCATAATATGCACGATAAACTAGATTACTAGATAACTATCGGGCCTAGTCTTTGTGATATTTGTAACGTAATGGAGTATTGTTGTGACAGCTCAAGTAACATGACAGTTTACTGTCAGCACTGTGACACAAGTCAATTTACATTTAATACATAGTACCATGGGCTGGACATGTCTGCCCCATCAAGCATCATCATGCCGATCAAGCGGTGGGTTCGTAAATTTTATGGCCTGAAATTAAACGAGGTAGTGACGGAGATACGAGGTATGATGGCACGAGTTAGATGTCTTCTTTAGGAAGGAATACCTAGACAAGACGTGGCTCACAGCCAGGGACAATGGAAGGTATGGATTGAATAACCTTTACCCAGCAGTGGGACGGTACAGGTTCAATGTAATTATAATATTATCATGAAGAGCAGTGGTCATATGAAATCGCATTTACCCTCAAGTAGGTATTTAGGCTGGTGCGCTGAGAATAGCTTACAATGCGCAATATCAATAGAGTGTAGGTCCTGTACACTCGCCGGCAAGTGGTGATAGTGAGCGTGGAGGCGAACGCGTCCGACTTCATCGCTTCGTAGATAATGTCCCGCCGCGACCTGCCGCAACGCGTGGCCTGCCTTATGTCACGACTATAAGTTACGTAATGATGAGCAGCGCCGAGCGACACCAGCGCTTCTCCCAAGTGACTCAATCACCACTCAATACGATTATAATTAAACAGTGAATTTATTGCGTTGTCATCACGAACGCCGCAGAAACAAGTTTAGAGTCAATTCCTATGAAAACAAATTTTCTGACGGCACACTGTACCTACTTTAAAAGCTTAAACACAGCTTCAGTGAGCAGGATTGAAGCTGCGCACGTTGTTAGTGTCCGTACTCTTCGGCTGCAGTAGCTACAGAACGGAGCAAATAACATCACGCTGATTAAATTCAAACAGGTTTCAAAATGTATGGTTACGTCACATTACCTAAAAATAACATTTAAAACCCCATCGAGTGGTCGCCGGGCGGCGGCGCAGGCGTAGGGTTGCTCATTACTAGAAGCGGTTCGGTGTACCTACTCGTTCCCGACTCCCGACCGACGTCTCGTAAAAAACGATATTCGAGTAAAAACAGGCCCCCGAGATCGCGCCGACCGGTGTCGTGACATAACTTATACTAATAACAACCTCGCTAAGATATGTTGACGGAAATCACGTAGTACAGGCATGGCAAGTGTATGGTGGTTTTTGTTTGAGCAAAATCACATTCGCACAAGGAAACTGAAGTAAATGACTACTATTATTACTGAGTCGACTTCTTCGCGTAACGAAAATATCAAAAGATATAATCTTCTATTAGCCAGCGCAGCCGTAACGTCGGGAGTGGGGGTCGGGGCTCTTATTACGGTAACATATCAAATGAGTAGAGCTCATCAAGTTGATGGCAATGTAAAGTTGCGCAATATCGGGCACTATCTATCTGGCGGCGGCGGCGTGCCGGCGAGTAACTGCACTACATAAGTCACGCGAAAGGGCCACACTTAACTATGAGATACTTCCGCGGTTCATTAAAGAGGAGGCGCCTCGGAGTAAAATGATAAGCTTTTGTGAACCTACTTGGGGAACAATGTTCGTCAAACATAGTGTTACTGTATATTACACAACTTCAAGAAATCGAGACACTCCCTAGTCTTATCCATCAACAAAGAGTCAAAACAGTCTCCTACATAAACCCTCCTTCTGGCTCTGACCATGAAACTTCCCGTCCAGGTATTAAAAACTGTCATAACGATGATGTGCTACAACTATAGCCTATACAAAAACAAATTATTATAAATCAACAAAAAATCAGACATATAGCTGACTGAAGAAAAAACCTGATTTATGTAGCTATCGCCGATAAAAAAGCCTGCTATAGGTACCTACCTATCACCAACAAAAAAAAACCTGTTCCACTATGAGCAACCTTCACCAATAGTCGGCGAGCACATCTGTAAAAAGTCCACAATAGCACACTTTTATAATGATATAACCAACCACAAAAAGAGTTACGTAAACCTCTCATCATCGTAACTAAATAGGAAGTTGACCAACTGTAAAAACTGCTCTGAAGCTCGCAGGAACATGTACAGTGGGGTGGTGTGGAGCGGCCGCTGGCGACTGGCGCAGATGGCCTACAAGTGCAGCGTGGACGTGCGAGTGCTCAGCGTTCGCTAATGTCAACAGCTGATTAGCTGCTAACCCCGGCCGGCATATAAGACCGTGTGCATTGTTCCGTGATGTATACACTATAGCTGTAAGAATCCTTTAGATAAGGAGCTACAACTTGCGGCGCACGGAACACCGCCAACGTCACGGATAACACATCAATTTTATATTGAAATTTCTCAAATGAAGGAATGGTATTTTTAGCGCTTTGCCCAACTCACATTTCGAAGAGAATCGAAGACAATAACAGACAAATAACAGACGTGTTCGTTCAACGTGGCCCGCTCACCCACACGCTCTTCTCCCGAAGGGTCGTAGCTACGCTGATCATCAGCACAATGAGCTGGCACAACAATTATATAAGTCCTGTGTTGTGCGAGGACGATATGCCCGCCTCAGTTTGCAGTATAAAGAAGAAGAAATTTCTCTCACCGTGTCGGCGGTCGGTCACCACGCAATATGGTTATCACTCGTATAAGTTTTGATTATGCGTCGATTACGGCCAGCTGACCGGCGGCGGGGGCGCGGGGCGGAGGGGGGTCCTGCGACGCCTGCGATTGGTCGTCAGCGATATAATCTTGCGCGAATGGGCAGCCCACGGCGCACGCGACTCTTATTATTCCTCGTATTTGCTTCTTGGGACTTGAAATGTCCATTTTATGCGTCGGCAAGTGCAATGTGCCTAGCTCCTAGCTTAATGTGACCGGATACCTTATAAACTGCACGGGTTTTCACCTAGGTGCAGCTTGCATCAGATATTTCAAATCTGGTCGCAATTCATATAAATTGAACCGATACGTACGTACTGATATAGGCGCTGGACACATTTGCTTTAATAACTTCCATTCAGATAACAGATCATGATATGTTTATCCTTGACTGCTTCTAATAAATTAACCAAGGAATCTAACTAGCTCAACTTACGAGTATAATAATCTGCTCGATTATGCGCTATTTCTTTTTGATTTTATTAGGTACTAAGTACACTACAAAGCTGCCATATTTGGTGTGCACTTTAGGCGTTGACTCAAAGAAAAATACATAGCCATACCTATAAATAGTCAATAGTTGTTTCAATAAAAAACACTTTTCAGAATATATAAGTACCGGTACGCCACCAGAACAGTGGGATTATTCGAAAGAGTTACCGCTTCCCTGGAGTGCAAAGGGCAACTGGAGGAACACAGGTGGATTTTGGTCAGTAAAAGTGTAATATGTACCTACTTGCTCTACCCAGAGCAGAAGAAATTATTTGATATTTTCCAAGACAAGATATTGGCATGAAAACCATATTTGCTTAATAAAGAGCCACGCGCGTAACAGTCATGTACACAGGAACTAAACAACATTCGAAGTAAGCCCGTTAGAAATAATGTACGAGCGTAGGAGAGCACCGGACCGGCAGCCGGACGACACACTGCACATTAACCCTTCAGATACCGTCAATTAGAGACACAATAGTAAGACAATAGATGCGCGGCCACCGGTGGTCGCTTGGGGATTCATGAATTAAGATAAGCTCCGTGTCCAGCGAGCCTCCTGCCTGCCCCAATGCCGACAGTCAGCCGCGCACGGGCGCCGCACCGACGACGCACCGCTCATCCTAATCATAATCGCAGCTATGAGGTAAACACCTCCCCGTGTATTCTAAACAGCTCACAGCACAACCTTGAATTTTGTCATTGCGACATTTTGGACTAACAATTTTACAAAGTTACCTCTGGAACGCATTTTATGAAGATCCAACAAGACTACATAGTTTGTATACATGAAAGAGCTGCATTAGAATGTTGGCAAACATTCTAACTCTAATATACCAAGGATAATACTGACATTAGATGCAAGAATCAGACCATCGGAGCAAGGACCTCTAAATAGCATTCACGTGACCAAAACCTCGAACAAATTCCTTGGTTTTTAATAATATCGTGAACGACAAACGAGACGGTCCGTTCATCCGGTCACTGTGCTCCGCACGATTTCCTAAACAACTAAACAAGTCAGTATAAATATTTTGTAATACATTTACGAGTCACAATGGAGCAAAACATCAGCTCGGCGGTTGGGTCAGCGCATTGTTTGTTAGAATTAGTTATCGCGCTATTGTCACGAGGTCGGGCGGCGCGCCCGGCTCGGACCCGGCATCATCGCGCGCTAATGATACCAGCACTCGATTACAAATGCATGTAATCTTCCACGATATGTCCAGATTAGCGGCTCGTTGCGAAACTATCGCCTCTCCAGCGAGCAGCATCTCGAGGAATGCAGTCAATTATAAAGTAAACATTCAACACTGCTTCTAATGCCGGAGCAATGCAATCCATGAACGGACATTCGGAAAATTACCCGCGGTAATGACGCATTTGATGAATTTACCAAGCAATTTAGCTAATCATATATCTGAGACTAATTTACATAAATAGATGGGAATAGAATTGGTTTAATGGAGGAAGAGTGAGGTTGGTTCGTAGACCCACGAAGTTTCTAAACTGTGGTGGAAGACAACGCAAAATGTTGATTGAAAATACTTAATCATTAGTTTGTGTCGTCAAGTTAGGGCTCTGATAAGTTGTGTGCGGCGACACAGCACACCCATAGGCCACAGGATACAGTTAGCCAGCCGTCCGGCGGCGGCTGCAGGCGGCCGAGGGGCACGCCGCTGCTTTTTGCACAAGTACTCAGTACAGCGCACATAACATGCGACGCGCGCCTTGTTGGGATGCGCGCGCGCAGGGGGCCCATTCACCGCGCAATTGTCAATTGATGGGGAGAAACGCGATTCACGAGCAGCAGGGCTAGCATCGACGACTGGAATTACATTAATAACCATGAGAATGCTTTAATATTGATATTGAGGAAAAGTCATCTGAATAGGAGTCCACATTAGGCGCGCGCGTTCCTCAGGCGTGTGAGTGACGCTGGCGCCGTGAGCACGCTGCGTGAGCGTAGCGTTTTGCTGCCCTGCGGCGTATGTGGAGAGTGCACGCGGCGCTTGAATCGCGTTCTTATCCCTTCCGCCGCGCGCACATACGTAACACGGCGCAAAACGTGAAACGCCCGAGGATCACGCACGCCTAATGTCGGGTCAGCCTAAGTCTTGTTTTAACTATGAACATGCCCAGGAAGACACGCAAGACAAACCTTGAAATTCTCTTTGCCCTGCGTAGACTGCGATGTGGTCAGTATTTGATTAGACAAGAAACACAAGTGAGACAAATCACGAAATTAATATTAATCTCTATAGTAAGTATCAGTCAAGTGGCAGTGGCAGCCCTGTCGGCGACGCATCCGGTAGCCATCTCCTCGTGAGCCGGCTTCGGAGAAATGCCCACCAATTAATTTATCCACTTTTGGAGATATGTTTTATTCATAATTTAACGACGCACGACGCACACACCGAGATTGAGTGCAATAAGATTTAGGATGGGATGAGATGAGCCCAACTTGTGTGGGTTAAGAAAATACAGTCCGTCAGTCGAACGGTGCTAAAAGTGATCTTGCCAAAACAATTTTTGTCAGTGATTTTTTAAATTTTTATTATTGATAGCTGCCACTATCTCACCTGATGGTAAGCAATGATATGGCTGGCGATGGAGCACGCTTGCTTAGAAGTAACCTATTCACTCTTGACTTAAAGATCTAGTAGCTATCAGGAAACAGACTCTGGCAGGTTATTCCACTCCTTAGCTGTACGCATAATGAATGTGTTTCCATTTTGGAAATTCCAATTGCTTTGTACGAATGGGTGGGATATCCACCGTGTACCGAAGGCGCAACGCCGTACGTCTAGTGGTCCGATGATAGAACAGACTTGGTGGAGTTAAATTGTGCAATTCCAACGAAAATGTTTAAAATCTCCTACAAGTTTATAAAGATACACAGTCAAGATGATTTTGCCAGAAGAAAGTGAGTAGGTAAGTGTGTACATATGTTCATTAGAATCGTTAACTTTAAAATGGTTCAATTCTTTTCTACCTTAGAAAACATTTCAACCATGTTATTTCAAACATAATAGTCAAGCCAGCTAGATTGTACAAGTAGTACTAGAGGTACCAGTGAGCATCCAAATAAATAGAGGTAGCTCGGCACAACATACGCTCCATGCAAGTCTAATAATGAGGCTATTTACAAGCATGATGTCACATAGTTTAAGACTACGCGGAGGCTAGCCAACCGCGGCGTACGCGGCCGGCGCGCGCGCACTCACCTGAACCAACACGGCGCACCACTCCCTGATAACTGTCAAGGACAAGCGCAACAATACTACCCAGTACTTGTGCTTTTACACATTTTGCGTAGGTACATAGAGGCTGACCAAACATGCCACTGACACACGACCCTTCCACAAACTTGTTTTTAAAATGTGCTTTAGATAAAGATCGATATTATGTAACCTTGGAAAACCAAGCAGATGTTTATGACGCGAGCCTTTCAGTAATAATAAAAAAAAATATATTTAATCTTTAAGCCATGACAAGGAATCCAAAATAAAGGTAAGTACGAGTTATCTTACTGGAAACTGAAGAAAAAATGTGTTATCAGTAAGCTGTGAGAGGCGAAGTTTTGGGTCAGGCAAATCTGAAATAGCTGCTGTCATATCAGCGACCAATTGATGCCACCAGCCTACACGCATGTGATGGGTGTACTTATAATCAGTGATATGAGGATCAGCGCGGAACAGGCAAGGCCGGTGCTAACTATTATTCCACATAAGTTGCATGCCACAACAGAAAATGTTACAAACAATACCAAATAAAATAATCAGTTAATTCACAAACAGCATGCATGGTAGTATGTATTTATTGTTATAAGGTGATACGCGTGTAAGCGAGTATGATCCCACGATTGTTCAGCGCCTGCGCTTTTTGCTACAATGATCGACGAGCATTTCGCCGAATGTGATTTGTAGATGGTAGTAAATCATACGTTTCTTATGTGGGACTGTTCTTACTTTGTTTTGTCGGGTATGAGCCTGAACCGATGGATTATCGACGAGGTTAGTGTGGGGTATAGTTTTATTGTTGAGACATTTACAAAGGAATACAAAATGTTAAAACCTTGACCGTGTCGTGGAGGGCGTGCCTGGCTGAGGTTATACTCAACACGATTAGACCATCTAGTAGTAAAAATGTACAGCAGAAATTGACCATTCCAAATAACAGTTCTCTCTTACACAAACAAAACAATCTTTTTCCATTCTTTGCGGAGTTTTAGCCTTATACAGCCAACATACTCGTAGAAAATAGAACACAAGTCTTACCCATATCCAGGCTGATATCGTGAAGAAGGGTGTTGTCCTAGCAGCACATATTAGAGTATCACGAGTCACGACGAGAAGCAGTCGGCGGCGCGACAAGCCGGCTACTGCTCGGCCGCGCTCGATACACCCAACGTGCGGGTTATCGCCGCTCGATAGCGAATCAATATCAAAACATAATACATTCACTCGATAACACTTGTTTACCATGCATAACGATTTAGTTTTGACTACCTGGACTAAATATTATAAGAATTGAAGAAGGACAAAGAAATCATGGATTGTGAGAAATATTAAATGCGAAATATTAAAAGAGACCTGATAAGGATAATGTCGGCGATTGCACGAATTGTATATATTTTATTTTTAAACATTTTGCCCCACACTAGAAAATTGCGTCGTGGGTGCGTTCACAACCATGTAAACTCGCATATACACTGCATACCTATTCCAGGACCGGCCAATTTAATGACTTTTATGTAAGTAAACAGATTTTATTATAAGTGTTAAATAATAATTACAGCAATGAATTGCGCCATTATGCGATGTTAAATTATTGAATACATAAACAATATCGATAAACGTGTACATAACAATTTGCTAGAAACTTGTGACTATCACAACTTGTTATGTTTAGGACAGACTGTATTCATAACTTTTACTTGATAACCTTGGACTGGCGACAGAAAATTGCAGTAACTCTTGACTTTGGTTCAAATTATCTCCTTAACTGGATTTTGACACTTTGATAGCATGAAATGTTAATACCAGAGCTAGCTATTTTGAAAGATCGTCTAAAACGTGGCACTGTCGTGTTCCCAGTCTCTATGTACTAGATTTAGGTGTAAAAGAGCACAAACAACTGGTTTTTAAGAGCCATAACTGGCTTTACCTAGGCTCAACCGGTTAGAAAAAGTAAGATCTAGATCTAATCGCCTGAGACCTGTGATACCTCCGTGTACCTGCTGGCTTATAGGATCATGTAGTTTTGCAAACACTGATGCTTGCAAGCTTTGGTTCAAATCATTATGGGCTGTAAAACGTTAAGGCCTTATTTCTTGAAGATGAAGATAAAATTGAGACTATCGACTATCAGATTTTTGAGATTGTATTTTATCCATGTGCCTGTGATGCCGGAACATAAAATTATTATTATTTATAAATCAATTTTTACTTTCTAAGATTACCGAGATGCCATCTAATAAAGATATGGAAAAAACGAGTGCACTAACCGAACATTCAGCATCGAATCTCATCGTAATTTAATGTACACAGAGGAAGTAGTATCTACCTAGTTCAAGTCGAGTAAACAAGAGCACATTTCCTTATGGCGCGACTCGAATTGGTGAGTTTTATAAAATGTGTCTGAAACATTTGACCACTGAGCATTCAAGACCATGTGTCGATAAAAGGCGTGTGTGGAGATAACGAGCTATCACCATCAATCAAGTCCTGAACACGACACGTTGCTTGATGACCTTATGTCTTGAGGTCAATTGACTCTACGTACTTAGAAGAAATTAGGGATCAATAAGGTAATTCGCCAATAAAGGAATAAGCAGACACCGCAACTTAGAAACAATCAACAAAAACAAAGGACAGAAACGGTCTTCTTCTTCTTATTCTTTCTGCCCTTATCCCATATTACTTAGGGTCGGCGCAACACGTTTTTTTTCTTCCATTTTGATCTAACCCAGGTAAAAAGGAAAAATCTACGAATAACCATATAATATGCACAAAGCATGTCTTATAAAATACAAGTCTATAAAGATGTACACTAGCGTACTTGGCTATGAAAACGTGAACGCAAGTAGACATCACACAATATTAATATCGGAGTGCAAGTAATAGTGTAGTTTTACGGCTAATCCTCGCCAACAGCTTTATCGTGACCACTGACTACAGCTGGGCTTGCTCCCGTACACGCGGCCCCAGGAGAGACCGGCCGCGGCGTGACACTAGCTCTAGGTAATGTGCTTGCTTGAATTGCTACGATACCTAAGTATTAAGGACCTTCAGGCGTCTTGCACTTAACTTTAAATTAAGGATTAAGCATCTTATATTGTACACATACTGAGACAACAAAATCACTATACTTTTACATTTGTACATTTTTACTGTTGACGTATTGTGTTATGATGTCGATGAATTTATTGTAAACGAGCGTTTCTCGCCATCAAACTATAAAGTTTGGCGAGTTAAAAATATCTTATGTTACACGAATGTTAATAGTTATGAGATAAATAAATAAAATAAAAACTGATGATAACTTCTGATGTTTAGTGAAAAATCAACAATATGTATGGATTACTTGATTTATCATTCATCACAAAAAGCCAATTTTAGGCCTCATTCAAAGAAAGTAGTAAAACCAGACCAAATATTAAACAACATTGATTATATTGCACCGTTTAATAATCAGAAACTTTATTTTATTTTAGGATTACTTTTGTGTAAATAAATAATTTTGTGTGACGGTGAAGTAGAAGTGATCTGTGCAAGAGGCTTATGAACTCATTGTGAAACCCGAGGGTCAAGTGGCCCAGGTTCTGACCCTCTGAAGAGGCAAGGTTGGGGAACAATGCGAGTCATCTGTTTTGAAAAACGGTCAAACATTGGGTTGCTACGAGCATTGTGTACCGGATCACAAGTCAAGAACGGGACTTGAGCATCATTCACGCCTTCAGATTGTTCAAATGTGTGCAAGAGTCACTCTTGCGCGGAGCCAGAAGACAACTGTTTTTTTGTTGTTTGTACAATAATGCAGATTCTTTTACAAAAAGACACCAATAATTAAGAGAAAATTTGTAAGTAGTACAAGTCTATTTGGTTTTATTTAAAACATAGGCATAATAGTAATAAATAATGGGTTGCAGTTTTTTTGCTATTCATTTGTAAAATATCCTGGACGTTAATAGACCGATATGTACCGACGGTTGAGAGTCGTTAGTTGACTAAATATCAACTAACGATTCTCAGGCACCGGTACACATATTAGAGCACTTGTCCAGGACACAGTAGATACCAGCCTACAATGTTGACACGGCACTTCGAGTCTATCAGTATCAGCCCTGTGGAAAAATTTAATAACCCGAGCAGATAGGAGCATAGCACGTGTGTGTTCAAATCTAATTATGTTATTAGTTGTGTGTTGCGTGCGTTCTCTTACTGTAACATAGTACGATAGCCGCAGAATGTCTACTTTGTACCGCGCACTAGGTATGTCGAGTCAGATAGATATCTAATTAGCTAGGATTGTAAAGATATCTCAGGAGCAAAATCCCAGCTGATCACAAAAATACTAAAAATTTGAGTGAAGAAAGAAAGGTGTTTGTCCAAAACTGTGTGTTGTGTTTTAAATGTGTAGTTAGTTAGCTGTGTTTAGTTTTTAGGGTTCCGTACCTCAAAAGGAAAAAAGGAACCCTTATAGGATTACTTATTTTGTCCGTCTGTCTGTCTGTCAAGACACATTAACGGCTGGAGGTATCGAGTTGAAAATAAAACCATATACTCAGGTATGCGGTCCCTTGGGCACCCCACAATTACGGCGGTACGTCTCCTCTTTGAGGCGTGGCTGGAAAGACCTTCCGTATGACGCAGGTTCTCACCGGACATAGCAAGTTCGGGAGGTTCCTGTTACGGATCCATGCGGAAGTGACGCCCGGGTGCCACCACTGTGCGGAACGCTCGGAGGACACGGTGGAGCACACAGTTGAGGTGTGCCCTGCTTGGGCGGAACATCGCCGTGCCTTCGTGGGGGCGATCGGCGGCGGAGTCCTCTCGCGCCGGGCCTTTGTTCACGCCAAGGTCCAGAGCGAGGAGGACTGACCGGCGATCGCCTCCTTCTGCGATGCAATAATGCTAGCAAAGGAGGAGGCCGACCATATCAGGCAACGGCGCTCTCGCCGCCGCCGGGATTCCAATCCCGATTTCCGGCTACCGTAGGCACGGGCTTGCGGACGGCGAGCAATGGGTAGCTCGCTGTCCGACCGTCCGGTAACTGTCCGGACTGAGCCCAAGTCGTCGACGGCACGCACTGTCCCCGCGCGCCTCAAGGAGTTGTCAGCTATAGCAGGGGCTCAGCTGGGTCAAAGTCTACTGGGGCCAGGGTTAGTTTCGAGAGACAGCTCAGCCCCGGTATGAAGGCACGAAGGAACGGGGCGGATTTTTTGTCATATTAAAAGTCTGACACTATCTCCCGCTCCGCCCAAGAGTGGTGGTTGTAATTGGATGATTTTCCCAGAATAAAAAAAAACAGTAAGCGGTCCCTCAAACTTCTAAGGTAAATAAAAATAATGATAAAGCCGTTTATGTCGCAAAAAAAAAATCGTACATTTCGACACTCGAGGGAATCAAAATTCAGGGGTCAACCCTGAATTTTGGCATGAAATAAGGTCTAATAGCACAAGTCAAGTCTGTCTTTGTACAACTCTGTGCATAAAGATTTAAATAAATAAATAAGTATAGGAATAAATCTAAACAATTAAAATTTGTTGTTACGTCACAAAAAAAAAAACTTTTTTTTTCAGGAAAAATCGGAAAAATCTTTGAGATTCCATTCGGGAATTGATTTACATAAGTTAATTTGTACGGAACCCTCAGTGCGTGAATCCTACTCGCACTTGTTTTGTATTTTTTATTAACGAGCATTATAGTCAGAAAGTATACTTCTGACTACAATGAGATCCATTGACGATATTCACGCAGGTTAACAAATGCTAAATCTTAGAAGAAAAACTATTCAGTTTGCCTCTAACGGGATTATGAGGTTTCTTTTCGTCTTATTACTTTTAAGTCCTATTAACTATTTAAACAGAAGTGGAACTTCTGTATTTGTGTCGCCACTGACGATGAAGAGTCGCAGACTGCGTGCCGGCCTCGCAGTAAATAAATATCGCCTTCAATACTGACGAGGTAATTGGGGACACGTTGCGAAACTAGCTCCAGCTACAACAGTCGTCCTTTGCACGCCTACCTACATTATACTTAGCAGCGCCGATGGGAGGCGAAGGTAGTTGCGGACTAAGTTGAAATTGTTAATACCAATCACGACCTAAGACGGTGAACTTTCGAATGCTGTTAGGATTCAATAATGTCAGGCATTAATAACAATAAGAAGGTTCGCAGCGCCTGCCTACATGCATAGTAGCAGGTTCAGTTAGGTGATTCCGTGATGTCACAGAACGCAAGCTGTGAAAATTGTGGCCGCTCTACCACTGCAATAAAAACTTGGTCGTTCTTTACCCTCTACCTCATTCACCACTCAGGTGGGAAGAGTACCCTCGTGCCTGAACACGAGCAGTGCCACCTCAGTGCTCGAGCACCGAACAAGCTCGAGCAGATAACGCTAACAGACAACACGATATCAGCGACGACTTCGGTGGCCCACCACAGATTTGTTTCACACGCAGCGCTATCTCACCAATAACAGGCCCTATCTGCTAGATTAGATAGCCGATGGTTAATGGCTAGGTGGTCCGATGACGATCGTGATGTAACACAACATTCATTAGTATCCTTTGTAGAAGCCCGCTGTTAGTTTCTAGAATGTATATCCTGAATCACCAGAAGCTACAAACAGAGCTTTGTTTTTGCTATACAATTATGATACGATTATGTGTACAGTAGTGGTACATAGGCGGACTTAATGCAACAAGGCATTTATCTTCATTTAATGTATGCCTATGGTACACAAAAGATAAGTGCTGTTAACTGTCAATATGTTAAGACAACTAAATAAATAAACAAATAATTGTATTAGACATTTTGCTTCGGTGTGGCATCATCAAACAACCCCTCCCGCTGTGAGTGGAGCGAGAAAAAGTGTCAGACTTTTACTGACCAACACTCAAAAATGTTTCTTCAGTTGCCCTTTGCGTGCCAGGGCCGTGGTTACTGTTTCGATCACTCGACATAAGTTTGAAGATAGTCCACGAGCAATCCGTATGCCACGCCTATGCTATGTTGGATGTATGTTCTAAAAGCCTCCCAGACAACAAGGTGTGAGTATTAACTAAGTATCCACCATAATCTATTCTTGAATGAAACCTAAGCTGGAACAGATAAACATAAGTGATGAAAGTAAATAATACGACCGCTTACAATAACACAGCTAAGATATCGTAAATGTAATTAGATGTAATCATGTGTCAGCTGTATGTTTACATTGAACGTGGAAACGGATGTAGCCATAAAGATAGCTTGTAAACTAAAACCATTAGCTGAACACTAACAATAATAAGAGCCAGTGACGGATATTCATTTTATTTGAAACATTCAGCGAATAATTGCTGAGTTGCATGACCGAGGAGACCGTTCAGGAATTGCATTTTAAGTAAAATACATTCAAGCAATTTGTAGATAATATACCTACTTAACTTTACAAAATGATTATTGTTAATCTGTAATGAAATGAACCAGAATTCAACGGTTAGGTATTAAGTACCGTCGGGATAGAGTTCAGGGTCTAATACTCAATAAAAAATTGGAGATGAGATCTGGACCAAATAGCAGTGACCAGGCAAATCCAAATACTAGCGAGATAACTAGACAATGCTAGGCAGTGATGATGAAATAACAAAATAGGTTTAATGGTGAATACAATTTAACGAACACACCCTAAATTATCAAGTCTTTTTTTGTATATTAACTGAAACGTCACAAATACACGTTATCAACGAATCTGTGGCCAGCTCGCTAACCGTGTGATAATCACTAGTATATTTAATAGCATTAGACTTTGGCACATCAATTATGATGGGCTTCCTAACATCTGCACATATATACAGTCCGATGAGACAAAATATGTTATGTAACGTGTCAATCTATCAATCATCATTGTGACGTGTGTAATATCTGCTAGTGAAAGAAGGGCGATGCCAATTACAGTGCGTTTCACTTAAGACGTTCCTTTGGCGTAATGTTGGCTCCCCTATCTGTCTACACAAAAAAGAAGGGAAAAAGGAAAGAGTTGCCTACTCTACCAAAATTTTTCCCCGAAATGCGCAACGAAATCGATTTTAACGGTAGTTGCAGCACTTTTTAGAGAATTATGAGAGGAATGAAACTTTATTTAAAAAAAGAAGGTCTAAAAGGACGCAGGACGTGGCAGATCGCCGATGCGTTGGACTGACCAAATAAAAACGGCTGTTGGCGGCCCGTTGAACGAGTGTGCCCGGATGACTGCCAGCAGGCCAAAGTGGCGAGAAATCGTGCGGCGTACCCTGACAGCTTCCGGAGAGCTACCTTCGTGATAACCACGACCACTCTGGCAAGAGTGAAACGACCAAGAAGAAGAAGAAAAGGACGCTGTTATAGAGAGATACAATATTGTGGCATGGCGTTTTCGGTATTTGAAAGAATTGCAAGACAATCGGAATGGAGCCCAGCGCCCTATACTTTATTCAAAAATAGTAAAAAGAAAAACAAAAAAAAAACGTAATTGTTAAAAGTAACGAAATATAAGTTAATCTCCCTAATATTAAGTAGTTTAATTTCTAAAAATATTGCAACACTGTTTTTCCGCATTGCCAACATTACGGCAAAGGAACGTCTTAAGTGAAACGCACTGTATATATATGCAGATCCTTTGAGTTTCGAGCTTCTTTGTTTGAGCTAATGCTAGTTCCTCCCCACAGCAAAGTCTGACTGGAAATCAAAAGTATCCGTAAAGGTCGACGGGGTGCAAGAAAACTGACATCTTTCGTATAACCTGTCAAGCCTTTAGTCTGCCATTGGCCCTAAATTAAACCGCTGATCGCCGAGTTGCTAGCCTGTCAGTTTTCTACCCGTTGCATTTTGGGGAGGGTGCGTCGGATTTGCATAACTTAATTTCGCCAAAGCCCGCTTCTATCAGCGGACGTCCAGACGGACGCACGGCCATGCGCCAACAGTACATGGTGGACATCCCACCTATACTAACAAACGCAGTACGTACGTAGGTAGGTACGTAGGTATAGATAGACCTATGGAGCTAACACCTAGAGGTCTAGAATGAATAGGTTACTTCTAGATAAGCGTGCTCCATCGTCGAGCACATCATCACTTGCCAACAGGTGAAATAGACCACTATTTTTTCTAAGGGTGCGCCTATACAAAAAAGGCAAGTGCGCACACGGAGGGTTCCGTACAAACATACTCCTTACGAAGATTTTTCCGAATTGCAGATTTTTTTTTGTGACGTAACAAAAAATTTACCTTTTTCAGATTGTTTCCTATACTTGTGCTATGAGACCTTGCTGCACGCAAAACTTCAAGATTCTGGGTCAACGGGAAGTATTCTATGAATTTTGATTGCTTTGACGAAATTTTCGTTATCTCAGAAGTTTGATTTTTTCACATCTTCAAAGGGCCATAGCCGTCTTTGGTTCTAATTTCAACTCGAAACCTCCACGCATTCCCGAGATTGGATCCGGTTACGGATCGGATCCGATAGGTTTCAGTAATCGGTCTTGACTGACAGATAGACAAACGGACAACAGAGCGATCCTAAAGGGTTCAATTTTTTCCTTTTGAGGTGCGATACCCTAAAAACTACACTAGAAGGAAGCACATATTGTGCCTATATTGCATCTTTTGCTGATCGAGAGAGATCATTCGATCAGCGGAAGAAACACTGTGATAGACATTAGTTTCGCATTCACAATCTCTTTATAGAAAACTTATACACTGATAAACCGTCAAAAACACATTAAACATTAGAGTTATAGCAAGACTCTCCAGGGCAATGTCTCAGAAAGAGGTGTTAGTCTACTTCCTAGCAAACCATATTATAAATAAGTCGACCAAATATTGTAGTCTATGTATACCCCTCTGCTTTCTACCGTACGGGGAGTTCAATATCCAGAGCAGTACGTAACGCAATTCACCAGCACAAGTGCTGTTAACTAATGACGCCATGCCGCCAATCAATACTTAAGTTTCTCGCTGAAATTCGTTCAAATTGATTCCTTTATTGTTAATAATTATGGTTTATTAAATTATACAGCAATTGGTTATTGCACTCCGCTCAGCTTTTGTAATCTCTTAGCTTTCGAAATGTTAGGATATAGAAGTAAACCGATAACATAATGTATATTTATTATGTAAACATACAAAGGACTTCAAATATTTCTGTGTTAGTGTTTCGTTTCCACGACTATTTTTGTGTATGAAAACGCGTGGACTGTGATCAATACAGATCAATACAATTAAATGTTGATAATACGTCAAATTATGAACAATGCCAGCAGGCAATAAAAGGAGACTCCCAAATTTAGCAATAAATACAAATCATTTGCTATAAAACCTGCTCCATAGCTCGTTTTATGGGAGCAATCAAGACAAAGAACTTCTACGCAGTAGGCCTAAACATTCAAAGTAAAAAATAGGAAGGGCACCGTCGTCACACTTTTACAGCCCTAGTATCGTGGACCTGACACAACACTCATCTCTTTTCAGCTCCACTTATTGCCTAAGCTTCTCTGGTCTTCAGAAATGGGAATGGATCCTCAAGGAACTGAGAAATAAGAGGTGACTTCCACAATGAGTTTTAGTTCAAGTTTTGAAACTATTTATCACAAACCACACCTTATGAGCAATTATTTACCAGATAAGTATATCACTGAATAAATGGGGTGTAAATAATGTAGTACTAATTAATAGTAACAAGTCAAAGACCCTAACTAGCCAGGTAATTTGTGTCCAGGTGATGTATTTATTTTTAATTCATGAATCCCCAAGCGACCACCGGTGGCCGCGCATCTATTGTCTTACTATTGTGTTTCTAATTGACGGTATCTGAAGGGTTAAATTGATCACATCTCATAAATTTGGCTTATGCCATGCTAATAGACGTGACATGATAAACTATGCCGACGAAAACTAAAAACCATGTACTGTTGGAAGCACAGTGTTAGAAATCATAGTGTCATTAGAAAAAAAAGATTATCTATCCATAATTTCTTTGTGCCCGTTGTTACTCGGTGTATAAAGAGTATAGCTGTGTAAGATAAAATATGAAATTAAAGAGTTCATCCGGCGCTTTGTGGAACCAAATGCGGTTTCGATATAAGCGACAGAACCACCTCTTAACAGATATTATCGTAATATTTCAATTTACTTCGGATAACGTCGATAAAGGTTCAAGGTCGCCCGTCAAGGTCATCTCAGACATTAACAAAGAAATGGGCCTTTATCACACCGAGCACCCGGCCATAGACTATACACTGTTCTCTAAGCACAGCAGAAATCCATAGAGGTGAACTGATAACTGCTTGTCAATCATCGCACGACCCAGGCGTTTCTGGTTAATTCAACAGAAAATAAACAATACGAGCCGCACCTGGGTGGGTCAGTATGCTAATAAGATTCTAATAATACTAGCGATTAACATATACACAAGGTAGCTACCTAACCACCTACATTGTATATTGTTTTTATTTCATGACATTATCACCTGAGCGTTATCAAATAGATTCCTATTCGTGTGACGGATTGCAAAATCGATTTTCAATTATTCTGGAGTAACGTGTCAGCCGGCAGTTGCTCGGCGTTAAACTGGGTGTCGCTGAGGAGAAAATGTGAGAGCTGCGCCGGCCGGCTCTGTGCTGTGTCACCGTGTACTACTGTGTGTACTGTGCTGTGCACTCACCCGCCTCGCCGCGCTCCGCCTCGTCGTCCGACTCGGTGCCGGAGTCGCGCTCCTCCACCTGCAACAAACAGCGGGCTTGTAGCGAGCGTGCGGGGCCCGGGGCCCGGCCGGGGGCCCGCGGCCGGGCGCGGGGCCCAGCGCTGGGCGTGGGGCCCGGCTGCGCTCCTTTGTTCTGCGGCGGCCATTTTCTGCTGGCGGAGTGACCTTCGCAGCGCTCGGTCGCGCCGACACCCACCTTCTCGGAAACGCTCTCCTCATTCAACGAATGCGTTCGCAGCTTGTGCGTCAGGAACTTGAGCATTATTGAGCGTCGTCGCTCGCCTGGTCCTCACCCCGAGCTCACAGCGCACTCCGTTCGAGTCCACACGCACCGCACGAGATCCTACAGCCCGAGCGCCGCCGGGAAACGTTCCAAAAACATTTTAAACCTCAATAACATATCCGCATATCGCTCGCACACGACCGCACCCGCCCGTCTCCCTCGAACGCCGGACTACTACTAGTTTAGTTAGAGTAGCCTTGCGTACGACGCAGTCAGCTGAAGTGGCCACGACTCATTAATACCGAAAGGGCCTAAGAGCGATCGCGCTAAATACTGCGCCCCGGAATGAAAATCACGATCGAAACGATACATAGAACCATCGAATGAATTACTAATCGTTTCATGGCTCAAAATCTCGTTTAAATATAGCGTAAAACATTTTCGAGTGGCACTCCAAATGGACTCGCCCGGCAACCCATTGATGACAAAGAACCGGAACACGCAGAGATCGGACGCGATTGGACAAAACATTACAGAATAGGATCGAAATTTAATGCAACATGCTGCGTCTCGCTCGCACACTTGCCGGCCGGCACGCACGCGCGAGTGCGAGCGGGACGGAGCGCACACACACCGACAGTTATTATATAATACTGGCCTGATAATAAATCGCTGATAAAAAAGTTGCGCATGTTAGCACACTGTGGACATTCCGGCCACATACTGCCACCGGCTAAATATTGACTCCGTGCAAATATTTATAATTCACCAGCGGATTTGTTTCATACATATTCCGGAATTCTAAGTAGGTAATTCAGCTCTTCCTTGTGTAAATACTGCTTAGTGCTCATCGTCACTGTACAAATTCTAATATTTTTGTAGGTTGGATTGCAATGCAATATTTGTCTCAATTTAAAAAGAGGATGTATTTGCTAAACTTGCCATAATGCGAATAGGCACGTTTTTACGATATTTTCATTTTATGCGTGCTTTATACGTATGGAGAATAAAAGAGATAAGAAATGTATTGATTTGTATGGGCCACAAAATCGGTAATATCTCAGTAGATGTTTCTGGCGGGTCGGGCGGCAGCGCCTCATCCGCACTAAGGTGTCGCACCGGGAGGCGCGCGACGCCATGTCTGTTACCTGCCGCTAGCGCCGTCTCGCTCGCACACTCCGCCTCTCGCTCGCACGCCGGCTCCGCGCGCACATTTAAAAGAACTACTAAACCTTACTCAACACTGCTCGTCACTTTACTATGGCTTGTTTTTCTTTTAGGAGACTGTCAAAGAACCTACAACTGTAGACGTACCTAGTAGACCGTATTGGCCAACTCGTTTATAACTTAACCAAATTAGAAGGTTTCACTACTAATCAGGAAGTGGTCTTGAACAAACGATTTATTTATTTTTATACCAGCGAAAATAATTCAATACCAGAGATGTAATTAATGTATTGGCATGATACGTGCGTTACCGTTTTAAACTAATTAGGTATCCGCTGACCTTCCGATTCAAATAGCGTTTGTCATAAACAATTTTGGTCGGGTGATTTCTCAGAAATATGTCGAAGCCCTGCCAAAATAGTAGTATATTGAAAAAATTGGTAACTGCTTTTTAAAACATAAATTCGGTTTCGGAAAAGAAAATTGTCGCAAGTCAAGATAGACTGTTTATAATTCAGTCATTTTCGTGTTAAATTTTGTTTTAGAAACCTTGAGCGTGTTAGTTTTATTAAATAACCTAGTAAAACCGCTGGCATGAACTGAAACGCAGAACAAGGCGTAGAAATAAGAACATGATGCAAAAAAGGTAAAATATTTATTGTATATCAAAGTGAAGATAAAGTCGACAATATCATTTGATTGCTTGGTGCCAAGTGCCCCCGGACCACTCTTTACAACTACACGTTAATTGTACCACATTGTTATCTTCAGGGTGGCTGCTGCGACGCTCAGAATTGTCATTCAAGTCATAGAAACGTAATGCTTAGCAAACTGATAAACTACATTCTAAAGTATGTGTTACAAATATTCGCACACATTTCGTTGGAACTACACTTTCTTAAGCAATCCGCTTCTCTGACCGCACATCCCCTCAATGCTCTGTGTTCCCGCCACCGCGTCACTAGTGGCCTGCGCCAAACGGGGCTCCAACTAAATTACTAAGGAGATCGTATCACCGTTACAATCAATGTGATGGTCTAAGAACACTACGTTAAATTCTAACAACAAATTATTATACGTACACATAAGAAATTATCAATAAACTACAACTAGGTAAATAACTCTGTTATGTATAATATGTACAAATAAAAACTAATAACAATCACTTATTATGCAGATTTTGAACACTGGTTTTACGTACTTAAAGAAACAAATGCAATTGAAATATGTTTTTCTGTAGCACGAAAAAAACACAATATGGTATAGAAATGTTAGTTAATAGTTAACAGTAAATAGGTACGCGAACATATAACAACATAACGACACAGACAACAACGGATCAACAACATCTATACTACATATTACAGTTCAGGGCTACTGTTCCTTTATTGGAAATATTTCAGCCGGCCAACCTATTCCTGAATATGGACAACTTTTGCACATCATCAATCTAGGGTTCAGTACATGTTCCCACAACTTCACAAAATGTAAGCTGTTCTGAGAGTTCGGGGCTGGGTCCAAACTAAAAGTTGTCCATATACATAAGTTCTTTCATGCCTTCAAAAATTGATAAATCAATTACAGTCACCCTGTATATTACATAAACATACATACAATTGATAAACTAAAAACTACATACGTCCTAATTAAGCAGTAATCAAGTCATATTCATGTTGCTTGTTTTCTTTTTATTACTTAACAGGCAAGATCCGTTTTTACTATAGAATAATTAATAATCTAGCCCTTATGAATGAAACACAGATTGTCCTGTAGGACGCAATATCATAGGAAATATTATCTATGCAGTAAAATGCTGATAAAGTTGCACGCTTGTCATTGATCGCAGTTTTAGAACGTGCGGTTTTGCTCTGTAGCACTTAAAGTGTATGACACCGCCGATGGACTGAAGGTTCCTGGTAAATTATGTGGCTCACTAGATTAGACAGTTGAAGTCTATCGCAAACACTCGTATGTATTTTGAACGATATATCTAGATTAACCCTACATTGAAACCTGCTAACACCGCAGGTGCTCTTAATTTTTGATAAGATATTAGTAATATATTTGTTCAATCTGCTTCTTGATCATAACGTCACAAATTACCAGTTCATAATTCATTACATCGAGGTATAAAAAAGACGTGTTCCTTTACCACAGCAAACTAGTTGTACTTACAGAGAACTTACTTAGTAGCCGCCATGTTTGATGTACTGTCTACTACTACATTATAGACTTACAAGTAGTTCCTAACTGAATGTATTTACATATTTGTATATCTGTGTACTATATAACGTGTGCAGTATATTTCATACTTACATAAAACGATACAATTTTTAGGACACATACAATCAATTTCATTACAACGCAACACTATTCTATTTATTTGAGGTGTCATGTAAGATATTTTATTTTAATATTGTTTTTACATTTTAATATTGTTCTACAAGTATATTATTCAGTAGTGTGAATATGTACAGCAAAGTCTATAGGTTTCTATGAAAACTGGTGACTGGTAGGTATATCTAGTTGATATTTAAATATTCCACAAATATACATAATTATGAACTAAGTGTCGGTGTAGTTTATTATGTTTACGTGTACTTAAAAACCGGATCGGTAGGATTAGAGTCACGACCGAGACAACTCATTAGTCATAATTAACAGAATCGTCCTTGGATACTAGTTATTTATAATTTATAACGTATTGTTTGGTAATCGTAGAATATCTAAAGAACATGTCCACTAATTTGTATGGATTGGGCGAACAAGAGCTAAGGGGAAGTGTAGGTACGAGTGCGGTCTTTTTACACCGTCACACAAGACTTTATTTTGCCGCTAATAGAGGAAGAGCCAGGTCAACATCAATTAGGTCCGTATTAGGCAGATGCTAATGATATAAAATAAAAACGTAGTGCTAAAATTTCACAAGAAGTTGTCAAGAACTGCGTGCGGAAACGGCTCCGGTCTCAAAAAAAAAAAAAAACAAAAGATTTCGAATAACACTTGACCAAAATGTTCTGTAGCCTTCGCCAGGACGTCATTACAAGTTCCGCACAAGTGTACCGACGTTCTAAATAGACGCTTTGCTTATAATCTAAGAGCTTATTAATAAAGAGATTCGACGCATAGCGCCTAAAATTTCGACCTCGCGTGTCATGGATACACTAACAAATCGACTAAAACATGATGATTTTTATCATATAGGTTTCTAACTTCGTTACCGCTATTTCTTATAGTAAAACGACTAGAACTAAATGTTCTACAAATGCCATTAAAGGTCTGAAACTGCGAAATATCATCAACTTTCTCATTTTTGTCCAGTCCTAGCTGAACACCACATAACGCATATTCTTTATGAAATGAATTTGCACTTTTCAAAAATGCTGTCTGTATCAATAATTACAGCTTCCGGCACCTCATAACATATTGCTGTGAATACAAAATGTTATCTGAAGTCAGCTTGAACAGTTTAAATATAGAAAAACCAATTTCACCATTAGAAATGCGATTCTGTGCGGCATCCAGCGACATGTGAGGACGGGCCGCTTCAGTTGATGAAGATCTCGTCCATGAGGTAGTCGGGGTTGTGCTGCACGTGCAGCAGCAGCGCGTGCAGGGCGCGCTGCAGCGCGGCCAGCGGCGCGGGCGCGGGCGGCGCGCGCGCCACGTCGTGCGCCAGCGTGCGCGCCGCCTCGGGCAGCACGTAGCGCCGGTACGACACCACGCCCGGCAGGATGTCCGTCTCCAGCCCGCTGTACCTGGAACGAGATGCACACGTCAACATTTCCTAAGCTGCGTAGACATTAAAGTCACAGAGCACGAGCCTCTTTTTTCATAGGGAAAAGAATACCATGTTGCATGTAAAGATAAAAATATTATCACTTCTGAAGACGGTTGAATTCGGAAAGCGTAGGCTACGGAATTTAATTTAGGTATATGTGTTTACCTAAACAAAACGCTTTACAAGTTGCTTTTTTACATACAGGTTTTATTTTCAGTTAATACGTCAAGTAACTGCATACAAAACCTGAACAACATATCCTTAGCCTCACCAATGTACCAAATACAGTACACCTCATACCAGCTAAATTAAACCTTATTACGTTAAAATAAGGTTTAAGTTAGCTAATACCGATGTGTACCAAATTCGGTACACTTGTGCCTAAGAGGTTCAACTTCAAAAGCCTAGCTAGTTGAACAATATAAAGGAACAAGCATTAATTAATGATGCAGACTTCTATAATGCGATGATGGAGCAACGTTAGACAGTTTTACTAAACACGATGGAATTTAGCAAAACATAATTAATAAGCCATACCAGAACGGAAAAAGAGTTTATTAGTGCCGAATAAGTTGTTCAAACTGAAAAGTTTGTCACGTTTGTCTCCAAAACCGGCCATGTTGCCACTATTCCTCTTGAGGGACAAAGAACGGTTAATGCAGAATGGTATGCTAGCATTTGTTTGCCACAGGTCGTTTCTGAACTCCGTAAAGAGAACTGCAACCGCCGCATCATCCTCCATCACGACAATGCGAGTTCTCACACCGCGCACAGAACAAAAGAGTTTTTAGAGCAAGAAAAAAAGAATTATTAGACCATCCACCGTACAGCCCGGACCTAAGCCCTAATGATTTCTATACTTTCCCTAAAATAAAGAATAAATTGCGTGGTCAGAGATTTTCATCACCTGAAGAAGCTGTGGACGCCTGCAAACCGCCATTTTGGAGACCCCAACTTCCGAATGGAATGGTTGCTTCAATGATTGGTTCCATTCCATCGTATGGAAAAATGTGTCAAACTTCGCGGAGAATACTTCGAAAAGCAATAAATACATTTTTAAATAGTAATGTTGTGTCACTTCCTTGATTCTCGAAATTTTCAGTGCCACCCTCGTATATCTATTACTAGCTTTTGCCTGCAGCTTCGCCCGCGTACATAAATTATAACCTATGTCACTCAGAAATTAAGCAGCTTTCTATCGGTGAAAAATTTTAAGCAAAAAAATAACAATCACACAACATAAAGAAACGTAAACATCTATGTATGTGGACTTCGTACAAGGGGCCGAAGCCAACTCGCAGAGAGTTAGGTTGTTATAATGAGACGTGATACCAACCGACGATTATCCCTGTACGCGCTAACTAGTGCACCAATAGTCTAGTCAAATTAGCAAAAAGATTGGACTTAATTCGTGTAGTTGTAATTTTTTGTGGAATCATTAGAAGACATGAATATAAGTCATCTCTGAGTTTGCACCATTCCAGTTGTGTACGGAACATCGTTTAATATTAGGTATTAACATTAAAGTCCCAAAATTTTGAAATTTCATTAGTAACTAGTTGTGGTAAGTTTATATATCTGTAGATACACCTTTGGTGTATAATTACTTTTTGCGAAAAAATTGTGAGGTATATGAAACACTAATAAATCATTATTTTTAATTTGCGGCTCAAGGGAAATTTTGCCTGTTGGTGCAAACTCATAATAAGCTTTTTAAAGCATCATAAAGACCCAGTTATAATTGCACCCTTTTGCACCCCAGGGAAACCAGTATTTTAAAATATTTGTAAATTGTACTTCGGGGCAAATTAGTGTAGTCATGGATTTTTTTATATATAATGTATTCTAAATATTCTACATTTGCACTTAATAAAAATAAGAAATATATAGGTAACTGGAAGTTTATGTAGATTTAAAGTGGATACATACTGCGCCACGTGACGTGCGCAGGGCGAAAGCGGGGTCGACGCAGCGGCGCGGGCGGCGGCGGGGCTCAGCAAGTTAGCGTGCAAATTGTATGCGCTTAGATTCGGACTGTTGATATTTTTTAAATTAACGGACTGTCGATATATCGATATTTTTTAATATATCAATAAAATCTATATTCTTGTTCAGTGATAAATAATTTATTTCTGTGTCCAAAAAATACACAATAGGTACTTGACGATTCGATGGACGACGTAGGGGTGTAAAATGATTTTTATTTTTTATACACCATTTTTCATTCCTACAAAACCATCAGAAACGTTTTTGCCTCTCCAGAGAATTTAATCCAATCTTTATTAAAAAATGACCTAATTTGACTATACTACAAGGACAACCCCCGGTTTGAAAAACTATTGCGATACAATATGGAAAACAAAATAATAGGGCTATGGTTTTTGGAGTCAAAGTGGACTGGTATCATGTAACTATGTTGAGACTATGGCCCCTGCCTGAACAATGTCATTAATATCCATCGATAAAAGGCAGGGGTTCAATAAATGGGCCCCCAAAAACGGCCGCTAGCACAAAGTGACGTAGCAACAAGAGAAAAAAATTTTGTCTGTCTGTCTGTTTGTTCAGGCATCACGCAAAAACTACCGGTTCGATTACGATGTAACTTGGTAAGTTGGTATTATATGTTCAGCGATAGCATCACAAATGTGAATAGATAATGATTCCAAAGATCTGATGAAGAATTTCGGATATAGACAATGGAAGACTTTTATGATCCGGCAAATCTTCCGGTATGGCTGCAACCGCATGTCTGTTTATTGTTAACAGCATTACATAACATACCATCCCGCCAGTACGCTCTGAAGGGGTACATGCACATGTGGAAAGCTTCACACCGGTAAACCCTTTTATTTCTTTCACCCAATATGTTCAAATTCCATGTTATTGGGTTGATTGATTCGCGCCCAACTTTTAGGTTTTTTTTTAGGTGAGAAAATCATCGAAAGAACAAAAATAAAGAAAATTATTTCATTAAATGTCATCTCCCGCTCTTGGGCGGAGCGGGAGATAGTGTCATACTTTTACCGAATAAAAACCCATTCCTGTTTCTTCGTTGCCTTTCGTACACGGGCCGAATCTTCCTTTCAGAAACAAACCGGTCCGGACGGTTACCAGACGGTTGGATGGCGAGTTACCCATTGCTCGCCGTCCGCGGTCCTACGGTGGCCGGAAATCGGAATTGGAATCCCGGCGGCGGCTGGGGCGTGAGCGCCGTTGCCTCACGCGTGTGGCCTTCTTCTTTGCTAGCATTACTGTTTCTTAGGAGGCGACCGCTTGCCACTCTTCCTCATTCCGGAACATGGCCCGTATTAAGGCCTGGCGCGATAGATAACTTTTTGATTTAAGAGGGTCCTTCTCCACTCGCTTATCGTAAACATCGAAAATGGTTTAAAAGCTTGTTACTACATTTAATGCAATCCAACGCGATGTTTGACGCCCCGGGCCAACGGCGCGGGGGACCAGGTGCGCAGGCCGGCGGCACGGGGGACCAGGTACGCGGGCCGGCGGCGCGGGGGACCAGGTGCGAGGGCCAACGACGTGGGGGACCAGGTGCGCGGGCAGACGACGTGGGGGACCAGGTGCGCGGGCAAACGACGTGGGGGACCAGGTGCGCGGGCCGGCGGCGCGGGGGACCAGGTGCGCAGGCCGGCGGCACGGGGTACCAGGTACGCGGGCCGGCGGCGCGGGGGACCAGGTGCGCGGGCCAACGACATGGGGGACCAGGTGCGCGGGCCGGCGGCGCGGGGGACCAGGTGCGCGGGCCAACGACGTGGAGGACCAGGTGCGCGGGCCGGCGGCGCGGGGGACCAGGTGCGCGGGCCAACGACGTGGGGGACCAGGTGCGCGGGCCAACGACGTGGGGGACCAGGTGCGCGGGCCAACGACGTGGGGGACCAGGTGCGCGGGCCGGCGGCGCGGGGGACCAGGTGCGCGGGCCAACGACGTGGGGGACCAGGTGCGCGGGCCGGCGGCGCGGGGGACAAAGATATTCACAAAAGAACCAAGGTTGCCGACATAGCTCGAAAAATCACCACACTTAAAACCTATGAGCACACGCAGAACAAATGATCAATGGCAACGAAAGATTCTAGAATGACAAAAGTTTGACTTGTTAGACAGACTACAGTAGTGGCGCAGTACTCACGTGGCCAGGTAGTACTTGTTGTAGTCCTGGTGCGACGTGGCGGTCTCGGCGATGTGGCGCAGCGCCATCTTCAGCAGCTGGTCGCCGTAGTGCGGCGCGCGGTACATGGCGCGCCGCCCCAGCAGCGGCTCGCGCACTGCCGACGGAACACGACACCGTTACAACTATTACGGTACAAGAACTTCACGGAAAATTATACGTTTAGCCATACGTTCACACATTGTAAAATATAGAATACTCAGCGAGACCATACAGTTAGATCTGATGGTCACAGGCCGCGCAGCCACGTGTTGGGCGCCGGCCCGCACAGCGCCCTCACTACATATGTGCTACTCACATCGCAGCCCGCCCTCGTCCTCGCACAGCTGGTCCTGGTACAGCGCGGCAGTGGCGGGCGACTGCACGAGCAGCACTCTGACGTCATCGTGCTGCAGCAGGCCGCGCAGCCACGTGTTGGGCGCTGGCCCGCACAGCGCCATCACTTCGGGGGAGAACACGTCGTACACCTGCGAACACACGACAACCATGAGCCGCGGTTCATACGACATTAAAATTGACCTTGACACCATTGCTCAGAAAATATTTATTGTTCCCAGTATTATGTCGCGAGGAACAATGTTTTCACATAGGTTTGTGTGAAATGAAAAAATAATATTGCTGATTATACGCAGCATAATCAGCGAGTATGGGCTTCAATACAATAATGTAACCCAAGGTAGCCACAATTGCGATGGTACGTCCCTTATTTGAGGAGTGGCTGGAGAGGCGCCACGGCGTCCTACAGTCCACCGGAAACAGGTTCTCATCGGAAATGGCAAGTTCACGAGAAGCATTCAAGCGGATGAAACACGCGGGTGCCTGTTTGAACGGAGTACCCTAAACTTTTTGCCCTTTGGAAAAATCTTCGAGATCGGTTCGGAGATCAAACTATTTACATGTAAGTTTATACGGAACCCTCAGTGCGCGAGTCCGACTGTGCTAGTATTGTAACTTTTTAATTTGCAAGATTGTCATTTGTTTTTTTCATTACAGCGCGGCGTCCTTTCGAAAATTGTATGTGGCTAACAAAATCAATTTAACTCGTGAACATTTTCGTTCAATGATTTTTTTATGATTTTCGTTGTGTCTTAAACCAGCAAGAGAGATGCCAGAGACTTCAATTGGCATTTAGTGACGAAGCACCATGTCACAGCTCTGTGTATTCGTGGTTTGGAGAATTATGGCGTCCTTTCGAAAATTGTTTCTTAATTTTCGTTCAATAACTTTTTTATGATTTTCGCTGTGATTTAAATCAGCAAGATAGATGCCAGAGACTTCAATTGGCATTTGGTGACGAAGCACCATGTCGCAGCTCTGTGTATTCGCGAATTTAGAAAGAAAGAAAAAGAAAAACATTTTATTTACGCGAAATAAGACGCTAATACTTAAAGCTTAATAACAAATATAACATCAGTCGATAGGGAAGATATATGCGTCTCATCCGCGCAAAAACGCCCAACGCTCAGCATAAAGCTGTGACCTCACGCATAATGCGATGAGCTCACAGTGCTGGTTTTCAATTTAGACGTGGGCATGATCATCTCTATGACGAGGTACGTGAAGGTAGGCCGACTGCGGTTACAGACTCGAATATTGACACCGCCAGACCACTTATTGAAACTAACAAAAAATACCGGAAGACGCAGCGTTCGAAAGCCTCTAACAGGTGGACCGATGACCACCTGGTCAGGGTCGCGGGAATCCGATGGTTGCGTGACGCACAGGACCGGTTGTTGTGGCGACGCTTGGGGGAGGCCTATGTCCAGCAATGGACCTTTTTCGGCTGTTATGATGATGATAAACTCGTGTTTTGTTAGGCATTGGAAAGAGCCGAGTGCAAAAAATGTTACAAGAGCATTTGAAGGTTCGGAAGATTTGCACTCGATGGATACCACACGACTTATAAGAAAAGTCGAAGCGTTGGTAAAAAAAATGGTTTCTTCTAAGGACAGCGACTGTAGATTGGAACGTTAACGTTACTTGCTTGCCCAGTCTTAGAAAAAGTTCGCAAGATGCGTCTTCGAAGCAATGCTCTCCTCCACCACGATAACGCATCCTCATGTTCCACTAAGGTAACAGAAGCCTGAAATGTGGAACTGATGGCGCATCCGCCTTCCAGCCCGCGGCGGACCTCGCACCCTGCGACTTCTATTTATATCCAAAAATTAAACACTTTAGAGGCACTGAATTGGTGGTGAATGAGTTCCATTAAGTCATTGAAGAATTCTGTAAGGATCTAAACACACTATGCCGAAGGTACGCGACAGAAGTTCCGCGGCTGATTTTACGTTCCCACTTATTCGGATAACATGACCCACTATAAGTGCCGAACTTACGCGGCAAAAATACAGTTGCGCAACTTTGTGTGAATTCATCGTCTCAAGCGCTATCGTGGCCGCTGAGTACTGTGTAGGGTCGTGGCGTCGTGTCGTGTTATATTGACAGCCAGACAGACCGACGCAAAACAAAGTGATCTTGTTGGGGTTCCGTTATTAGTTTTAATAAACACAACGGGGGTCTCGCGAGTCGCAGCCATGTCTGCCTCCCGCTGCTCCCCGCCCCGGATCTTCTTCGGCAATTGAACCGAATTTCGGTCGCGTATTACGTGTGCTCTACAGAATACGTTGTCGCCGAATTGTCGCTGAACTTACGCCGGACCGAAGTTCGGCTGTATGCTATAACGCAACATAATTTCGGCATAATGTGTCGTCAGTAATTCAAATAGCATTGCAGGCCTAATCATGCCGAACTTCGGTCGCGTACCTTCGGCATAGTGTGTTTAGACACTAAAGAAGACTGGTCCAAGTTGGACCAGTCTTTCCAACTGCTTTGTACAGTGGTTTCTGCGACTGGAAAAATGTATTAATTGCAAGGGCGGGGGAGGATATACTTTAAAAAAACAATAAATGTATCGTAAATCTTATATCTAGTCTATTTATCGGAATCCAGACACTTTCAGTATATTGGCATACTGAAAGTGTCTGGATTCCGATAAATCGCTAAGTATAAATCAAAATATTAAATCGTATCACATTGGGGAACGGCTCAGCTAGCCTAGCGTGGTAGCTTAGCTAACCTTGCTGGTGAGAGCAAATTCTGTTATTTATAGATGCGTAGAGAACATTAATTTTCGATTAGCTGTCGGTTTGGCGCGCGGTTGGCGGCACCCGCATACCTGGTCACACCGGCATGCAGCAAATGTATACGTTAACTACACTTTCGCTTCGTGGTATTCGCTAGCATTTCACACTTATCTACGACAATATTTTTATCAACTTGAAAAGAATTTTTCGTATTTGTTTATTGTCACAATGTTGCACCTTATTATAATTCGTTTCGCGTATAAAGTAATAACATAAATCTGGAATCGTGAGAGAAATCAGATTCTAAATATTCAATTCCGCTTATTGATTCATCCGCCATATTGCGATCAACATTTGTTGTAGTATCATAATCTCAAAAAACCAGTGAATGACAACTAAAATTCGTGTTGCCACAAACAGATTTTTTATTTCGTTCAAAAATTTCCAAGTCGTTGTCCTTTTTAGACAGACACTTGTTTGCAATAATTTGTAAACCTGCTGATATGAATATGCCATTTACATATTAATCGATTATAAAGCCGAACTGATTAAAAACTAGAATAAAAGTTTCCAAAACACCGATTCTTTATTTTTAGACCCATAGAATAGGACTAATATTATAATCTGCAATTATGTACATATCAATACATATATCTACAATGACTGGCATTTTAGCAACATGCACGTAGTTTGTGAACCGCGATAGATGTCACATATCAGGTTTTATTACAACCTGATATGCGCCTGCGCACACACGCTGGTCATTCATTACGATGATTGACGATATCTTTTCAAAGTAGCTGGCATCAACATTACTAAAACCAGGTTTATAATGAAGGGAAAAACAGAGTAAAACTCAATAGCCAGGTATCTCTTACAGTATTCGGTTCAGGTTTTATGATGTTAACTATAATAAATGCATGTTGTAATAGAGACAAGCCAATAATACAATAATATCAATGATTCCACAAAAGGTGTAACTATGCAATATAAATTAAATACATTTTCCTTGTTCTAAGTATAAGGGTGTCGAGTACCATATTGACAGGATAATGCAGAAAACCAGCTAACATTTGGATGGCTAATTAGTATCAAAGTTTATGATAAGGAAAACCAGTATACAGCTTCATGGGACGTCAAACATAATTCAAATCTTGTGTGGTGTTGGCCACTGTATGTGGTATTTCCTTTTTAACCGACTTCGAAAAGGGGGAGGTTTTATGTTCGGCTGAATGTACGTTTTTTTTTTTGTATGTATGTTCACCGATATCTCGGTCAATTATGGATTGATTTTGAAAATTATTTTTTTGATTGAAAGATTATGCTTCCAAGTTGGTCCCATAGAAATATTGTTATGATCTGATCATGAAATTCAAAGATATGGAACAGAACTCCTCATAGGATCATAGCAGAATTTTCGTAACCAATAAAATTGCTATGTTTATACGTGTAGTCGATGACTAACAGAAAGAAAAGGGGGCGGAGATGTATCGAACTGATCTGGTGATAAAGCCGGAAAGTAAATTAATGTAATATAACCGTATTTGGGATTATTAAAATCGTTATGAGATGCACTCTGGCTATAAGGTATTTAAGGGTACTTTTAGTGGTGGAACCATAACTAAAAAGTGAAATATAATATTGTTACGTACGTAGGTAATTAAATGCCAATTTACCAATAAAGAACTTTATTTACCACAAACAATCAGTAATTAGTCCAGTCAACAATAATCCAAATCACAGTTAGCACTAGAGTTCCGTTATACTATCGCCTCGGTCGTTAGATAAAATCACTTCGCACACTTAGGTAGATCGCTCTCGTTCGCAGTCGAAATCAAAACTGACTCACTTCCTTTTTTTTTTTTTTTTTTTTTTTGTGAGTGGCCTCTCGCAGGTCAACCTCTGAGGTTGTCGTCTGCTCAACCGAACTTGCCTGTGGCGGCCCTGAATAAGTTCAAAGCCTCCAGCCAGGGCTTACTTAAAAACTACTTATAAATTTAAGTGACAACGCTAAGGGCACCCCCTGTGGGGTACGAGCCTCGGCTTAGGGCGTCACTGGGGGAGGGCAGCAAAGGGACGGGCTGGATCGAGCAAAAACAATAATATTTATTATTATTAAGGGAATTTTTAAAGCTACAGCTCAGCGGCGCGGGCTGGCTCGAGCAAAAGTCGGGGAGGACGATTACGTGAGTTTCGCGGCGGACCTCGGCGGCGAGGCCTGAAGGATGTCGGTTTGTAATGTTTACGAACTGTACTGGTTTCCCTACGGCTCTCTTGGAGCAGGGTGATGGGGTCGTCTGGGGTCACGAGAGTGTGCCTTGGTCGGCGAATCTTTGAGATGCGGGAGGGTTCGTAACGGGCTGCCCGTACGATGAGGGGGTTTCGATGTTTCAGAGCAGAGTCAAAGAAGCGCTTGCACAGGCGCTTCATGAACTGCTGTATGGTGGGGACTCTGAGATCCAAGTGGATGTTCTCATTTCGGACGTAATAATGGGCTCCTAGGATCCTACGGAGGATACGATTTTGGAGGGTCTGCATCCGGTGGATGTGACGGGCCTTGGCATGTGCGAAGATCGCACCGGCGTACGTCAAGATCGGGCGGATGACTGCGGTGTAGAGGCGCAATTTGCACTTGCGTGACAATTTGCTGCGGGCGGTCATCATACAGTGAAGCCTACCGTGAGCGAAAGCAGCTCGCGAGCGAGCCTGCTTTATGTGCTCGGCGAAGGAAAGGTTCTGATCTAAGATCACTCCGAGGTACTTGGCTTGCTTTGCCCAGGGGATCGGCTTGCCGTACATGGTGATCGGAGGGGGGGTGACTCACTTCCGTTCGGGGGCTCGTATTTATACGCGGAGCAAAGAAAATTCTAGATACCGACGTCTCAGGATAGTTCCAGAACAATAGAGTCGCATCGCGGGGCCATAAATCAATTTTGTTGCTTTGTCCTTCGCGAGTCACTCACGCGAATTTCGACTCTATTGTGAATGGCGGAAAGTACCATTTCCCTTATCCACCTACAGATACCTACAGATTACATACCTACTAAATACTAGGTACAACAAGTACTTAAGACGGAATGTTCCAGATCTTGCCAGGCTAGGTAGGTACTTTGGTTCTAGAGCTTTCGAACAGTAATGCGTTTTAATTATTCGTTGCTACTCTTTAATTTGTTGGAGATATGACGTGTTGAAATTTTATCGGCGTAACAGTGCCCCCCTCTTAGTCATGCTCGTCCCGAGCATTATTAGATCCGTGATACGGCGCCAATCTGTCCACATGGACAACCTTAGGCTTCCCTCTTAACCCTTTCTTAATGCGGTAGGTTACATCGTTAATCCTTTTTAGTACGGTGTAAGGTCCCTCCCATCGAGCTTGAAGTTTCGGCGACTTCCCTTTTCGTCGAAGCGGGTTGTGGAGCCAAACCAGTGCACCTTCCTCAAATCCCTGGGCGTTGGCATTACGGTCGTATCTCGTTTTCATTTTAACGCTGGTGTTCATGCTATTCTCACGTACTCGTTTATGCACTTCGTCCAATTGATCTTGAAGGTCACTTACGTAGTCCGTAACTGGCTTAGTCTTGTCAGGTGGCACGCCAGTTATGGCATCGACTGGAAGTCTCATTTCCCTGCCGAAATTCACTCTTGCTGGGGTATGTCCCGTGCTATCATGCACTGCCGATCGGTACGACATCAGAAATAGTGGAATATACCGGTCCCAGTCTTTCTGATGGTCATCGACAACCTTAGCCAGATGATTCTCCAGGGTTTGGTTAAACCTTTCCACCATTCCGTCCGACTGAGGATGCGCAGGTGTTGTGCGTGTCTTATAAATTCCCAGAAGAGTACACATTTCCTGGAACAGCGCAGATTCGAAGTTACGGCCTTGATCGGAATGGATTTCCAAAGGTGCGCCATACCGACATACTACTTCCTCGACCACCTTCTTCGCCACTGTCGTCGCTTCCTGATTGGGTATGGCGAAGACTTCGGGCCACTTTGTGAAGTAGTCCTGGATCACCACTATGTACTTGTTTCCGTCATCCGTAACTGGGAAAGGTCCAGCGACGTCGATGGCAATGCGTTCCCAGGGGGCTCCCACATTGTACAGCTGAAGCCTGCCCCTGCTTCTAGTCTGTGGTCCTTTCACAGATGCGCACGCTGTACATTTCCGACACCATTGCTCTATGTCATCTCTACAATTGAGCCAGTAATACCGCTGTCTCACTTTCAGTAGAGTTTTCTTAATTCCCAGGTGTCCTCCAGAAGCACCATCGTGTATCTCTTGTAACAGGGGGACCACTTCGCATCGTGGTACTATCACTTGTGTGGTCACCTCCTTGCCATCGTTCGATTCCCATTTCCTACAAAGCACATCATTTTCTAGGACTAAACTGTCCCACTGTGCCCAGTAGCTCTTTGTGACGGGACTATGTGACGATACTTCACTCCACTGAGGCCTAGTTCCGCTACGCTTCCAGTCCAGTATAGGTCGGATTTCGTCATCTTCTTCCTGGGACTTCTTGAAGTTGCCTTCAGTCCTAATTAAATTCACGTGTTCTCGGGCTTCATTCTGTTGGCAGTGTCTACAGTCCTCATTGCACGGACGTCGCGACAAGGCGTCAGCATTATTATGCCCTTTTCCACTGCGATGTTCCGTCACAAAGTTGAACTCCTGCAGCTGCTCGAGCCATCTTGCGACTTGGCCCTCGGGGTTTTTAAATTGTAGAAGCCATTTCAATGCAGCGTGATCCGTCCTTAACGTAAACTCCCTTCCTATGAGGTACTTGTGGAAATGCTGCAAGGTTTTTACCACAGCCAGCAGTTCTCGTCGAGTCACGCAGTAGTTCCGTTCTGGCTTTGAAAGTGCCTTACTGAAGTAAGCAATCACGACCTGTCTGTCACCTTGCACCTGTGACAACACTCCTCCAATTCCCGTGTTGCTGGCATCGGTATCAACGACAAATCTTCCGTCTCTGCTCGGATACCCCAGTATAGGCGCTTCACATAGCCGTTGCTTTAGCTCGTTGAATGCTGACTCACAGTTCTTGTCCCAGATAAAATCTCGTTTATCCTCCGTCAGCTGGTGTAACGGTTTTGCAATGTCCGAAAAACTCATAACAAATCGTCTGTAGTATGTGCACAACCCTAAAAATGCACGTACTTCTGTTTTGTTCCTTGGAACTGGCCACTGTTGGACAGCCTTTATCTTCTCAGGGTCGGTTCTCACCCCATCGGCGGAAATAACATGTCCCAAGTAGCTGACTTCCCTCTTGAACAGGGCACACTTCTTTGGGCTTAGTTTTAGGTTAGCCCCTCGTATCCTGGTGAACACTTTCTCCATGTTCCTTAGGTTTTCCTTAAAAGTGCGGCCCATTATAATGACGTCATCCAAATATACCAGACAGACGTCACCAAGAAGGCCCACCATGACTCTCTCCATGAGGCGTTCAAACGTCGCTGGAGCGTTGCACAACCCAAAAGGCATAACGTTAAATTGCCACAGGCCGTTGCCAATGCCCGTACTGAACGCTGTCTTTTCTTTGTCTTTCTCGCTGATTTCCACTTGCCAATAGCCACTTTTCAAATCAATGGTTGAAAACCACTTCATACCACTGAGCATATCCAGCGTATCGTCTATCCTCGGTAAGGGATAACTGTCCTTCTTCGTCACATTATTCAGCATTCTGTAGTCGACACAGAATCTTGTACTGCCGTCCTTCTTCTTCACCAGAACGACTGGAGAGGACCATGGGCTCGTAGAAGGCTCAATTATTCCGCTATCAGCCATATCCTTTACCATTTCTGCTACCTCAGTTTCCTTAGCCCAGGGTATACGGCGCGGTCTCTGTTTAATTGGTCTAGCGTCACCTGTATCTATCTCATGCTTGACGAGACCTGTTCTTCCGCAGTCTTTTCCCGTTGCAAAGATATCTCGAAACCGTAGCAGAAATTCCTTGGCTTGCTGTAGTTCCGAAGCCGATAAATTGCTCTTAGAATTTTCCAGAAGTTGCTGGATGTGATCAGGTTCACCTTTTATTGCGTCTTGTTTTACTGAAGATGTATTGATTTGCCGAAGATAATTCACTCCTTCACATCTCCCAACAACACTGTTTTTCTTCAGTTGGACCTCTTCTTTCCCAAGGTTCACAATCCTTACCTTGGATCTCCCTTTCGTCATTACTAATGTTCTCGCGGTGATGAGCTCCGGGTACCGGCCAGTATCCTCAACCAGAACACATCTTCGTTGCCTAATTTTCTTAGGAAATTTTACTTCGACTAAGGTTTCTGTTCTCGGAGCCAGTGTAACATTCTTTAAACAATACAGGTTGCATGAGTTATTTCCTCGCAGGAAAACTTCTTGATCTGGGAACTTCAATACTCCCCTATCGATATCTAAAATACATCGGTTATTCCGCAAGAAGTCGAGACCCAGTATGCAATCGTCCGTAATATTCGCAATTAACACAGGGTGGGTATACACTTGATCACCAATTTTTAACTCGATTTCTGTATCACCAAGGACGGAGACTGGCTGGCCGGTTGCTGTCTGAAGTTGGCAGGATGGAGACTTTCTTTGCCACGAGATGGTTCGTTTCAGCAACTCAGGTCTTACAATTGTTCGCGACGCTCCGGTGTCAACGGTAAAATTGCAAGTACTATGATTCAGCGTCCCTTCGATGATCAAACTATTTCCGTCGTGAACTTGATTGATGGTGATGGTTGGGGCCTTCACTTGACCAGCCAGCACCCGCCCCGCGGCCCTGGCGACTTTTAGTTTAACGACTCCTCGTTAACTTGAGTTCCGGAGTCCACACTTCCCCTCTTCCTCTTGGGGCAATCGGTACGAATGTGCCCTTTTTCCCCACACCCGTAGCACGTCGGAATATAGCGGGACTTTGTCGAGGAAGAAGCCACCACTTCTCGCTGACGTGGCTGCGTTGTAGGCGAGACCACCACTTCCCGAACTCTGTGCGTACGAGAATCTTGTCGTACGGCTTCCACTTCCAAAGCGTGTGCCATCGCACTCTTTAAAGTTTGGTGGTGTCCGAGTCGCACCGTAGCCCTGACTTCAGGATCCTGTAGGCCGTCGATGAATGCTTGCACCAGATTTACTTCCACCGTCTCTGGTGTCATCGACATGTATGCACGCCGGACCAGCCGTTCAACCTCGACTCCCCACTGCTGGAGGCTCTCGTTCGACCTCTGCGTTCTTTCGCGAAGTTGCGCACGGAAAACATGCTCGAGGTGTTTGTCACCGTAGCGAGTGTCCAGTCCCTCCATGAGACGCTCCAATGTCCTGCCGTCCGGAGGAAGGTTCTCTAGGACCAGCAGAGCGTCCCCTCGTAGAGCCAAAGTTAATGCCGCGAAAGACTGCTCATCATCCCAGCGGTTAGTCTTAACCAATGTTTCAAATTGGTATTTGAATGCCGTCCAGGAAGACGTGCCGTCAAAACGCGGCACATCAAATTTTGCGACTGATGCACAGTGGGTATGCGATGGTGAGCCAACAGCTATGGGTTCGCGTGCTTCGAGCTTGACAATTTTTTTATTGATGTCCAGCAGTCGATCTTCATGGCCATCAATTCTTGTTTCGAGGCTATCAGCTCGGGCGGAAACCTCCTTGACCTCTAAGGTAAGATTCTTTACCTTCTCGCCCAACGTGACGAGGCCGTGGTCGATTTTATCGAGGATCAGGTTCTGCTTAGCCTCTTGATCGCGACGAGCGGCTTCCTGTTCGCGGCGAGCGGCTTCCTGTTCGCGGCGAGCGGCTTCCTGTTCGCGGCGAGCTTCTTCCTGGTTAGCTGCGATTAGGTCCTGAAGCTTACGCTGGTTAGCCTCTTGTTCGCGGTGGGCAGCTTCTTGATTAGCCGCGATTAGGTCCTGAAGCTTACGCTGGTTGGCCTCCATACTAGCTTGCATAGCGGCCAACACCGCCGCGAGGTTCAATTCCGAGGATGGTCCCGTTGGCACCTCAGCAGCTGCCGTTGCTCCCATACCAACCTGATCTTCCTCCTCCATACGATGACGCGCAGCATCCATCTCTGCTTGCCTCCTTGTTCGTGGTCGCTGTTCGTCGTCCTTCTGTGGTAACGGCATTCCACTTCTGACACCAGTTGTTACGTACGTAGGTAATTAAATGCCAATTTACCAATAAAGAACTTTATTTACCACAAACAATCAGTAATTAGTCCAGTCAACAATAATCCAAATCACAGTTAGCACTAGAGTTCCGTTATACTATCGCCTCGGTCGTTAGATAAAATCACTTCGCACACTTAGGTAGATCGCTCTCGTTCGCAGTCGAAATCAAAACTGACTCACTTCCGTTCGGGGGCTCGTATTTATACGCGGAGCAAAGAAAATTCTAGATACCGACGTCTCAGGATAGTTCCAGAACAATAGAGTCGCATCGCGGGGCCATAAATCAATTTTGTTGCTTTGTCCTTCGCGAGTCACTCACGCGAATTTCGACTCTATTGTGAATGGCGGAAAGTACCATTTCCCTTATCCACCTACAGATACCTACAGATTACATACCTACTAAATACTAGGTACAACAAGTACTTAAGACGGAATGTTCCAGATCTTGCCAGGCTAGGTAGGTACTTTGGTTCTAGAGCTTTCGAACAGTAATGCGTTTTAATTATTCGTTGCTACTCTTTAATTTGTTGGAGATATGACGTGTTGAAATTTTATCGGCGTAACAATATGTTTTTTTTGTAAAAAGTTTTTTGTCCAAATTGGTTTATACACATTTTGACGAACTCATCGAACATATTAATTTCCTTAACCGCCTTTTGGTGATTTATTATGATAACCGATATCAGTCGTCCCACATGGAATATTCCGAATCAATAGATTTGATAAATTAGTGTAACAACTGTTTAAGCAGAGTAATTGATACCGAGCTTTATTAGTGAAGTGGAAGGTAATCAATCTTATTTATATAAATAATAATTGATATGGAGGTGAATCGAATGCCATTCTTTTGTGTACATGATGAAGTTGGTCTGCCCGTGCAATCCTTACTAATATTATAAAAGCGAAAGTGAGTTTGTTTGTTACGTCTTCACGCCTCAATGGCAAAACCGATTTTGATGAAACTTGATACACAGATAGACCATGCCCTGGAATAGGACATAGGATACTTTGTATCCCGGAAGTATGTTCCCTTGGAATAATTTTCTGCTATCACGCGGGCGAAGCCGCTGGGAGCAGCTAGTTATTTATATTTTAGACTAGCTTTTGTCCGCGGCTTCACCCGCGTACACAAACTATAGCCTATGTCACTCAAGAATAAAGCAGCTTTCTATTGGTAAAAAAACATTAGCAATTGGACCAGTACTTGCAGAGATTACCTCGTACAAACAAAAAAAGAAAAAAACCAACTTTACCTCTTTATTACATTAGTGTAGATATCTTCAAGGTTATGGTTAATACTGCTTACCATCAGGTGGGATCGCAGTCAAGCACTAGTTTATAACAATTAAAAAATAAAAAGAATTATGTCTTAATAAACCAGTGTGCTTCACAATCAACGATTGCATCACACTATCGCAGTCAAGCACTAGTTTACATCATTTAAAAAAAAATTACACATTATTCTTAGACCTAGTTTATTTTATTATTATAAAAAAAATTATAGACATGTATGGGCTGATTCATACCGCCCGGACGGAATAGACCGAAAAAAAGAAAAATAAATTAGAATTATTAGAAGTTCTCAATGAGAAGTTATCCGGCAGTAGTGATACTAGCCGGTTATTATGTACGGTACAGGATAACGGCTGAGGCGTGGTTTGAAGGAAACACGTGCGAATTTTTTATATGATTTATGATAAGGATAACTTGCACCAGATGCTATTAACTTAAACATTGGTAAAGAATTTTATTTAAATTGTTTTTCTTATGTTGATCACTTTTTTTTTCTTTCCTTCTTACGTTGATACTTACTAAAAACATGTCCACAGTAGGCATCACGTACAGTACGCCCGAAATATCTTGACCACGCCGAACTTCGAACTATTGGCTGATAATGCGTATTGCGATTATTTTTTTTCGAGTATGCGCAATAGTTGGGAACGCTAACTTCAGAGTGGCCGACATACTTCGACTGTACTGTAATTCAGATGATGAAGTCGAAGGACGTTACTACCATCACGCAATTGTACTACCAGCTGACTTGTGTATTTGTTCACTCAACTACATTATTAACACTCCAAACGTAAACTATAGATAGCAGACGGTGTCTTCACTATGTGACAGGCTGATAACTACATTAGTATCGCTGCTATAACGTAAGATTTAACACAACTGGTACAATGTGTAATAAGACATCTCTGCTCTGCCCCTTACTGAATGCAGGAGCTGCTTCAAAATTTTTAAACAAGTGTAGGGAGAAACAAAAGAGTACTTGCTGCAGTCTTTTTGATTTTGTGGTGTACAGGCATCTAATAACTTCTTTGTTTATCAAGGCTTAAGTAGTGCATGTTGTCGTCATAGAAAACGATCGTACCCCGTACACGCGAAAAACGCATTCATTTGTTCAGCAAACTTAGACAAGTCGACTCGACGTTGCGTCGTCATAGGGCGACATGCAATTTTACCAAAAATAAAAAGTGCGCAACGCAGCCAGCGGTGCGCACCGGAGAGCCGCTGGGTGGGCATACAACAGAGTGCAGTAGTTACCGTGCCGCCGGTGGTGTGCTGCACGAGGTCGCGCAGCGCCGCCATGGCGAGCTGGCCGAGCTCGCCCTCGCGCGCGTACAGCAGCAGCACGGCGCGCGAGTCGCGCGTCACCGCCGCCTCAGCGTCCGTCTCGCTGGGTGGGCATACAACAGAGTGCAGTAGTTACCGTGCCGCCGGTGGTGTGCTGCACGAGGTCGCGCAGCGCCGCCATGGCGAGCTGGCCGAGCTCGCCCTCGCGCGCGTACAGCAGCAGCACGGCGCGCGAGTCGCGCGTCACCGCCGCCTCAGCGTCCGTCTCGCTGGGTGGGCATACAACAGAGTGCAGTAGTTACCGTGCCGCCGGTGGTGTGCTGCACGAGGTCGCGCAGCGCCGCCATGGCGAGCTGGCCGAGCTCGCCCTCGCGCGCGTACAGCAGCAGCACGGCGCGCGAGTCGCGCGTCACCGCCGCCTCAGCGTCCGTCTCGCTGGGTGGGCATACAACAGAGTGCAGTAGTTACCGTGCCGCCGGTGGTGTGCTGCACGAGGTCGCGCAGCGCCGCCATGGCGAGCTGGCCGAGCTCGCCCTCGCGCGCGTACAGCAGCAGCACGGCGCGCGAGTCGCGCGTCACCGCCGCCTCAGCGTCCGTCTCGCTGGGTGGGCATACAACAGAGTGCAGTAGTTACCGTGCCGCCGGTGGTGTGCTGCACGAGGTCGCGCAGCGCCGCCATGGCGAGCTGGCCGAGCTCGCCCTCGCGCGCGTACAGCAGCAGCACGGCGCGCGAGTCGCGCGTCACCGCCGCCTCAGCGTCCGTCTCGCTGGGTGGGCATACAACAGAGTGCAGTAGTTACCGTGCCGCCGGTGGTGTGCTGCACGAGGTCGCGCAGCGCCGCCATGGCGAGCTGGCCGAGCTCGCCCTCGCGCGCGTACAGCAGCAGCACGGCGCGCGAGTCGCGCGTCACCGCCGCCTCAGCGTCCGTCTCGCTGGGTGGGCATACAACAGAGTGCAGTAGTTACCGTGCCGCCGGTGGTGTGCTGCACGAGGTCGCGCAGCGCCGCCATGGCGAGCTGGCCGAGCTCGCCCTCGCGCGCGTACAGCAGCAGCACGGCGCGCGAGTCGCGCGTCACCGCCGCCTCAGCGTCCGTCTCGCTGGGTGGGCATACAACAGAGTGCAGTAGTTACCGTGCCGCCGGTGGTGTGCTGCACGAGGTCGCGCAGCGCCGCCATGGCGAGCTGGCCGAGCTCGCCCTCGCGCGCGTACAGCAGCAGCACGGCGCGCGAGTCGCGCGTCACCGCCGCCTCAGCGTCCGTCTCGCTGGGTGGGCATACAACAGAGTGCAGTAGTTACCGTGCCGCCGGTGGTGTGCTGCACGAGGTCGCGCAGCGCCGCCATGGCGAGCTGGCCGAGCTCGCCCTCGCGCGCGTACAGCAGCAGCACGGCGCGCGAGTCGCGCGTCACCGCCGCCTCAGCGTCCGTCTCGCTGGGTGGGCATACAACAGAGTGCAGTAGTTACCGTGCCGCCGGTGGTGTGCTGCACGAGGTCGCGCAGCGCCGCCATGGCGAGCTGGCCGAGCTCGCCCTCGCGCGCGTACAGCAGCAGCACGGCGCGCGAGTCGCGCGTCACCGCCGCCTCAGCGTCCGTCTCGCTGGGTGGGCATACAACAGAGTGCAGTAGTTACCGTGCCGCCGGTGGTGTGCTGCACGAGGTCGCGCAGCGCCGCCATGGCGAGCTGGCCGAGCTCGCCCTCGCGCGCGTACAGCAGCAGCACGGCGCGCGAGTCGCGCGTCACCGCCGCCTCAGCGTCCGTCTCGCTGGGTGGGCATACAACAGAGTGCAGTAGTTACCGTGCCGCCGGTGGTGTGCTGCACGAGGTCGCGCAGCGCCGCCATGGCGAGCTGGCCGAGCTCGCCCTCGCGCGCGTACAGCAGCAGCACGGCGCGCGAGTCGCGCGTCACCGCCGCCTCAGCGTCCGTCTCGCTGGGTGGGCATACAACAGAGTGCAGTAGTTACCGTGCCGCCGGTGGTGTGCTGCACGAGGTCGCGCAGCGCCGCCATGGCGAGCTGGCCGAGCTCGCCCTCGCGCGCGTACAGCAGCAGCACGGCGCGCGAGTCGCGCGTCACCGCCGCCTCAGCGTCCGTCTCGCTGGGTGGGCATACAACAGAGTGCAGTAGTTACCGTGCCGCCGGTGGTGTGCTGCACGAGGTCGCGCAGCGCCGCCATGGCGAGCTGGCCGAGCTCGCCCTCGCGCGCGTACAGCAGCAGCACGGCGCGCGAGTCGCGCGTCACCGCCGCCTCAGCGTCCGTCTCGCTGGGTGGGCATACAACAGAGTGCAGTAGTTACCGTGCCGCCGGTGGTGTGCTGCACGAGGTCGCGCAGCGCCGCCATGGCGAGCTGGCCGAGCTCGCCCTCGCGCGCGTACAGCAGCAGCACGGCGCGCGAGTCGCGCGTCACCGCCGCCTCAGCGTCCGTCTCGCTGGGTGGGCATACAACAGAGTGCAGTAGTTACCGTGCCGCCGGTGGTGTGCTGCACGAGGTCGCGCAGCGCCGCCATGGCGAGCTGGCCGAGCTCGCCCTCGCGCGCGTACAGCAGCAGCACGGCGCGCGAGTCGCGCGTCACCGCCGCCTCAGCGTCCGTCTCGCTGGGTGGGCATACAACAGAGTGCAGTAGTTACCGTGCCGCCGGTGGTGTGCTGCACGAGGTCGCGCAGCGCCGCCATGGCGAGCTGGCCGAGCTCGCCCTCGCGCGCGTACAGCAGCAGCACGGCGCGCGAGTCGCGCGTCACCGCCGCCTCAGCGTCCGTCTCGCTGGGTGGGCATACAACAGAGTGCAGTAGTTACCGTGCCGCCGGTGGTGTGCTGCACGAGGTCGCGCAGCGCCGCCATGGCGAGCTGGCCGAGCTCGCCCTCGCGCGCGTACAGCAGCAGCACGGCGCGCGAGTCGCGCGTCACCGCCGCCTCAGCGTCCGTCTCGCTGGGTGGGCATACAACAGAGTGCAGTAGTTACCGTGCCGCCGGTGGTGTGCTGCACGAGGTCGCGCAGCGCCGCCATGGCGAGCTGGCCGAGCTCGCCCTCGCGCGCGTACAGCAGCAGCACGGCGCGCGAGTCGCGCGTCACCGCCGCCTCAGCGTCCGTCTCGCTGGGTGGGCATACAACAGAGTGCAGTAGTTACCGTGCCGCCGGTGGTGTGCTGCACGAGGTCGCGCAGCGCCGCCATGGCGAGCTGGCCGAGCTCGCCCTCGCGCGCGTACAGCAGCAGCACGGCGCGCGAGTCGCGCGTCACCGCCGCCTCAGCGTCCGTCTCGCTGGGTGGGCATACAACAGAGTGCAGTAGTTACCGTGCCGCCGGTGGTGTGCTGCACGAGGTCGCGCAGCGCCGCCATGGCGAGCTGGCCGAGCTCGCCCTCGCGCGCGTACAGCAGCAGCACGGCGCGCGAGTCGCGCGTCACCGCCGCCTCAGCGTCCGTCTCGCTGGGTGGGCATACAACAGAGTGCAGTAGTTACCGTGCCGCCGGTGGTGTGCTGCACGAGGTCGCGCAGCGCCGCCATGGCGAGCTGGCCGAGCTCGCCCTCGCGCGCGTACAGCAGCAGCACGGCGCGCGAGTCGCGCGTCACCGCCGCCTCAGCGTCCGTCTCGCTGGGTGGGCATACAACAGAGTGCAGTAGTTACCGTGCCGCCGGTGGTGTGCTGCACGAGGTCGCGCAGCGCCGCCATGGCGAGCTGGCCGAGCTCGCCCTCGCGCGCGTACAGCAGCAGCACGGCGCGCGAGTCGCGCGTCACCGCCGCCTCAGCGTCCGTCTCGCTGGGTGGGCATACAACAGAGTGCAGTAGTTACCGTGCCGCCGGTGGTGTGCTGCACGAGGTCGCGCAGCGCCGCCATGGCGAGCTGGCCGAGCTCGCCCTCGCGCGCGTACAGCAGCAGCACGGCGCGCGAGTCGCGCGTCACCGCCGCCTCAGCGTCCGTCTCGCTGGGTGGGCATACAACAGAGTGCAGTAGTTACCGTGCCGCCGGTGGTGTGCTGCACGAGGTCGCGCAGCGCCGCCATGGCGAGCTGGCCGAGCTCGCCCTCGCGCGCGTACAGCAGCAGCACGGCGCGCGAGTCGCGCGTCACCGCCGCCTCAGCGTCCGTCTCGCTGGGTGGGCATACAACAGAGTGCAGTAGTTACCGTGCCGCCGGTGGTGTGCTGCACGAGGTCGCGCAGCGCCGCCATGGCGAGCTGGCCGAGCTCGCCCTCGCGCGCGTACAGCAGCAGCACGGCGCGCGAGTCGCGCGTCACCGCCGCCTCAGCGTCCGTCTCGCTGGGTGGGCATACAACAGAGTGCAGTAGTTACCGTGCCGCCGGTGGTGTGCTGCACGAGGTCGCGCAGCGCCGCCATGGCGAGCTGGCCGAGCTCGCCCTCGCGCGCGTACAGCAGCAGCACGGCGCGCGAGTCGCGCGTCACCGCCGCCTCAGCGTCCGTCTCGCTGGGTGGGCATACAACAGAGTGCAGTAGTTACCGTGCCGCCGGTGGTGTGCTGCACGAGGTCGCGCAGCGCCGCCATGGCGAGCTGGCCGAGCTCGCCCTCGCGCGCGTACAGCAGCAGCACGGCGCGCGAGTCGCGCGTCACCGCCGCCTCAGCGTCCGTCTCGCTGGAACTTTAACCAAATGTTTTAATGACTGACTACAATGCAACAGACTATAACTCTGGGTAGGGTAGCGTGGGTATTCTCTAACATTTAGGCTCTTTGGCACCATAAAACATTAGATACATATAGTGCTAAACATAGATAATATACTTTTAAAGATAATTGAACAAGATTAAACGTAACCAAAGAAGCTTGAGGCCGCTTGTACACGTTAAGAAAAGTCGCCAGGCCTATGCAAGAATTTGTGTCGTTTCTACACACGAACTTGGTACTGGTTTAGCGCTGTCCAAGAAAAAAATCTTATCTGCGCTAGACACGACTCGTGAAGTTGCTATGGTGCATTAGGGAGGCGGGGTGGGTGAGGGGGTGCCACGATTAACTTTTTGTGCCTAGATCCGATAAAATTCTTATCGTGTACATGATGAATTGGTCCTATCTGCCGCATACACGGTAAAATTTCTTAGCGTGTACAAGTGCCCTAACCAGACATCTTCGTTTTAAAAGTTTTGACTTCGTGGACAGGCATTCTTCCTATGATCAAATATGTTCACTTGAGCACCGGACATAGGTATGTAACAGACTAAATCCTACTAAAAAAAAATCATCAATAATGTCCTTAATGATCTTGAACTCTTGGCAGAATTAAGTAATATTCCACAACTATCACACCATCTAATCCCAACAAAGTCCCAAGCTAAGCAGAGCTTGTGTTATGAGTACTAGACAACTGATAAACATAGATAGGTACTTATATATTTCTAAATACATACATATATAGGTAAATTACACCCAGACACAGAACAAATGATCATGCTCACCACACAAACATTTGTCCTGGGTGGGAATCGAACCCACAACCTGCTGCATCGCAGTCAGGGTCACTAACCACTAGACCAACAGGCCAGTCAAAAGTATAACTATCTTCTAAATATATAAAACTCAAATGTGACTGACTGACATAGTAATCTATCAACACACAGCCCAAACCACTGGAGGGATCGGGCTAATATTTGGCATGCAGGTAGATGTTATGACGTAGGCATCCGCTAAGAAAGGATTTTGATAAATTCTACCCCCAAAGGGGTAAAAATAGGGAATGAAATTTTATATGAAACTTTGTCAATTTTAAACCGATCGGGATGAGACTTTGATGCATATAGCTACTATGATGTAGGCATCCCCTAAGAAAGGATTTTGATAAATTCCATCCCTAAGGGGATAAAATAGGGGAAGAAAGTTAGTATAAATCTTTATTTATTTATTTATTTATTTCTTTAATGCTTTATGCACACAAAGTACAGAGGCGGAGGCGGAGATCTTTATAGATTTTCGACTGATTAAACTGAAATTAAAGATCTCTGAAATTAAAGAGAAGAGCTACTATGATGAAGACGTCCGCTTAAATAGGATTTTGATAATTTCAATCCCCATGGGGTTAAAATTAGGGTTGATGGTGGATGTGTAAATTAAAAAAATATGTAAATAATATTTCTTATTTTTGTATTATAAGATGAATTTGTACGGCGAGCGATATTGTATCAATACACATTATGAAACAAAGTCCCCCGCCGCGTCTGTCTGTCTGTCTGTTCGCGATAAACTCAAAAATTACTGCCCGATTTTCAAGCGGTTTTCACCAGTCGATAGCGTGATTCTCGAGGAAGGTTTTTAGTACATACTTGATTTTTCATACATACTTGATTTTTGGCCTCCCTCTCCCTTTCCATCCATTCACTTGTAACTCTTTTAGCAACATGTTTGTCATCCCTCCTCTTTACATGACCATACCAAGACAGACGGTTTCCTTTCAACTTTTCAGTCACTGGCGCCACTTTCATACTTTCCCTAATATATTCACTTCTAACTTTATCCATTCTCGTCACACCACATATCCATCTCAACATTCTCTTCTCCGCTACATGCAATCTTTTTTTATCCGTCTTTTTCACAGCCCAACATTCTGATCCATACAGTATGACAGGCCTTATTACGGACTTGTAGATTTTACCCTTCAACTTGAGGGGCATCCGTGGATCACAAGTATTTTCCGTGACCTGTCGCCATTTCATCCATCCTTCGTTGATCCGATGTGTTACGTCCTGGTCAACCTCACCATCTCCAAGGACGAGCGACCCGAGGTACCGAAAGTCGGAACAGATCGGTATGGGCGTTCCGGCGAGAGCTAAAGGCACTGGATTGTAGAGACCGCCGAAATCGCACACAAGTACTCCGTTTTGGTTCTACTCAATTTCAGGCCAACACTCTCCAGTCTGTGCCACCTCACCTCCAAACTTGTATAAAGTAAGTATGTATATTTAGGCTAACGTATTTTTTTATGTCGATTAATGTTAAGTTTTATGTCAGTGCGGTACACTTTTGTAAGTTACGAATTCACTAAATTACGTATGCTTACCTAAAACTGTATGTGTTTTTGTTTATATTTTTATAATAAATAAATAATTCATTCTATAAATTTCAAACGATTGACAGAAAGGGAAATATTATTAAAAACGTTTAACGTATTAAGTGACCTGTGGCGCAAGCGGGCCTCATCAATCTAGAACTACTTTGTGTATTACTGGATTGGTAGTTAAAATCCCGCTTGCTGTTAGGCACGTGATTATGACAACGGAATTATGAATAAATAAAAAAATAAAACAAAATGTTTTCCTTGATTCGTAATTTAGAAGAATTGAGGGTTATCTCGGGTCAGAGCAGATCTCTCGGTCATGGAAGTTTCGTGAACTAATCCAAAGATGGGTTTTGGTAAGCCTGTTTTTAATAAAATTTTCAATTATTGTTTTTTATAGGAATTACAGAACAGTTAATCAATGAATTTGAAACAGATTGACCGATTGCTTGAATGGTTTCACTGATAAGCGAATCAGCGAATTAAGATATGAAGATAAATTAAATGTTCTTTGAATAATGAGTGTGCGGCTGAATGTCGCCGACGTCACAAAGGCGCCTTCGATTACAACAGGTTATTAGCTCAAAACACAAGTAATATGGACGCGTAGACAGAACAGCCGATTTACATTACACACACAGACATCGACAAAAAGCCGATTTGTTTAGTTTCAGTATTGTTACTAGAATACTAGAAATAACATTGCAATTTTGTTGTCTAAAAATAATTTAAAATGCCGTCTCGTGTTGTAAGAATGTGCCAAAATAACAATAGTTCAAGGGTACATCCAATTTGAATTGTTGGTATTTTTACAATTTCAAGATAAACAAACATTACATAATTATATTGACGAGTTTGTATATTTATTACTCCAAGCAACGCAAGATTACATAGGATACTTTTATCCCGGGAGTAGATCCTTGGGGTAGTTTTCTATTAGGTACGCCAGCAAAACCGCTGCACTCGCATTATCACGTCTGGCGACATTCCCGTCACACATCACGAGCTTGCTTCACATCAATGCTCAACGACGGTGTGGCATGTTTTAGTCCATGGCGCCTACCTAATACATTACGCGTAGTCTAGTACTTAAATATTCACTACAGACTCTTCCAAGTGTTTGCGACATTGTCTGGGCGACGGCCGTAGGTGCACTGCTCGATAACAGCCTGATTTTTTTTAAATCGTTGCCACACACCAGGAATAACTCTTGTATACTGGGTGCATTTACAAACATATAAACTCACATACAGAAAACACTCAGATCCGAAACACTTATCTGTAGGCCATACAAATATTTGTTCCGTGCGGGAATCAAACCCGTGTCGCAGTGTACCAGTCAATCGCTCAACCACTGCGCCGACCGTGCCGTAAATGGGACAATGGAACGATAATATCGTTCGTAAGTACATGCGTATGCTTCACATTAACGCCTTACGGAACCACGGGAATACCTAAACCATCTTGAGACCAACACAGTCGTTTTTCTAAAATACCACACACAAGAAACGGCCACGGGTGATAAGCACACGTGGAATGAGGGTTCCGTACAATTTTGACTGAAGAACCATATACAGCGCTCTGATTCTTATCGTTTGTACCACTAGGTTCCGTTTGCATCGTATCGTACTGATCCCTAAAATACCATTGTCGGTATCTTTGTTCTATCGAATGTTGACACTACCTGTTTGCTGAGCCTTGGTGACCAATTAACATCCTAACGTTAAATGATTGATTAAAATATATTGAGACATACTTGTGGAGTATAGTATTGTCTGTTTGTACTGTCCGCGGTAGTGTGAAGTGAACGCAGATATACCTACTTGTATATCAGCAGCCGCATGTGCCTTTATTGGTACCGATTAGCGCAACCTAACACATTGAAAACTGCCGGGCTGCCCCATACATGTCGAGTTGTTTGCACAACAACGACAAAACTAAATTACAGAATTTAGCAGGCTCCTATAAATTTAAAACAGGCTACGGTTACACACAATTCTTTTATGACCTTAGATACCTACTGTAAGATTTATGTAGCCACATGTCGGCAATGGACGCTGCGGGTCGAGTACTGTGTTATAAGTATGTTACTGCCTTACCCATTAACCCTTCAGATACCGTCAATTAGAGACACAATAGTAAGACAATAGATGCGCGGCCACCGGTGGTCGCTTGGGGATTCATGAATTAATGTTTGAGATATAAAAGTCGTTCTGCTCCAAGTGGATAAAATTAAAGTCAATTACTGGATATGGTGATTTGAATTGCATGTGTAGGTACAAAACACATAGATACAATTGGCTGCTTCTTCGGCAAGAAATTGTTAACCCAAAGATAAAGAAATCTCACACAGAAAATCTCTTGATTATTCTGTTTTGTTAATATTAGCAAACGAGCACTGGTCGAGTCAAGTTCCGGACGGACGACAAGCTGCCATATTATCAGTTTTTATTCTAATCTATTTCGGTGAGTGTAGGTAGTTGGGAATGGCACTATTTAATTCCATCAGACAACAAAACGCACGGCGATGTGCTATTAGTACATTGTGGACATGCCACTAAACGTTGTGGTTTTGTCTAAAACTTTCATTGTGCGCAAAGCTAAAGTGCGGAATTCCTGGCCGGAGTTTGTTTTCTGATAGCTATAATCTATTTCGTAGACAAGCGTTCTCCGTCGTCGACTACATCATCGTTTACAATCAGGTGAGACAGTGGCATAAGCAAACCCAACAATAATAGAAAAAAAATTAAGCTAGCATTCACGGTATCAGCCCAAACGTCCATTGCTATTTTTGCCCCACACTAGGAATTACTCCTGCCTAGTGGGTGCGTTCAAAATATGTAAACTCACAATCGCTGAACCAAAGCATCAACCAATGTCGTACGATAATTATCCGTGTGATATGTTCATGAAAAAATTCCCGTGGAGATGTAAATGCCCGTCTGACCGGTTGACCCGATAGGTTATAAGGTCGCAACGTTCACCTTGATATTTAGCTCGAGATTTCTGCGGAAAATGATGCATCTTAAAGAATATGTTATAATATAATAAAGAGGTAAAGTTTTTTTTTTTTGGAAGCTCTGGACCGTCTGCAAAAAATTTTTTTCCGATAGAAACCTGCTTTATTCTTGAGTTTCCTGAGTAACTTAGGCTTTAATTTGTGTACGCGGGCGAAGCTGCGGGCGAAAGCTAGTATGTTATAATAATATGTTGCACACAACAACACACACAAGTCATAACAATATTATATTCTTCGATAGGACGCAAGCAGTTAAAAAAAGTTGCGATACATTGTCCTGACTTCGTGTTGTTTTCTTTCTTCAACAGAATCAAATAATACCTACGTACCAGCAAATTGTAGAAATATCGCATTACAAGGGTGTTATCCACCGATTTAAATAGTAAAGATAGGCCATGCTAACGCCTGATTATTCATTATATCTAACAGAATTACTAGCTCAACTTTTTAGAAATATGTAGTGTCGTTGTGGCGTAAGCGTAACCGCGTAGAAGCGTCTGTTAATAACCAAGTTTTAAAGAAATAACCTTTAAAATCGTATCGATATGTACAACGTGCGTCGTTTCAAACAAGTAGGCGTGGCTACGCCTGGCTTCGTGTTTGCCACGGTTCCTGAAGGTGACCGCCACCAGCCCGAATCAGACGCGGTCAGCTTTGTCAATTAATGCGACTTTTGTTTATCATCAACTTATCCATGGTGCCTCTCATGAAGCCTCTTATGGTTTCATTAACAAAAATCCCACTTTACGCTATAGGGAATTCCAACTCAAGAAATGAAGCGCATCGTGTCCTCGTCGATTGTATAGTCCCAGGAACAGACATCATTATTATTTTTATGATGTTAGCCAATCCAATACGCTTTACAAACGTGACTGCTAATCAATTTATGTCACAAAACAGATACACATCTCCTAATGCGGGCGTAAACTACTCATTGTGTACTCTAATTAGGCATTCAACCTTATTATAATGTCGTGTCTCATACGCTCCGTTATTTCGTGGATATTGTGATGTGAATCTAAATGACTGTGCAGGTAAGGCAGCACACGATATAGCCATAGCGCTATAGAACTGGGAGCCTTGTCTACCACAGCCATCAGCTACTTTACAGTAAAACGTAGCCAAGTATTCTTTGCAGAATATTTAAGTTTTATTTAAAAACAAGAAGACATTTCTGGATCTAGCTCATTACAGTTTCGTTAAAACCATGTCGCAGATTTTCTAAATTTGATGAAGATTTTAAAGAGACTGATAGTGTTTCCTGGTGCCCAATATTTTCCTCGACCGGCAATTTTATAGGTTCTATGGAAGGCTAGCATTAATATGTAAGAGATGTACTAGCAAAAAAATCATCATTACATGCTATTCATAAAACTGCTCTAATGTATCAAGGTTTTTAATCCAAATCTTTGTACAAGTGGGTGTACTTGTACAAAGATTTGGATTAAAATTGATCACCTTGTTGACTATCAAAGATCCCTACTATATTTGTATAAGACATGTGGTCATTGTGCCATCCGATAAAAAGTCAAAACCAGAGAATTCGACGGTAGTATAAAAGTATGACAGTCACCGTTCACGTCGCAGAACGTAACCACCAGTACCAAGTGATTTTAAGAAGGAGAAGTATCCATCATCGTGATAGGCCGGTTTATTACCGCTCAAAGCAAGTTGGTGGTGAACAACGCCCAATATAAGTTTTACTAAGAACTCCTCTAAGCCTTATCACAACATTCCACTTACACACACCGTCAGCATATATTCATATATTCAGTTAGGTGATTTGAATTCGCTGAAGGACTTCAACTGTTTATGTATCTGGCACCGTTTCAACACACTGTTGTTGAACACTAATATGGACTAACGATCGCTTACACTGGCTCCTGCTCATAAACATACCATATCACTAGATGTGTATCTATTTCCTTACAGTGGAACCTATCAAGTTAATGGAATGTATTATTATGGATTTCTGTAAATTGATTACACCTTACAAGTAAAGCTATCTTATCTTTGTGGTCTCGTGTCCGCTCTGTCCTTAATGGACCATTCCAAGACCAATGTACGTGTACATATAACTTATTATACGCAGGAAATCATAGAACACTGTTATAATATGCTAACACTCATGAGCTTGTATCCCTGAGGCTATTTATACAAATTCTATTACCTTTTTTGCAGATCCTTATCCTGGCCGGCTTGTGATAAAAAAACACATGAATTAATTATAGTAACTAATATGTAAAGTTTTAACCGTAAAATAAGAGGAAATTATTCACATTTTCCTTAATGAAACTGATTTGAGTTGTGACCTTTTGTCAGATAAGAAAATTAATAAACTTGTTTATAACTAAAAGTAATCAACAATAAGCGCATATGTAACTGTTGATTAATAAAATAGCAAATATAACGTGCAGCGTGTCGTGTCAAGCAGTAAGGAGTTGGGAGACACGTCAGTGACTACAACGGCTTCACTCGCCATCTCATAGTGAATGAACTGTACATTGGTAATTACATGTTCTCTGCCGGAATTCGGACTACTTGCTAGTTAGCTGAGAAATGGATATGTTACAACAATAGGTTGGGTCGTTATGAATTTGAACTGACTGCACCGTAACATCAAAGCAATGCTCGATAATCTAGTGTAGATACTAGTTTTACAAGACTCCTAAAACTGGCGATAGATTCTGCGGTTTGGACTAAATCTAGCCAAAGCAGATGCAATACGCACTAATATATTTATTGTTAATGACCTATTAGCGCTTGGCGTCAAGATTTGAGACAGCACGATACGCTCTAAGACGCTCGCACACCCGCGCGTGCGCGGCGGTATACCAAGATAGGCAAGATAATAGTGTCAAGCGAGTCAGTCAACGACGCACGTCAATACATTAATTATTTTTATAGATAAACTGACATATGGCCGAGATTACGGATTATTATTTGGAGTAAATAAATTCTTACATTATCGAAAAGGATTTATAAATGTAAACTTTAATTAATATGGCCAGGCACATTTAATGCCTAAGCCAATATAGCCCACAATATTCAACTCTTTGTGAAATCTCTACCCTTTGAGAGAGTCAGTCGTAATAAAGCAACGACTATTATGACTGTAAAGTAACACTGTTTCAAAGCCCAACGGTCGAACAAGTGTTTATAGGATTTCAATTGCCTGCGCAGGGTCGATTGTTGAAATTGTGTGCGCGTTAAACGAAGAATGTAGGCTAAAACTAGAGCAATATCTTGATATAGCCTGTAAACATGGTGTATAACAGTAGAGTACTGACCGGTTGTTGAACCAGAGGTCGAGCACGCGCTTGTGGTAGTCGCGCAGCAGGCGGCGCCGGCGCAGGAGCACGCCGCCCAGCAGCGCCGCCGCCGCCAGCAGCGCCGCGCCGCACACCCACCACTGCGCCGAGCTCGCCTTGCGAGGCTCCACCACCACCTCCTTCGGCGGCTGGTAGCCTGACACACACAATCCTAACTCATCATCCGCCGCTATAAACAGCACAAATAATTAACCAATAGTTGCACCGTCGACGACAAGAAGATCATCTGCCTTTTTCTAAAACTATATCGGGGTCCACTTCCAGTCTAACCAGACTCAACTGAACAGTATTCTGCATGGAGCCTGTTTGATGTCCACAATCCAATGGCAAGGTTAGGATAACAGCAACACGATACTCTAAGGATTGACCAAAATAATTATTATGGTAGATGGTCGAGTCATCAATCATCATGACCAAGTCAATAAAAATGTGGGAATATCCAAATCGCAGAAACCATACGCGAGTGCGTAATATATGTAAACAATTATTGTTATTTTAATTAGCGATGCTTGAGATAATATAATTGGCAGCATGGATGAGATCTAGCGGTGACGCGGATGGAGCGAGCGTTCCCAGTTCCCAGGGAGATGGCACTGCCAGATATATGAATAGCAACTATTGTATGAGTTTTCCTCTTGGTTTTCCGGTACATATCTGCATTAATATGCATATTTTTCTATAGATCGACTCTAAAAATATATCTTCATTTTTTTTCTGGTTTTGATGGTGTACGTATTTTATAATATAATATAATATTCCACAACTATCACACAACGCCGCCTAATCCCAAGCTAAGCAGAGCTGTGTTATTAGTACTAGACAACTGATAAACATACTTATATATTTCTAAAAACATACATATTATAAATAAATTACACCCAGACACAGAACAAATGATTATGCTCATCACACAAACATTTGTCCTGGGTGGGAATCGAACCCACGACCTCCGGCATAGCAGTCAGGGTCACTAGACACTAGACCAACAGGCCAGTCGATACAATAATATAATAATAAGTAAGTGTATGTTTTATTTGGTTGATTGCTAAAATGAAGAAGTGATCGGCTATTTCATGCAATTTTGCCCAGTTGTTTGTTTTGTTTTCGCGCGAGAAAAGGATTTCATTCCCGGAGACATTTCCATAAATAGATTTTGACTGCTTAGTTGTGTTATGCTATAGCTAAGAACCAATAGTTAATTTAATCTAGTTTTACCGAATGGCTTTTTGGCCTTTAACCGTTTTATGTGAAAGTTAAATAAATGAATTAGCTCTTTACAGAATCAATGTTAAGAACGGAATTATTTAAATACATTTGTGTAGTTTTACAAACTTGGCGCGGATGAAAACGCGGGAGATAAATTGCCTACCATAAAATTAGATCTTTATAAGATTAGATCCACCAAGAAAGCATGCGAACCATGCTGAGCATGGGGCCAAAGTGAACCCATCACTTTCAACGTCGGGAAAACTGTGATTGTATGCCTTAATACGTGAGCGCTTAAATTAAATTTATCAAATAACCCTTAGGAAGATATATAAGCATAATCAGCCTAATAATATTCCCACAGAAGGGACTCAGGCCTCCTCTCTAGGAGAGGGTAAGGGCAGGAGAAAAACATGTAATATGAATTTATACTCACACAAGTGATCATAACTGACGTATTTCTTGTGTTGGTAGACGCCGGAGGTCCAGAGACCACCGTGCTCGAAGGACGCGTGGTAGCAGGCGTAGGGCGGCGACAGCCTGCACCGCAGCTCCGTCACGCTCAACGGCGTGCAGTTCTTCGTTACCTCGACGCCTAGGTCTAAGGGTGCCTGCCATAAACAACATGCATTTTGAATGTCGGTCATGGTAGCCAACTCCAACGGCGCGGCGAAAGCCAAGCTTCATTTCCGAGGCACGTGGATGCCATTATAAAGATTACACACACATAAACTGACACGCAGTGTAGAAACAATCTTTAGAAACTTAAGATTAAAAAGAACACTGACACAATGTGTCTCACGGCTGCACCATATAGGTAAGTACAGTCCAAATCAGCAAAAATATCAGACAACAGCTACATAGTAGTTGCTTCAAGCTAGTTTTTAACTGAGTTTAATGGAGGCATGGCTACAGTCGTGGTTATAAATCTCCTCTCTGAGAAGAGGCTAGAGACGCGCCACGACGTCTTCACTTTCCACTTATGAAGAAACGCCCAGGTGTCAGTCATCATTGTGCGTATTGCTCGAAGGACACGATAGAGAATCCCGGCTACAATGTAAGTCTGCTCCGCTCGGGCGGAGCACCACCAAGTCCACGTGGAGGCGGACGTTGGCGGCGACGTTAAAGTTCTGGTACTTACCGACACCACTGCCAGCACTTTCAGTATATCATTGCCAAGGCATCTAACTATGTAATTCTTCTCCAAAGAAAACAACAAATTGAATCATGTACCTAGCTTTAGAAGTTACATAAGTAACCATGTAAGATTACAACATGAAAAAAACCCTAAACGGTTCCATGCAAAGAAAATTTCAGGATTCTGGGTCAACAGAAGTACGCTAGAATTTTGTTACCCTTGAATGTCGAAATATACGTTTTTTGCGACATAAACTGCCATATCTTTTTTTCCATTAACTTAGAATTTTTATTTTTTTCATAGATTCAGGGTACCGCAGACCGTAACATAATGTTTTAATTTCAACTTGATACCTCCACACGTTCCTTTCAAGGTACGGAACCCTAAAACGGAACTTCATATTTTTTACACAATCAACAATTGAGGCCTAAAATATCTAAAGGATTGGTAGGCTTATATCATTTTGTGTTTGTTGGTATGATCACTGGATTTACTTTAACTTAACAAAAGTCAACTATCCATAGATCTTACTGTCCACGAGTTAGATCTATGGATAGTTGACCTCAGATTGTAACTAATACATAAATAGTAATAAAAACCTACTTTACCATTGTATCATTATTGATCTTGTGCAGCGTCACATTGTAGTCTACTGCTGGTAATCCCAGGATCCAGTCCAGTGTAAAGCCATCACTGCAATACAAATAACCAGTTCATATCATCCCTCGTCCACCTCTCAAAATGTCAACCAGCTGCAAAATGCCCACTTCTTAGAATGTCAACTAAATATCATTACGACCCAACCGTCGGGTTGCCGACCGCGATTGCGATTGCCAGCCACTGAAGGCGAGAAATGGGTAGCTCACCGTCCAGCCATCTGGTAACCAATTGCATCAAGCCCGAGTACATACGCGCTGAAGCCCTCTGAGGCCATAGGTTGGCTTCCGAAAGGAAAAAGGGGGACCTCCTTTTTCCTCCAGAGTTAAAGATTAGTATGAATAGAATGCAAATTATAATAATCTCTATGATTAAAAATTGCTATGATATATTATCAGGCGTTTTCAAATATCAATTAATTCAGAACGTGGTCAAATATCAATAAAATAAGTTTAGGTAGTGAAAAGTTAAATAATAACTATACTCTTGAGAGTAAATTTGGTTAGAAGCAAGTTGGTACGGCTCCACATTCAAAAGGCATTCTCTTTTGTCATTTTAATAAGGTAACCTTGTGAGAATTCTACATTCTAAGACATTGACATTGTGAGAATGAAGATCGAAAATAAAACCTGAAAACGATGAAAATATCTATTGCAGATACGTTTGATAATCTCAGTCTCTTTGTTGAGTAGTGAATTATAAAGAAAAAGAAGTTTCTATCCTTCCTGCAGTCAGGTCATTAGTAAATGTTACTCACTCATGATTTACAAAGTTGATGTATGGTGATGTTTTGTTGTACTGCTGCAAGGTCCTATTGTTGTTTATTTTGTAGTAATCATCATGAGGAGAGTAGCTCCTGTGTTCAGCATTCAATGTGCTCTTCAGTAGATAACAGCTGCTGAATATCAAGTCAAAGTCCATTGAGTAGCAGACCTGCACAAATTCATAATATAATGAACATTTTAAATTCTATGGATAATTTAGGTGATACACAGCATTTACACTATGCATAAGATTTATTCTAAGGTTTTAACAAATAAATTTTAACTAATATTACCATAACAATAAATAAATAATGATTGTAATACAAGTTGCAGTTATATTGTACTAGCTTTTGCCCGCGGCTTCACCCGCGTACATAATTCCAGGATAAAAAGTATCCTAAGTGTTATTCTGGGATATGGTCTACTCGTGTACCAAGTTTCATCGAGATCAGTTCAGTAGTTTTTGCGTGAAGGAGTAACAAACATCCATACATCCATCCACATACAAACTTTCACATTTATAATATTAGTAGGATAGTATAACACTGTATTTCCAGTTGGTGCACCAACCTTCATGTTCAGCAAGATTTCAATTCAACTAAAATATACTAAGTTGCTTTCTATTCTTAAAATATAATTATACCAAGATTGTCTAAATACAATCTTCAATACCTTAAATATTTATATGCTCTCAGACAGTTACTAATTTTGCTTATCCAAAAATGTGAGTTAGCTAAATCAAATCTATCAGTTTCTACAGTTAACATAACCACTTATACCAGTCATCTTCTAAAGAGGACACAGTGTGAATAGTGGCCAATGTTAATAAAAAACAACGCAGATCGTAAACTTATAGTATTTACTTCAAATTTACTTATTTATTTACTTACGTGGCTGCAGTTAGCTAGGCCTGAAACGTTCACTGTATTGGACGAGTGCTGCTGGCCAGGTTTAATTACCCGACGACGATATTTATTACGATATTCCGAATTACATATGTCAGTGTTTTCGTTGTACATCAGGTCCATCGTCAAAAGTGACCGATTGGGCTGGTTGAACGTGCACAGTTCAGCAGTGTAGCGACCCTGTACCCCGTCCAGCGACGGAGTAAAAGTGGAGTACGACACATCTGGCTCTATTGAAGAATCATTGCACCTGTACTTCACTCCTGTTGAATCGACGCTACACACGCACAACAAACACACAAAAGACACAGTGAGACGCAACATTGCGATCTCTTATTGCAAAATTATGTAAATAACTGCATGACGAGGGTATTACAGACCCACCACTAAATTTGTTATTTAATAAATAGTAACACTAAATTATTTTGATGCTGTTGAGTTTGTAACGTGTCAGGAGTTTATTCACTAACTGAACTGAGTAATTAATATACTAGTTAAAATAACAACAACTGTAAACACGCACATCAAGAAAGAACTAAGAACTACTTCGCCATTTTAACTTCATATTAACATTTTGACATTAAAAGTTTGACGTTAATGACGGTATTCGTGCACAGATTAGAAATATTCGATTTTGATGGTGCAAGGATTTTAAAGTACGCGCGCGTTATAAAAACGTGTGGCTGAAATCAAAACTAATTGTTTGTCACCATCTTAACGTTTATGTCATGCATGCATGTGTTGTTCCGTGTTTTTAATTGTTTTCCAAGTAAATAATTGTCATCGGTAAATAATCAGTAAATAACCGAAAGTGATTGAGTGCTGGCTAGCACTTTTAATCTCTTTTTTTTCCTGCCCTTATCCCATATTACTTGGGGTTGGCGCAACACGTTTTTTTCATCCATTCTGTCCTGTCACCCGTCAAACTATCACTAACTCCCTTTTCTTTCATATCACTCATCACACAATGAATGAATGAATCGGTGCTCTACAGAAGAATTTATAAGCAGTTGCATCGGTGGTTCGCAGAGGAGCAACACGGATTTCTCCCCAATCGCTCAACTGCTTCTAATCTTCTTAACATTACCGCACTTCTTGCAAAAAATATGAATGACAGGAAGCAGATTGATGTGGCCTATTTTGATTTTCAGAAGGCTTTTGACCGTGTGGATAATGACGTACTTTTGGACAAGTTGGCATTGGCTGGTTTCTCTGTTTCACTGCTGAAATTATTTGCGAATTATCTGTGTGGTCGGAAGCAATATGTCACGTACGAAGGTGCCGAATCGGAGCCGTACTTTGTTACTTCTGGCATAGGACAGGGAACAAACCTCGGGCCCTTGTTCTTTTTAATCGTGGTAAATGACCTACCTACACATGTAGAACACTCAACAGTGTTGTTGTACGCTGATGACGTCAAGGTGGCTCTTCCAATAGGTACTTCTAGCGACACGCACACACTCCAGCTAGACATCGATCACGTTCACACGTGGAGCATTAATAACAATCTCGCCCTCAATGCAAGTAAATGTGCGGTTATGACATTTTCAAAGGCCCCACATCCCATAAACAACACCTACACTCTCAATAATGAGCCCTTGAAACGTGTTTCAACAGTTCGTGATCTGGGTACTAATTTTGATCCGCACCTCTCCTTTAACCAGCACATCATACAGACATGTAACAGATCCCGTAAGAATTTGGGTTTTGTATTGCGCCAGGCAAAAATTTTCAACAATCGACAAGCTATCTCTATATTATACAACTCATACATCCGTAGCTTACTTGAAACCAATTGTGTAATTTGGAACCCACATGAAAAATGCTATACACTGGCCATTGAAAGAGTTCAAAAGTCTTTTGTTCGGTACCTCTACCTAAAATTATATGGTTACTACCCATATATGTACCCGACACCATTCGTGCTAGGTATGGTGTGTTACCAAAGCTTGGAAGTAAGAAGAAATCTTTATGTGGTTAAATATTTCATTCGCCTAATTCGGGGTTCCCACTTCAATTCTTCGTTACTTGAATACATCTCCTTTAACATTCCACTTCCCATCAGGCATACGCTACGCCCACGTCATCGCCCTCTATTTTTCATACCACGAGCCTGTACTATAACCTGCAAAACCAGTCCCGTGTATCTAGCCCTTACCCACATCAACAACACTTTATTGTATGACGCGACTATGGACATCTTCGCAAGTGCTGAAATTGAACTCCTGAACACTGCGACTCGTTACCTGGAGTCCATAGCCACTCCCAGCTCAATAGCAAAATGAAATTTTTCCATATTTTATAAGTATAATTGTCGATAAAATAATAATTATTATTATTTACATCGTTTATTTTCACTTTTTTATGATTATTATTTATGACATAATTATTTTTACTTTTTTTCGTTTTTTTTTTGTGATATGTTTTTCATTTTAATTATCATTATTATTAATTTTCTGTGATTTAATTTTAATTATTATTATGTGCCTATAATTTATATGTGTGGTTACTTTACTGTTAGTGTAAATTGGCAATAAATAAATAAATAAATAAATAAATAAACAATCTAAACATCTTTTCTTCGGCTTTCCTTTTCCTCTATATACATCTACATGTATACTCAGCACTCTTTTAGTAATATGCGCTTCATCCCTCCTTATCACATGACCATACCAACACAATCGATTACCTTTCAACTTTTCAGTCACTGGCGCTACTTTCAAACTTCCTCTAAAACACTCATTTCTTACTTTATCCATTCTCGTCACACCACACATCCATCTCGACATGCAATATTTTTTCATCCGTCTTTTTCACAGTCCAACATTCTGATCCATATAGTATGACAGGCTTTATCACGGATTTGTAGATTTTACCCTTTAACTTGAAGGGCATCCGTGGGTCACAAGTTCTTCCTGTGACCTTTCGCCATTTCATCCATCGTGCGTTGATCCGACGTGTTACGTCTCGGTCTACCTCACTATCCCCTGACGAGACGGACGAGCGACCCGAGGTACCGAAAGTCGGAACAGATTGGTATGGGCATCCCGGCGAGAGCTAAAGGCACAGGGTTGGAGAGACCGCCGAAATCGCAGAACAAGTACTCTGTTTTGGTTCTACTTAATTTCAGGCCAACATTCTCCAGTCTGTGCCACCACACCTCCAATCTGTTTTGGACCTATAGGCCACTCTCCGCAACCAGCACAATGTCGTCGGCAAACAGCATACACCAGGAAGCCTCCTCCTGAATGTCCGACGTTAGAGCGTCCATTATCATCAGGAAGAGGTAAGGGCTGAGAGCCGATCCCTGATGTAAGCCGACAGCCATATTGAAAATTCCAGTGGTGCCCACTGTTGCCCAGACTTGGATACTACATCGACTGTACATCGCTCGGATCAACTGTACATACTTCCCAGGCACACCTTACACCTTAAGGGCCCACCACAGAACTTCATGAGGTACCCGGTCGTATGCTTTTTCGTAGTCAACGAATACCATGTGCAAGTTTTTATGCCTCTGTTTTTCTCGCAAAGCTGGCGCCAAGCGAAAATGGCATCCGTTGTGATGTGTCATAAAACCGAATTGGTTCTGTGAAATTTCAGTCTCTTCTCTCAATAACTTTCTCCCAGGCTTTCATAGTATGTGACTTTGTTTTTATACATGGGCACCAAAGAACTGTTTCACCAATCGCCACCTAGCCAGCACTTTTAATCACTTCCGGGATATTTTCTTGGAATCAAACGTTTGTTAAGAGCGACACTGACGCTAGGTATGCCACAGCCCACACCACTTATTTTTTATTTTATTTTTGTTAATAATTGATTCGAGTAATAATCGATTCGACAGGCTCGAGGTTTGTCAGCGAGCCATGGAGCGCAGTATCCTGGGTGTTCGAATTTCTGACCGCGTAAGGAACACAGAGCTGCGCGCCAAAACTAAGATCGAAGACGTTACTCGAAAAGCTGCTACTCTAAAGTGGGATTGGGCCGGACTTGTTTGCCGCATGTCGGATGAGCTGTGGGCTAAAAGAGTCACTTATTGGGTCCCATTGAACGCAAGGCGACATCGCGGCAGACCAAGGCGAAGGTGGAGAGATGACCTTGATAAATACCGGAGGGACTGGCCCGCAATGGCCGAAGACAGACGTGTGTGGAAAAGGGAAAGGGAGGCCTTCGCCCAGCAGTGGGACATAAATGGGCTAACTAACTAACTAATAATTGATTAAATAATGTTGTACCAGACACCTACAGGCAGCGCGCTCATAGATCACTAGGGCGCGCTGCCTGTAGGTGTCTGGTACAATGTTTCACATAATGAGTCATACAGTGACTTAATTAAGAGACCTCGATTTTATTTGGACGGTGATTGAAAAATGTCCAGTGTAATAGCCTGTTTTTAACTCTAATTATATCAATATAACTAATTACTAGTAGTACCTCAATGTTACCCAAAACTTCTCCTCTGGTGTAATACAAAGATGAAAATCTTTTCCAGTAATGCCACTTCGTATTTTTCTTAGCAAATAGTCAAAAGATGAAGTTGACGTTCGCGTTTAGTTGAAGAACTTGTCTTCATATTTTCTTTAATCCCAGTAATTATGAACCAATTACCCACGCAACGATCTTGTTTGTAAATAAGGATATAACCAGTATCTTCTATGGCCACGATTTCTATTCATAAGACTGTACAAAAACTATAAAGTTAGTATAATTGCAGCATCATGAATGAGTTCCACGCTAATAACCATTTTTAATATAAAAACAGACGCGCGAGACACTCTGCACTGCTCTATTACCGCAGTGAATGGCTTTGAATGAAAAGAGTCAGAGCCTGCGTGCGTGAATTGACAAGACGCATTTAAGCGCGTGAGTGTGTAAAAAACCCGTACGATGATGCAGATCTGCGCTCCCGCAAGTACGTGCGTAGGTGCGTTTTCACACGCTACGCTGCGTGGTGCGTGGCAGTGTGATAACCGCTTTACCCGACTACGGCAAAGCCAAAGGAGGGTTATGATTTTGCCAGGCTATGGATGTATGTGAGTACGTTCATCTGATCTCTCATAGCTCCTAATCTACTTAATGGAACTTGATATATGTGGTATGGTTAGAACCGTCTTAATCGTCCGCTGAACATAGGCTACGTGATGTGTCACAAAACTGGATATGCAGCTCTTTAACTGACAAAAAGTAATGTGTTAAAAATAAAAATGGAGACAAATACGCCGTGTTTAGTATCATTATCGAAAGGGCTTCACCTCTCGTACATTTCTAAAATATAGTTTACTTTACAAACAAATCATCAAATAAACTTTTGATTAATAACATGCCATTTGACAAACTATTCATTTTATTTCATACTAGCTTCTGCCCGCGACTTCGTCCGCGGAAAATTTCTTGTTTTAAAATAAGATTACACTCGATTAGACGCTGCGCACGTTCAGCGCTAGATTCCTGAGCACGGGCCTGCGATGTTATGGCATTTTGCCTAGCGAGCCGCTGCGAGCGCTCAGCGCTAGTCTCCCTATCCCTTGTCTCAGAGACATGCTGCCTTAAATGAGATAGACGCTGCGCACGTTCAGCGCTAGATTCCCGAGCACGGGCCTGCGATGTTATGGCATTTTGGCTAGCGAGCCGCTGCGAGCGCTCAGTGCTAGTCTCCCTATCCCTTGTTTCAGAGACATGCTGCCTACCAAGCCGCTGCGAGCGCTCAGCGCTAGTCTCCCTATCCCTTGTCTCAGAGACATGCTGCCTTAAATGAGATAGACGCTGCGCACTTCAGCGCTAGATTCCCGAGCACGGGCCTGCGATGCTAGGATATTTTGCCTACCAAGCCGCTGCGAGCGCTCAGCGCTAGTTGTCCTACCCCTTGTCTCAGAGACATGCTGCCTTAAATGAGATAGATGCTGCGCACGTTCAGCGCTAGATTCCTGAGCAAGGGCCTGCGATGTTAGGACATTTTGCCTACCAAGCCGCTGCGAGCGCTCAGCGCTAGTCTCCCTATCCCTTGTCTCAGAGACATGCTGCCTTAACTCAGATAGACGGTGCGCACGTTCAGCGCGAGTTTCTCGAGCACGGGCCCGCGACGTCCTCACATTTTGGCAAGCGAGGCGCTATGAGCGCTCGGAGCTAGATTCTCTAGCGCGTGCTTGCGAAATATATTCTCTATTTCTCGAGAGGCGCTGCTCATTTGCAGAGGCAGATTCTTCCGTACGGCGTACTCGAGCGGCTCTTGTCTGTGATGTCTGCCGGGACAGTTGAGATTTCCTTTTAGACATGCTCTCAACAAACTACGCACAGACTTGAAAACAATTATGAACAAAGGGAGAGCGACTCGAACACTGTCTGTCTTTACAAAACAAAACAATCGTAATATCGAATAACTCGTATCGATTATTACGATAGAACGAAGTACGAAACTACGAACATACAAAACAAACGCACGACGAAATTACGATATTTTCGATTATGAGATATCTATCAACAACAACAACCATACGAACGAAACAACCGAAACCAATAAGCAACTGACAGAAAAACTCCAACTAACGACAACGTAGGCATAATAATTCGAGAGGGTCATCAATCCACAGAAAGTCTTAACACCGCGATTCAGAAAAATTACGTAATTGCAGAACGCCATCTATGGGCAAATAGGTAAAACGTTTGCAGAATGAAAGTTATGCTAGGGGCATTTTGCGTTTTAGTAATTTTATATTATTTCCGAAACTGTATGACCAATTGATATACTGTAAATGGCAAATCTGTATGATGTTCTTGTGATACTGAAATAATTTATTGTCATAAGAATTAATATTTTGTTGCTCAAATAATCAACCAAACGTAAGTATGCCGAAGAAATATATTTTTAATGCAATAAAAGAAGTATAAAAGATAGAAAAATTGTTATCGCGGACTTTTTTGTAGAAATAATTAAGACAGACCAGGTAGCCATACATTGTTTTTAATTTTAAGCAACTGTTTAGGCAGTGCACGCAAATAATTCTGTTTTATGAGGTATTGTTTTCCGACTTGCTAGCTAGACAAAAGTTGTGATAGCTCGGTTAATATACATGCTATAGAAACAATTTATAGCCTATAGCACTGAGGAATAATGTAGCTTTCTGCCAGTTAAAAAAATTTTAGAATTGGATTATGAGTTCCAGAGATTACCCCCTACATACAAACTTACAAATTTTACCTCTTTATAATATTAGTATAGAAAACAACGTTTGGAATATTTACCGTTTTTACTGACTTCCCAAAAAGGAGGAGGTATTACGTTCGGCTGTTTGTATGTTTGTTCATCGAATATTCCGCCAAATGTGGACGGATTTTCAAAATTATTTTTTTGTTCGAAAGTAGATAGTTCTGAGGTGGTCCCATTGTCACCAAATTAGGATCTGATGATGGGATCTTGGAGAAATCGAGGGCAACCCTGAAATTTGTATATGCTCACTTATTGGTTTTTCGCATATTTTATGAAGTATCTTGTGCATTTGCGTATGGTCGTCACCATTTCAGGTAGCTGGGCTGATGATGGTAAGGTACAACTCCTTAACAGTAAGAAGTTACTCGAACAGGCAAGGACTGTTTAAGTAAATTGTTTTGATGTTTGATAGGGCTTTGCCACATTTAGTCTAATGATCATCAAGTCATGACCTGATGCTGCAGTCAGGATAGTCTGCAGAGTACCTAAATACTCGACAACTAACAGCAGATACATCGAGTTTAGGCTCATTGAAAAGGGTTCGATGTGTGAATAAACGTACTGCTAATAAAGAACACTGTAGTACGTAGAGACTTGATGCTGAAGCCAGGAGCATCAGAAAAAGTACAAACCTTGAAGCCACAGCACCGTAGTCGTGTTTGGGTTCATTTTAAACAGGACTAAATTTTAAGTTCAATGCAATGTTGACATAAGTCTGGCCTGATGCTTCAGCCGGGATATCAGCATCTAGTCTAATGACTGATTGAAAGAAGAGGGCGAGAGGATATATCGAACTGATCTGATGATGAAGCCGAAAGGTAAATTAATGTAATCTAAACGAGTTTGGGATTATTAGAACCGTTATGAGATGCGCTCTGACTATAAGGTATTTAAGTTTGACTGAGGGGTACTTTTTAGTGGTGGTACCATAACTAAAAAGTGTAAAATAAAAAAACTTAAAAAAAATACTGACTTCAATGTAAAAAAAACATTGAAAATTACCAAATAACTTTAATTTTGGAAGTCGGTGAAACGTAAATAACGAAGAGACTTAACTATTATAGAAACACCGACTTTCAAAATTAAATTAATTTGGTACTTTTCAGTGTTTTTTTACATTGAAGTCGGTTATATTTTTTTTGTAAAATGTTTTTTTTTAAGTTGGCGATCCTATTTAAAATGTAGGTATGTTTTAACGGTTTATTTCGCTATAAGGTAAAAAGTATTTGCGTTATTTTATATTCAATCAAAGACGGAACGGAGATACTTGCAAAACACGCATTCACGCACTATGCTGCGGAGTGCGTGGCAGTGTGACAAGCGCCTTTACGTTGCTTGTATCTCTGTTTGTATAGAAAACGCGCACAGTCCAACACTTTTATACTTACTCCGTGGTCCAACACGCCGAATCTGCATCACACTGAATCTCAAACACGCACTCACTGATACTCGTAGTACCTTGCGTGATTTTGGATAAAATGAGTGCGTGACTGCGTGAATTTACAAAACGCACAGTACGTGCGTGAGTGCGTAAAAAACCCGCACGATGATGCAGATCTGCACTCCCGCAAGTAGGTACGTGCGTAGTGCGTTTTCACGCGCTACGCTGCGTGGCAGTGTGATAACCGCCTAAGACACGTATTCACGCACTACGCTGCGGAGTGCGTGACAGTGTGATAACTGCTTAATTAATGAATCCCCAAGCGACCACCGGTGGCCGCGCATCTATTGTCTTACTATTGTGTCTAATTGACGGTATCTGAAGGGTTAAAATCATACGAATAGAGTGGGTCATTGAACTCTAATACATAGAGGTCAGTGGAGTGGGTATTTACATTTTCACTACTCGGCTATAGATGGCGATATTCTCAATGATATAAAATATGAGGTCGAGTTTATTGAGAATGCGACAAAGGAATACGATAATATATTCTCTTTGTTATTTATTCCATACCTTTGGAAATATTACTGATATTTAATATTAGATATTTAATTACAATATTTTACTTTGTACACCAACAGCTATCGTTACTGTAATTACAGACTTGTTGGAATGTTTCATAATAATAAAGAAAGGGGATTTAATAAGGTAAGGGCGTTTTAACTTGGGTTGAGTGAGCGGACACAGTGTGGCTCTGTAATCTGTGGTAACTTGAACTAATGGATGTTAGTTTTACCTATCTGAACTCCTGTCACAATATAGGAGAATCAATTTGGATATAAATGTTCCAATGCACCCTAAAAACCCTAAGGAATTCCATTTTTCTCTAACTATTGATTACTAAAGTGCCAAAAGTATTCAAAAATGTTATGAGTGATGTAATCTAAGTTGTTGGTATTTAAAGCACATGATTTACTTCAAATCAAAACTTTATTTCATATATAATATAATCAATAAAGTTAAAAATCACTTCATCTCATAGTACATTATGATATAAGTGTGTAATGCTTGTGATTATCGTCGAGGCGGTATTTAGACCAGAGCCATGGTGAGGGGTTTAAGAGAGCCAAGAACGGTTATCATTAATTACTCACGTGTATCATATGACGTTTTTCTATACACTTGTGAAGAAAATAACTAAAACTAGTAAACTTTTGTGGTGGTAAAAATCTGTTTTTATATCCACACCCATCCAGAATAAATGTAATAAAATTATGGCAGGGGAGAGGTTCAACAAAAAGGTTTTAACTACATTATAGCACTAGTGCATAAGGGTAATCAAAATGTCACAGTTTGGTAACAAGTGCCATTATATACCTAAGTACAGTGCAATAAGAGTCACTTTATGAGCAAGTGTATTGAAGAAATCTTTATGGATTTGTAGATGAAATGTACAAAATGTAGATGAAATGTAAACATAGAGAAGTAAATGTTTTACATTGTACTCCAATCACGCACACATTCTAGTAACACTTAAAATAGGAATAACTTAAAACCGCACTGAATCACAATTTTAAAATAAGAACTCCAATCAAATTCCAATCTGTTGAGCTAGAACGGCATACATGCCCAGAGCAGTCAAGCCGACTGCAGTGGCGTGCAGGGCTCGCAGCGCCAGCAGCGCCCAGGCGCTGAGCGCCAGCACGCTGGCCACGGCCTCCTCCAGCAGCGCGCGGTAGGGCGACAGCGCCAGCAGCGCCAGCACGAGCGGCGCGTGGCGGCGCGGCAGGTCGGAACGCGTGGCGAGCCACACCAGCGCGGCCGTGGCGGCCGTGTGCAGCAGCGCCACGTTGGACTCGGCGCACGAGCGCACGTAGCGCCAGTCGAACTCGGAGCCACGCGCGCCCACCCACAGCAGCACCGACCTGGTCACTACCACCTGTGACAGCAAACAATTCATCAAATGCCACCTTTTAAAGACAAAATAAACTAGAAGATAATGTGCTATATTAGCACTATGGTTAAAGAGTAGGAAAGTAATCATTAATTAGGTATTAAACTTAATTTCTTCCTAAAATCTTAGATATTCCATGAAGTGGCAGCCTTAACCCTTAGTAGGCCCTGGGCAGCAATTGTTCCATTGTGCATTAAAAAAAAGTATACCTATAGTACAGCCACACTTTACCAATGTTCAATCACAAACAAATCTAGTCTCCAGGCTGCAATCAAGAAAGTCCAGAAGGAAATATTCAACACACTTGGTCAGGTCCGCGAAACAAACTTGGGATTTAGTTAGATTTAAATAGCCTTTAGTTTACCTCTGCACTTGCCCATCCAATAGCCGAAGTGAGGATTTTGGCATGACCTTTGCCTGGTACTGAATTCAGTGCAAAGTATATACCCAGTAGGTCTGCGAAATCGACTGTTGCCTTCAAAATTTCCTGAAATACATAAAAAGAGGCTTTTTATTTGTCACAAAACATTCACATTCATACTAAAATACAGTCCGTCGAGGTGTGCCCTGCCTGGGCGGAGCATCGCCGTGCCCTCGTGGGGGCGATCGGCGGCGGAGACCTCTCGCACCGGGCCCTGGTCGAGGCCATGGTCCGGAGCGAGGAGGAATGGCAGGCGGTCGCCTCCTTCTGCGAAGCAGTAATGCTTGCAAAGGAGGAGGCCGACCGCATCAGGCAACGGCGCCCTCGCTGCCGTCGCCGGGATTCCGATCCCGATTTCCAGCCACTGTAGACGCGGGCTCACGGACGGCGAGCCATGGGTAGCTCGCTGTCCGATCGTCCGGTAATGGACCGAGTCCAAGACGTCGACGGCGCGCACTGTTTCCGCACGCCTCAAGGAGTTGTCAGCAGCAGGATCAGGAGCAGTTGGGTCGAAGCCTACTGGGGACAGGGTTGTCCAAAAGGGAGCTCGTGCCCCAGTATGAAGGCTAGAAGGAACGGCGCGGGGTTTTTAGTCAGTAAGAGTCTGACACTGTTTCCCGCTCCACCCAAGAGCGGGTTTCGTCAAAGATGATTTTCCACGTCAACAAAAAAAAATACTAAAATACAGTAACCAGGCAAATAGGCAAAGTAATGTTGTCTATTTGCATAATTGCTCTAGAGCAGTGACAGTAAGTATTACTCACAACTTTGTATGGCAGATAGTGAGAATTTAGACTAGGTACTTTAACATACTAGTTAGAATCTGCAAACACTTAGATTAGTGCTTTAGTTATTACAAAATAAATATCAGTGACCTACATTTAGCTCACTAAAAAACTTATGTTTCTAACCTTCACTAGGAGTGTGTAATGAACTAGACCGTGAAACAGAGAAGAGCTGTAATACTATTAATGTCAAGAACAATTAGAAAACATAATTATATGGAATCTTGAATGACGTCTCCTAAATATTCACTGACAAGGAATATATAAAAAAAACACAATTACCAAGAAAACATTATATTCGCCTGTAATGTGGCTATTATCGGAATCAGGAAAGAATGTAGCCAACAACAGCATCTTGCACAGCTGAGTGAATATGTAGAGTCCTCCAGCATACACACATTTTGAGAACGTAGCGTATTCTGATCTACAATGACAAACAAATTTTTACAAAACGTTCAGACTTAATGGTAACCTAAGAAATATTTATAACTTACATTCCCGAGAACTTGTATGCCATATGATATGGTGCATACACAAGGGCAAGGCAATTCCCAAAATGATAAAGGGTCATTTTGGAATACCTAATGAATGTTTTTAATTAATTAAAACCTGATTGTAAACTTTTTATATTAGATTTAACTGAAGGCATCAAATTCAAGTCATAAACTTCTTTCAAATGTGTCATTCGTCCCCTTTCCTAAGTTCAAGTATCTGTATCAGTCACGATTTCAAACATAGTATCATGCTCTTTTTCGGACTAACGTTCGTGAATTTATCGTTCGTCTACTTTTGTCTTTTCTTTCTATTGCCCAATTACAGAACCCACACAATGCTAGCACACTGGAACGCTTTTTGTCAAAACGTACGTAAGCTGTCAATATTAGCTGTCAACGACCAACGACAAGTTCTCGTGCAACGTTTTAATTTCTGATTTGAGTGGAATGGAACGCAGACTTCACCGTCCAAAATTACTTGAACGTGTAATTCTTTTAAGTTTTTTTTTTCCAAATATTTATGTTGTGTCTATTTCGATACCTAAATTGCATTATTATATTAAATCGTAATGTTATGAAACCAGACTTAAGTGTTTTTATTTTTTTCTAATACTGCATGGTAAGAATCGTACAAAACGTTTCATTTCTGAAAAAGCTGCAAACGTTATTTCTATTTGTAATAAAAATATAGTCACTTTAAAAAAAATTATTGAATTCTAAAGTATTTATTTAATTTTTTAATACATTTAAATTGAAACGAAGGACGACTTTCGTTGTAAACAATTGAGTTAGGGTTGACGAACATCGAATTTATTGAACGAATTAAAAACTCTTACGTAAAATCAGACGTCCTGAACAGCGCGCCAATTTTGACAAGACTTGTTTGTTTAATGTTTGAGCTGTGCATTTTTAGCTTTATTTAGTAAATAATCTTTAATTTCGCTTGATCTAGTTCTAGTTAAATTGGTGTTGTTTAATAATTAGCTTCTTTACTTTCAATATTTATGCTTTAGACGCTTAACTATTATTTTTTTTTTACTTAAGAACAAAAGCAAAATGTATTGAAATAATGTAATAGTAGCTATTAATGATATTATTTAGGTTGAGTTATAGGACATTAATAATGTCAATCTTCAAATAATTAAGCATCTTTCAGGCATAAGTTATGATTACTTAAAAAAATGGCTAAGTCTATGAGAGTGTAGAAAGAGATGCAAAATCAGGGGTGCTTTAAAAAAGGGGTTACTTTTTAACCCTTTCGTTTTTTAGCACACGCGCAAAAGGGTAAGGGGTTGGTTGTCCAATAGCAGGGCAGAGTTTGGAAGATTTTCAATTTTATTCGTCCGGAAGCTCGGTCTGTATACGGTGGGTGCTCCGGGCTTTCTCAGTTCCCTTTATGAGTAGCTTGAAACAACCTGTTTATTCAAATGAGGGAGGTGTCACGTGCATGTTACAAGTTCTTAAATTATTTGAAGTGGTTTGCATATTTAAAGTCATATTGTGAAATTAATTGGTGAATATTTCAATAATTTTTTTAATAATAATTTAGTGATGGTAGTTTAAGAAGTGGTATTCCAATTATCATAGATAATTTTTACTTGTATAAGGGTAAGTATCTATTTATGACATAAATTTTATTTATTTTATTTTAACATGTACCTAATAATAAATTACTAGTCAAATTACAACTAAAATGGAGTAAATAGTAATCAAAATTATTTTCAATGACATAATAAATATGTGTACATTATCTCTTATATTATACCACATAAACTTGTCAGTTTTATTTTCAGTTTTAGGTACCTACTTAAATATTTTTTTTTATGTAATCGGCTTGCTGTCGTCTATGTTAGTTTTTATTTTTTGCTTGTTTAAACCTCAAAATACATTTCGGATAGAATCCAAAATATATTAATATTGTATTAAAATCTCTCTTGCTCATTCTTTTACACACAAGTAACTAACTTTATTTAATAGCAAAATTCAAATATAATTCAAATATTTTTTATTTCGCATAGGCCTACATGGACACTTATACAATGTCAAAAGCTAGTGCACAGTTCCAAATTGGTTGTTTTCTCTGGCAAGAAAATCCATGCTTAATCTTTTAAAAAAAGTGGTTGAGGTATATTTCCATAATACAGTACTAATATATTGTAAGAACAGAGTAGACCAGTCAATATTATACCCAAAAGCACAATAAAAATAATCATAATAAAAAATTTTGTTGTAATAAGAAGCAATCTAAGAATTCATGCAGTCTATTGCATGTCCCACTGCTGGGCAAAGGCCTCCCCTTTCTTCTTCCAAACTTCTCTGTCTAGGGCGATCTCTGGCCAAGTTTGCCCCGCGAACATGATTAGAACGTCTCACCACCTTCGCCGCGGTCGACCTCTTTCAGGCATCCAGTGTCCGCATAACTAACTATCATCATCGTCATCATCTTCCTGCCCTTGTCCCGTTTTATTTGGGGTCGGCGCAACACGTTTTTTTCTTCCATTAACTATATTTAATAAAAATCTTGCGAATTCACTTAAAGTGCACGTGATAACATCCAGTCGTTCGTGAACTTCGTTCACAATGTGAAATGTTCTGGTGGGTGAGGGGTATTTTCGCCAGCACGTTGCGGGCGTCGCCGCCTCCTCAGGTATCGGTCTGGCACGTTGATTTAGGCGTCGCAGCACTACTGGATTACGCACTATAACCCTCAGAAAATTCTCTTTATACACGACGAGACCGAATACCCGATGCACCCTGAGCTCATTATCTCTTACCATACCCAACACAAATACGTTACGGGTAGAACGGATACACACCACACAATTTGCAATACAAGTGTCTCGTACATTTGTTTTGAAACCTACCAACAAACTCCACTCTTCATGTGGAGCCCAAATGAACGCACTCAAGATGGCTCGAGACTATTGGTAAACCCATGCGATTGCCTTAGTACGAAGCTTAGGTTCCTGTACGTCTTCTTACATACCTAACTTAAAAATATGTTCACGAAAGGTAAGTGAGGCATACATCTAGATCCCTTTACATTGGTACTTCTAATTTGTACTCGCAGCACATCCGAATCCGCGCGCAAGTGAGAGAACGTTATTACCAAGCATTTATCAACATTGAAGTAGAGTTTGTTATTATGACTCCACTCTACTACTTTGTCAATATCCTCTTGAAAACGTTTACAATACGACTCGTCCTCAACCTAGAGTAGATACCAACTAAGGTCATCTGCAAACAAAAAAAAATAAGCCATGTGCGACAACCGCAAGATAACACAGCAGTATGTCGGTAAGGCGTTTATGATTATGATAATTCCGAGAGGCCCCAAATTAATGCCCTGGTTTACTTCGGAACTCGTTCAGATTTGTAGCCTGTTATTATATTTGTTCATATATTTGTACTGCTGTCTATCGTTCATGTAGTTTATGAAAAACTGCAACAAGTGCGGTGTACAGCCAACTTGTGCAAGCTTTCTTAACAAAATTGCATTGTCGACAGTGTCGAATGCCTTTTTAAAGTCAAAGTATGCCACGTCTACCTGCACACCAGCATCAACTGCTAGTATTACATTCGCCATAAAGTTGAGTAGATTGGTGGTTACGACCATCAATCTACTATGACCACTATCTTCTGCGTTTACCGCGTGCGGTTTGCCTGCAGCGCCGGAGCCGTGACAGAAACAATGCTTGCTGCATATTGCATGTCTGCTTCGGTGCTGCATGCCTGTTTGCATACTGCATGCCTATTTGCATACTGCATGCCTGTTTGCATACTGAGAGTACAAATTCTTCACCTTCAATATTTTTATTTGAACTTTGAGATGAGCTTGATTGAGACAAATTTGTAGGAGGTTCAGGTATGAAAGTTTGTTTGTGTATTGGAGCCGAAGGCGAAGCAAGATCAAAATATTCGATGGGTTTTGCATTTTTGCCTTTACGTCTTTTAGTAGGATTAACTACGCAAAAATAACAGTCACCGACGTAGTCTTTTGACTCTCGCCAAATTCTGGGTACTGCAAATTTAACATTCCATTTCTCACCTCGATATCAACCTAAATGAAATAAAGATAACAATAAAAAAATATATACATACGTAGAAAAAACATTCCTCGTGTTTTTTTTTTTACAAAAAAATTGTTTAGTTATCATCTAAACATCTTTAGCAACTACTACAATCAACATGTGGAGTGCACGGTTTATCTAAATTACGAACAGGGCTTTTAAAAAAAGCTTCGTAGGCTTCATAAAGTTTTTCACACGAATTTAAATAAAATTTTGTCACTCATACTTTAAATAAATGTACCACATATATAACAAAATGCGTTAGCTTCATATTTGCACATTTTAACCTCTTTGAGTTTTCTAAAAAACAGTTAATTGTTGTTAATCCCCTAAGTAGCATCAGTAGATGCTGTGTGGCAGTTACGCCATCTTAATTTTTTTGCGGTCAAAGTCAAAATATTTTAATTCACATATTTTTTATTTTTATTGCCCATGTAGGCGCACATATAAAACGTCAGAAGCTAATCCACGGTTCCAAATTGGTCGTTTCCTATGGAGAAGAACCGGCGAGAAACTCCATGATTACACTTTAAAAAAATTTTTTTTTTTTTTACAATATTGATTGATTTACTACTCTGTCAAGAAAGTACCGGGAAAAGATCAATAAAATACACAACATGCACAATACACAAAATGTCTGTTATTCATCCAAATTTATTTTATCACCTTCAAAGTATTCTCCTTTAGAAACGATACACTTGCGCCAACGAATAATCCATTCATCAAAACATTTTTTAAACGCTGCTTCCTGAATTGAGTTCAGTTCTCGCCGCGAATTCTCCTTTATGTCTTCTATCTATTGAAAACGGGTGCCACGAAGTGGTAATTTGAGTTTAGGAAAAAGAAAAAAGTCAGCAGGAGCCATATCTGGTGAATATGGTGGTTGCTGGATGGTATTTGTTGAGTGTTTGGTCAAAAATTCGTTCACAATGATAGCCTTGTGCGAAGGCGCATTGTCGTGGTGCAAAATCCAAGAATTTTCTTTCCTCAAATCTGGCCTTTTTCGTCGAATTTGCTCTCTTAAACGCCGCATAACGCTCAAATAATATTCTTTATTTACCGTTAGACCTTCCGGTAAGAATTCAGAGTGCACAACACCGCGATAGTCAAAGAAAACAGTCAACATGACTTTGACTTTTGATCGACTTTGGCGTGGTTTTTTCGGTTTCGAATCAGTTGGAAGGCGCCACTCCGAAGCTTGTTGACTAGTTTGCATGTCAAACTCGTAAACCCACGTCTCATCACCAGTAACAATGCGTTTCATGAATGTTGGGTCCGAACTGACTCGTTCTAGCATGTCCTCAGCGACTTTCATGCGATTGAGTTTTTGGAGAAAATTCAGATATTTTGGGACTAGCCGAGCAGCAACATGTTTCATACCCAAATGATTAGTTAAAATGGTACGGATCGACTCGTGAGATACAGAAAGTTCGGCGGCTATCTCTCTCAGAGTTGAATGGGGATTTTCAGTCACTATTTCCTTCACTTTTGCGATGTTAACTTCAGTTGCAGACGTTGACGGCCTACCAGAGCGAGGCAAATCTTCCATCACATCTCGACCGCTTTTGAACGCTTTGAACCACTCATAAGCACGAGTTTTTGATAAAGTCGATTCACCGTAAGCCTTCTGTAACATTTTCAGTGACTCCGAACACGAAATTCCATTGGCGATGCAAAATTTAAGACAAACTCTTTGTTCGATATTTTTGTCCATTATGAAATTCGCAATACACACTATATATGATATTACTAAAACCAGCACTGTATTTAATATAAATAACAGATGCAACTCAAACTCCGCGCCAAAATGGAAAACAGTTGTGTCAATCTAACAACTACAAAAAAACAAAAATTTGAATTTGGAACCATAAACAAATCATCCATTCCCGATACTTTTGTGACTGAATGTATGTAAGAACAGTGTAGACCAGTCAACACTGTACACAAAAGCACAAAATTAATAATAATAAATAAAAAAGTAAGTCGTAATAGAAAGTAAACTAAGAGTTTGTGGATTATACAGTGTTCTCACATTCACATTACAAAAATAGGCTATATAAACAAGCAGGAAAAATTTAAATAATTGTTAACAAAATAAATTACTAAGTTTAAGGCAGTTGAAGTCTAAATAATAAAAATTATTGCAAAAGCAATGCGTTAAAGGAAAAATAAATATATATAGGTATATTAAAACAAAGGTGGAGCAGTTAATAGACACAATATTGATGATTTACCAGGGGGCCATATGTGCAGAGGTAGTCATTGCCAAACAAGCGTGTCTTCGACATAGTCTTTAACCTTGTAAAATGCTTTTTTGGTTAGGATATTAAATAAGATATTTTTAAAAACACCATGATGTCTATTGAATCCTTAAAAAAAAAACTAAATCAAGAAAAAAGATTTATTGTCATAACCACCACAAAAGCAAACTTTTTAAGGGATGTTGATATTTTTTCTTTATTATAAATAGTGATAATGTGTAATATTCTAGCATAGTGAATGGAAAAATCACAAAATAAATTTTAGGACAAGGACAATTTTTGTTTTTGTAGAGTCGTGAGTATGTCAACTGATACAGTGGCAGACGTGACTTCGATGAAATATGAAACGATCATCATCATCATCTTCCTGCCCTTGTCCCGTTTTATTTGGGGTCGGCGCAACACGTTTTTTTCTTCCATTCTGTCCTGTCACTCGTCACGCTATCACTAACTCCCTTTTCTTTCATATCACTTCTCACACAATCCATCCATCTTTTCTTTGGCCTCCCTCTCCCCCGCCGTCCATCCACATGTAAACTCATAACTACAACAAGTAATTAGTAATTAGTTTTTCGTACTTATCACGCTCTTCGCTACTTGACTAGTGGGTACCATGAAGTTTTAATTAATATTGATACTTTCTTCTGTTTTTACACACTACTGTATTTTTTTATAATTTATTTAATAAAAAGTAGTTATTTTGTATAAGCATTGCAAAATAGCATAATCAGCCTTTTCAATGTTCCTATTGCTGGGACATAGGCCTTCTCTCTAGGAGAGAGAATAGGCGGTAATCCACCATGCGGGCCTAGACTGGGTTGGTGAATGTCACATGTCTTCGAAGTTTTCGTCCTAGGACATGCCGATTTATTCACGATGTTTTCCTTCACCGTTTTGAGAGCAGTGGTGATGAAATAAATTACACAAAGTAATGCGCCTGGCTGGGTTTGAATCTGCCACTCTTAAGTCAGGGCATCACTGTTCCTGTTCCTTTGCTGTTTCTGTATAATATTTCATGTTTCCCTGTGTGTGCATAAATAAATAAACAAAATATTGTTGCGTAGGCGATAATCGCGCACATTCGATCAGTCTTGCTTGTGTAGAAAGGTAATGTATTTCGTAATACCAACCTCATATTCACAAGTATCGCACGAACATTTCAAATAAAATGAAAAGAGAATAAAACCCTAGCGTGTCGTGAGGAGTCCACTCACGTCATCCCTCCATTACAGCATTGTCCGCGCGACAATGGCGATAGAGAATAAAGAATCGCGGCCATTAGGTAAATTTCCTCATACATTTTTTTGCGTGACACCCTCGACGCGTAAAAAGTGGGGAAACGTACATTTGTCATGTGGGAGAGACTAGTGGCCGCGGCCGCCGCGAGATCTCAATCTTGCGATGGTGGCATGAAGTTTTTTCGTTCACCTTAATCGAGTGAGGTGGTGTAGCGTTTTGGGCACTGAGAAAAAGATAAGTGCTTAGATACTTATTCAGTCTGTTGTCTGTAGTCAGGAGAGTGGCAGTTATATTATAAATATAGGTGCTGGGCTCGTCTTATAGCTACTGCTATGTTATGTTCTAATGATAAACGAGGACGCTGGCACCTTAAACACTAGTAAAATCTTACCCAATGTAAGAATTTACATTGGGTTAGATTTAAAAAACATTTCCGTTGTAGTAAAGCATAATTTTGTAAATAGAATAGTGTTGTTAGTACAAACTGAAGGTAATAAACATCTTTGATTTTTTTGGCACATGCAAAAAGATGCCCCTGGGCTGTCTTGGTGAAGCCAGGCTGTGGATGACGAAGATAGTTTTTACGGATGTTTGATTAGATATAGTACCAATACACATAGTTGGCAAATTGGCTGGCCTGTTGTTCTAGTGGTTAATGGCCCTGACTGCTATGCCAGGGGTCGTGGGTTTGATTCCCACCCAGGGCAAATGTTTATGTGATGAGCATGATCATTTGTTCTTTGTCTGGGTGTAATTTTATCTATAATATGTATGTATTTAGAAAATATAAGTATGTTTATCAGTTGTCTAGTACTCATAACACAAGCTCTGCTTAGCTTGAGACTAGACGGCGTTGTGTGATAGTTGTTTTTGAGTAATGTAACCAAAATTTTGAAACAACAACAACAACAACAACATTACTCAAAATTTTGATTGTTAGGTACCTTAGTTTACTGTTGGCCTTAGCTTAAAAATTACCTACCACCTAACAAAAATAGGAATACTAAAAAAGGAAACAAATACATAGTGTTAGTATCTCAAACATTCACTCTTACTCGTAGAAATCGCTCCACAACCGAATTTGAACGTATGTGTCGCAATCAATAATGTATTATAGGAAAATAATTTCAATTTTGGTGTGTGAGTGGTGGACAGACGAATGCATTATTCAGCTCACGTATATTGCAGGCGAGTGTGCCACGCAGATAAGCGAGTATTGAGCCGAAAATGCCGAAAGTCCGAAACACTCCGGCCGTGTCGCCGGGGGGCCTTATCGGAAACGGCTTACGGTGACCCCATGCAAACTCCCTAATGCGACATCGCTCACCGGTCCCTCCGCGCGGTGCCCTCCGGCGATCGATCTCGATGCAAAATTGTCGATAGGGGATGCTAGTTTTGTTTCTTGTACGTATTTTTTTATTGCGTTATCTCGATACTTTCGATGTAACTAGTTGGGTACTTCGAGACAGCAGGTGGGAAATTTTCAACAAACCAGTTATTTTTTTATTTTGTTTTTTTTTTTTTTTTTAAGTAGCATCTCACTGAGTTACATGTATAAAAATAATCTGAGTATAGATGGGTACTGTTGGTGTTTTGACCAATATAAAGGTTGCCAATAAAGTCCGATAAGTTTTTATACGCCACTGAATATTGAACAGTGTTCGGTGGTATAGGTACATATTTTGCAATGAAATACACGCAAGGATTTTCGGAAGGGTGAGATGGGGTAAGCGAGGCAGACTGGGTGGAAAAAGTAAATATGTTGCTAGCATTCAGATGAACCTTACGTATAAACGTTACGTAGGTTAATTTATATTGACTAATTTGATGCATATCGTTGTTGTGATAGAAGAACAATTCAGTCTACTTACTACTTGGTTAGTTTTTGGAAGGTATTTAAGTTTTATTTAGGAATTATTTTAGTGATTACCAAAAAGTCCGGTAGTGAATATATTTAGTGTCGCATTGGATCTGATGATTAGACCATTAGTAATTCATTATCATCTTCCTGACCTTGTCCCGTGATTTCTGGCCATTGTTATATCATAAAATATAATTATCTATATTGAACACAAATGAAGGTTGATTAATATGTGAGTAGCGCGATACCTATAATGTGCAAATCGGTTTTACTTCCTGAGTTATTTACTCTCCCCCAGCACTGGCCACCAGCAACGCTTCTCGCATATTTATTCATAGGACTGCGCGTATTTTTTACTTGGTCATAAATATTTAAGGCGGTTCGTGCCACTAGGATTTTCAATTCGACAGCGACGTCGGATCCCCTTAGATTTTAGGCTTTCTCTCTTTCCGCGGATTAGAGCGGTTTGATGTATGGCCGCGGGTGGCGGTAAATCAAATTTTGATTGCTATTTTCTTTGTGGAAAGTCGGAATCCTCCGCCTGGGACGGGCGTCGTGTAACGTGGGTTAACCGATCCCCAGGCGCGGCCCGCCTGTCTTATGTGGATTGTATGTACAAGACGTATATTTCGTATTTCTTATTCGGGGATTGACATAAAAGCAATTTCCTTTTTTCAGCGTTATCTAACAGCTACTAAGCTTTTTTTTTTAGCTCTTTTAGGTTAATTTGTCTTTTTTAGTTATTCGATCTTCATCAGTTGCAAACTTACAAGATGATAAATCAATAGCTATAAAATAAATAAAAACGTTTATTTGACACAAATTAACATATTGTAGTTAGAGTAACATTTAAAAAGTACAATGTTTCACAGTACATCTGATGATAACCACCAAACTAGGCCGATGGCCTGGTTGGATTGTGGTGGTCCATCAGCTGACCACCCATTATTCAAACCTTATTTAACAAAAAGTCATTATTGATTCAAAACGTACGATTACACGTTACTTTAGACCTTCGGGTCGAATTGAAACTTTAGGTTTACTTAGGGCCATTGAAATCAAATTTATTTGGATAAGTTGATTTTAGCGAAATAACTCCAAGTTTGGGGAGACGGGCCGTAGTAACCGCGTGTGTGATCCAATTGCGGACCGCTCTAGAGGCGATCCAAACGGATGGAATCAAATTCAGCCGCCCTTTAAATATTTGAACTGATGCTAGAGGCTAGCGAGGGACGCTCGTTGCTGGGGATGGGGCATGTAAAGAGATACATAAATCACACATTTATCATGTTCAATTTATTGCTGCAGGCAGTAATGGTCAAAGCAGTTTAACTTAAACAAAGAAAATATATTTTGTTTAAACTGTTAAACATGTAAGTACTTACACGTAATATATATAAGTAGGTTCTCCATAGTTAGGTTGAACGAGCGGCCGGCGCGGGTCGGCCGCGAAGGGTGGGCACCCACCTTCGGATAAAAAAGGATCTCGAAAAATTCTCGACCCTTTTTATACTAAATAGATAGCTAACACGGCCTGAGTGGAGTTTCAATAGATGCTTTCTCGACGGAAGAAGCGACCTGTAAGGAATCGAGGGGCCCAGTGAAAAACCGTGTTATATATCTACCGTCTTGTGTAGTGCGTGTCACACAGTTTTTCCTTTTATTTTTTACGCGTGCCCTCCTCAGAGGGATAAGAGGAATTCTTTTTAAATTGGAAATGTTTTCTAAGAGGATTACGATTTGCGGAGGTGTGCTCCGATGTTGGGCGTTGGGAATAAGGGATCGCATTACTCTGTTTTGTGTTTAACATTCTTAAAATTTTTCTTTATTATGTGTTCGTATCAAGTGGGATTTGTGTTGTGATTGAAAGAGATTTCATTTTTATTTTGCGTCTTCATTGTTGTTGCTTGCTATTATTATTCCGTTTGAAGGTGCTTACTTAAGTGCTTCAAATGCTCCTATTTATTTGAGTTGATGTCGTCACGCCCTATTCTGTAGGTACTTTATTTAAGCCTGTTCAGCAAAACTCTCACGTTAGTGTAAAAATGTCGTGTAACGAACAATGGAACCGATATTCCAAGTGACCATTACTCGTGTGAAGTTGATATAAGCACAAAGCTCGGGACGATTGCCGAATAAGGAATATTTTTTCAATGGCTATTTTAAAAGTGATGTTGAGGAAATCTTTATTGTGTGTGTAGTAAAGGCTATATTTCTCCAATGTTGTGTGCCAAGTGTGGTGCTGGGAACGGAGGCGATTATCCCCTGCAGTTGCAACGTTAGCGATGGGGATTTCGTTTAAATTTTCGAATCGCCCCCGCCCTTGTTGCTTATTGTTCGCACAATTTGGAAGTTTTGGTTGAGTGCAAAAACTTTTAACTAAATAAAAATAGTATTTATTGGTCAATTTACATTAGCTGTACTTTCGTCAAATATTTTTGTTTATATTTTTTGTCTGTATTTATTTATAGAGATGTGTCAATAATAATATGAATGTACCTATGTATGTACATTCATATTATTATTGACATAACTGATGATTATGGCATAACTGAAGATAACTTTACACTTTAATCTTATAAACTATAAGTTAATCGGCATTCAAATTAGAATTAGTTTTTTTTTATTATGTCATCAATTTTCGTCCATAGCCCTGTCTCCGCTTTAGTGACGTGATGTTTAATCTGCTACATTTAAATATTATTGTTTGTTATTAATTGGTACTTAATTATTTTTTGTGTTGATGTTTTAATGATTTAAGGGTCGTAACATTTAGGTTTAGTTGCACAAAATGTTTTAGACTTTAATATCTGTTTGTTAATTCGAGTTTATGGCCGTCGTGGGGTGTAGCTGAAAATCACCGTCAGGTGGTGGCCTTGTGTTGCCATCTGGCATCTAATGCTGAGCTGAGGCCCTGTTAGTATTCACAATTTTGCTCTATCTTGTTTAACTGTAAGGGGCTTCTGTTTTTCATAATGCCAATAAACGGAATTATCTGTCTTTTCATATTACCTACAAGTAAGTATATGAATTTATTTTGGTTTGTTGAACATATAACCTTGTATGATTTTGTCACTATCGTAATTGTTTTCAAACCTATATTTATAGTTTTTGTTTTCGGAACGTGTAACGGAATGAGTAATGTTAGAGTTACAGTTGTTAAGTATAAAATTTTAACCGCACATCGACATTGACATCGTAGTTTTCGTGACACGTGACTACTCATCGATCTAAAACTGAACACACTTTAGGCAGAAAAACATTCTTGTACTAGAAGGTACTGCATAGTTTTGATTTTTTTATGTGATTGGTTGGAAGCAAGATTAATAAAAAAAATAATAATAGTTTATAAGATTAAAGTGTAAAGCACTTTAATCTTATAAACTATAAGTTAATCGGCATTGAAATTAGAATTAGTTTTTTTTTATTATGTCATCAATTTTCGTCCATAGCCCTGTCTCCGCTTTAGTGACGTGATGTTTAATCTGCTACATTTAAATATTATTGTTTGTTTTTAATTGGTACTTAATTATTTTTTGTGTTGATGTTTTAATGATTTAAGGGTCGTAACATTTAGGTTTAGTTGCACAAAATGTTTTAGACTTTAATATCTGTTTGTTAATTCGAGTTTATGGCCGTCGTGGGGTGTAGCTGAAAATCACCGTCAGGTGGTGGCCTTGTGTTGCCATCTGGCATCTAATGCTGAGCTGAGGCCCTTTTAGTATTCACAATTTTGCTCTATCTTGTTTAACTGTAAGGGGCTTCTGTTTTTCATAATGCCAATAAACGGAATTATCTGTCTTTTCATATTACCTACAAGTAAGTATATGAATTTATTTTGGTTTGTTGAACATATAACCTTGTATGATTTTGTCACTATCGTAATTGTTTTCAAACCTATATTTATAGTTTTTGTTTTCGGAACGTGTAACGGAATGAGTAATGTTAGAGTTACAGTTGTTAAGTATAAAATTTTAACCGCACATCGACATTGACATCGTAGTTTTCGTGACACGTGACTACTCATCGATCTAAAACTGAACACACTTTAGGCAGAAAAACATTCTTGTACTAGAAGGTACTGCATAGTTTTGATTTTTTTATGTGATTGGTTGGAAGCAAGATTAATAAAAAAAATAAAAGTGCTAAATAATAAAAACAATAGCATTCAATCATTCCGTTTTTTAAAGAGGCCACAAGTGAGAGTGTATTTTTTTGTATCATAAAATTAATTCTCTCGCTGTAGGGTACCTATATCAAAGATGTGTGTTAGACTTTTATTGACTAAAACTCACCTGTATTCTTCAGTTATGCTTTGTGTTCTAGGGCCGCGGTAACTCGCAAACGTTCCCGCAGGTCTGGGGTTTGGCTGTACCTTTTTTTGACCGGGGCTCATTTTGGTCTCTTTGTTGTTAGTAGCACGGTAATAATTTAGTAGTGACCAGATGTCCAGCACAAAATTTCTTATATTTATCCAGACTTATATTCTAGTGACCGTAAATTCAAAATTTGTATAGAGCATACTTATTGTTTAAAATTAAAAGTGACTGGCATTGCATCTCAAATCAATGTAATTTTTTACCTATGACAAATAAATTATTAATACAAAAAATTAACTTTTAACAGTTTTGGTAATTTAGACTTTTAGGTAAATGGAGACAAAATAGATAGATACACTTAGAAGAGTATGTAAAATTTTTAGGTCCTCATATTGATCATTTATTTAGTTGGAAGAATGAATTAAAAAGCCATAGACTGATCAGTACCTTCAGCATGCTTTGTCCTTAGTGAGGCGTCTACAAGATGAACTAAGCGTGCATAAATATTTAAAGTGCAGTTTACTAGGCACTAGTGTTTTCACTCTATGCTACAACTATAATTCTGATAGAGCATTTAATTTTGTGCTATTAAAGTGGGCAATCAGAATATTTTATTTTTAGGAAAAAAATCCCAAATCGAATTTTACCAGAAGTATTTCCATAGTCTGTCTATACTTACAGTACCTTTACATACTATTAATTTTGACTAGCTTGGCAGAGTACCTAAATGATTATGAACTGCAGGACGAAAGCATACGAAAACATAGCATTTGAAACATAAAATAAACAACAAATAAAATATAGTATTATATTGTGTCTGTGATTTCTTTTATATAAAGCTGTAAAATTATTTAATTTAAATTAAATTACTTAATTATTACGTATTATATATTATTATACTTAGGTACCAAAAGATCTTTAACTAATGTACCTGGCCTGATTGTTATTTCTTGTAATTTTTTCCTAGTTTTTTTTTTATAATTTATCTAGCTGATATTTCGATGTAATTTTTAATTTAATTTATTTTAATTTATTCCAATGCAATTTTGAAATACTTTTTCAAATTATTTTATTGTACAAGTGCTGTGCACGCCTGTAAGTGACAAATTCACCATAATTCTTTATAATTTGCATAGGTTCTTTTATCCGTATTGTTAATCAGTGAATTAGTCGTTGGTGTGTCAATTTTAAAATAAATAATCCTGAATTCCTTAGACTTTTTTAACATCTCTAGTATTGTACTCTTGACTTGGTTTGAAAAGTGGAACAGTCTGAAGTAAAGATCTCGAACCATTTTGCTTGAGGTGGGAAATCGTCAAATAATCCCTCTCGGCCAAGCGAGATCTCTCTCGCTTAGACTCTCAATTCTCATACTCGTACTTTTACTGCCTTAAACCTACCCGTGTTCATTCAGTGCCCTTTGCGTTCTACTGACTGCGATGATTCTTTCGGATCATTACACAGCCTTGGCAAGAAAAATATCTGATTTGAGATTACTTTCTGTTCTATGTATTACATAATATAAACAAAAATGAAAATCGCATTAGTAATCAAAATGGTTAATGGCTACACAGATAGGACTTGGCTGCGCTATTTCAAGTTTAGTGAGATCAGTAGTTTTTTGATTATTAGTTCTCAACGTCATCATCTATTAAATTAGCCATTTCTCAGATCCTTTGAAAGTCACTTGCTAGGATGATTCTAAAATCATCTAATATGACATTTAAATAAGATTTAAATGAAATTTGAAAAGTAGAAAACCTCAAATGCATTCATAATGCACCCTTTTAAAAACAATGATTATTTGATAAAATTTGAAAATTACGTATAATTAGACACTTTTCAGTGAAAAAGACAAAATCGCCATTTTGTGGGTTACAACAATTACGTGGGAGGCATCGGTACATATCTCCTTTCAAATAAAAAAAGAATCATTAAAATCGGTTCACGTAATCCAAAATTAATACCGAAAACCCAACGTACATAACCCGTCTAGTTTGTATAAAGTAGGAACCCAATTTCCCGAGAGATGGCGCTGTACTTTTGAAACTCTTAAATGATGTTGTGACGGACGGAAAACTACGGAACCCTACACAGAGCGTGGTTCAACACGCTCTTGGCCGGTTTTTTTTAGTTCATTTATTATTATTTTTTTTTTGTAAAGCATTCAGACGCAATGTGAATATTGATATTGAGTTAATGAAATTAAATTGATTGCAACAAAGACCTTAAATAAACTGCCTGAATTGCTAGATAGGGTGCACTGCATAGAGCGTAGGTAGTGTGTAGCCGGTTTATTAAAAAAAACTAAACAAAAATATTTTTTGCCACAAAAAGGGGATAGCCCGCTTTAAACTGCGACCACCCTTGATAATTGAGTTTTATTCACTCACACATTTATATTTCGGTTGTACAATAACTATTGTGGGTTCGTGACAGGTGGTCAGAGGACTGCCACATCCGCGTCAGTACCTACCACTAATATTCGGCACAAGGTTGGATTTATTTATGATAAGACGGAAATGTCAATCGAGTGCTATATTGAGACGCATGAAATGCCGTAACCTATTGTGTGTTTTTTTCTAGAGATAGGATTTGCCGGTCTCTGCCTACATATTTAGATTTGGAAAATAATTTCATACACCCTACGCTACCTAATTACCTGCTAGATATAGGCATTAAGGCGGCTATACGACTAGGTAAATAATATAAGATCTAGCAAGACCTACTAATAGTACCTATCAGCGTTGCCAGTCGTCCCGATTTTGGCAGGACGTCCCGATTTTTAAATTAAAACTGACCCTGTCCCGCGCGGGACAGGGTCAGTCCCGCCTTTGGAGAATAACTCGACCGTGCGTGCAGCGTACTGAGATAGTGCGGGCGGGTGGCACAGATAAGTGTGGACTGGCCACCGGCCTTGAAACGCCATATTCTTTTAACGAATAAAACTTTTTTGATTTTTGTTTTTTTTTTTTTTTTCTAGCTGCTCCCAGCGGCTTCGCCCGCGTGATAGCAGAAAATTATCCAAAGGAACATACTTCCGGGATAAAACGTATCCTATGTCCTATTCCTGGGCATGGTCTATCCGTGTACCAAGTTTCATCAAAATCGGTTTTTCCATTTAGGCGTGAAGACGTAACAAACAAACAAACTTTCGCTTGGATTCAGAAGACGAATAAAACTCGAATATTTAACGATAGGGCAAATCTGATTAAAAATATCGTATTTTTATTAAAATACATTTTCTATGGATATTTTTACTATTTATTGTCACGTAAACGTAATTTGAACTCAAATAGGTATTCAAAAACTTTTTAATAAATACGTTTTTTACTATGTCACGCTTTCGACTAAAGAATCCCGTTTTTTTTCACTCAAAAAGTTCCTAAATCCCGACTTGGCAAAATATAAATCTGGCAACGCTAGTACCTAACACGTAACACAGCTCAAACTAGGTCCAAGTCATCATTATAGTTTGGGTAAAGACCAGACCAAATTGGCGACAGTTAAAATGTTTTAGTAAGTGCAATATCATGTCGCATTATCGCCACCGGACGTCGCTAACAAAAGTAATGAGCGGTTTATGCTGTATTAAGATCATTTTACTATTACTGCTACATCTTGGAAGCACATAAACCGACTATAATACTACACCGGTCATTACGCGAAATGTCACCAAACAAAGAAATATGTTTTTGTATGCCTACTGTTGTTGCCCTACTGGAACTTGTGCGCAAATCTTTAAATCATTAGCTTGATGAGCTTACTTTACATTCATTTAGTCATTCGTTCATTTAGGCAAAATTATTCTTGTTCCTTCTTAACATTCATATAATCTCTCGTATTTTCCCAACGATATCCCACCAAGCCATGCTATTATATGTACGAATGTACCAGTAATTTTCTATTGGATATTTATTTCGGAAGAATACTGAGGTGCCCAAATCAAACAAAACAATAGATAGCTTGCAAGTAATAAAACATCGTTCGGTTGGTTACATCACTCCGCCTCCCTATGGTAATAAAAAAAGATACATTATAAATGGTATGGGATATTGTCCACCGTTGTTATAGTCAGAGCGGCCGCCACGCGTGTCGTAGTTAAGTCGTTTTATTGTTTTTTCACGGCGACGTATCGCAGCATTAGTACTGCGTTATAATATTTTGCTTAGTGCACAATAACACGCGGACATAAACGATGTTATGTTGGGCCGTGTCCACGAAAATTAGGCTTCGTAAAACGTTTATAATATCTTTTTCCACATAGATGATGGCACACACGGGGAAGAGGCCATAACATTGTTTGTGTGTCGGGTTCCAATTATCTGTTTTCAGCTCTTTCAGACTCTCATTGATGTTTCGTTCAAAATCTGGTGTACCTATGTTCCTAATCAATTGGAACAGGAATGCTTTAATGAAGTTTTAAAGTCTCATAATGGGATGTTCCCACGCTTATAGCAACACAATTACAAAGCTGGTACATACATCCTCGGCAACTAATTAATTAATAGTACATAGGCTCTAGAAAGGATTTTAGAAGTGAATTTATTCAAATGTAGGTACATAACGCTTTTGGCGTCATACCAAACTTTGAGCTTTGCGATGTTGGTTTTCGTAAATGGTTTATCCGCCTTACATTCAGATAATGATGAATGACTGATGGAGATGACTGATCTATGTATTGACTTGCGCCCGAAGTGATCTCCAGTAAAAGGGTTGTGGAGTCTTCGGCGCATTAGCCGTAAATGATGGATGAGTCTTTTTGTCTCCTCGTGACTCGATATCGCCATTAGACACGTCTTATATTTACTAATCTTTGCTTTGTTTACTGCCTAAGTGCCTACTCTATATTTAATAGATGTCGCAGCCATCTGGTTAAATTAGCCATCCAATTGGACGACTAGGGCGTTCGTTAAACGCCGGCATCCAATGAAATGACTGAAGAACAACTAGCCATATCGTTGACCGCAACGTTTAACCAGATGGCTGAACGTTGTGTAGTCATTTAGTTTATTAGGGTGACCATGAGTTTATAAATTACTTAAAACTAGGTACTTTTTAGTACCTAATAGTGTCCACCAAGTAATAGTGAAGTATTATTAAATCAATAAATAGCGGAACTTAATTTGAATCACTTGGCTGAGTCTCGATCAGTCATTTCGAAAGGACTAACTTTCAATACGCCAAGCTGTTAAACGTTGAGTGATATTGGTTCAAACAACTATCGACTTGGCATCCAATTGGATGCTTAGGAGATGATATAAGTTTGAACTCGTCTCAAAATTACTACTTACATATCTCTACAAGTTCTGCAATCTTTCTTTCTCTTCCTCTCAGCAACTTTGAACTGTCGAGTGTTTGATGGCGATGAGTTTGAATTAACGCGTCGTTTTGTTACGTAGCGATGATTTTTGTTCGAATTACCTACAAAATGCATAAAAATATGTTACCTACATGTTTGTTCGAAATATAAAGAGATTTTCAGGGAACTCGTGATAACTTTGATTATAGGGAGGTTCGATTTGCCGCAGATTTCAATTAACGAGAGTCGATTGTATTACTTTAGAGTTAGATTTATGACAACAATTGTAATGCGCAACATATTTAACCCACAACTGTAATGCGCTGACAGAAATGGTTACATTTTTATCCACTTATCACAGTTTGATGTGAAGCCAGCGACTATCTGACTCACCATGACTGTGCATCCGGCCAATCAATTTATTCCATTAACATAAAGTTTCTTTGTGAAATTTCCCGAGGCCTGAAACGACTCCATGATTAATATTTCAACCGTGACTGGGCGGGCTTAACCGAGCGGAATATATCGCTTATCTCATACATACATAAAGCTGTGTAGGTATCTATGTTACAGTGGGACAGTGTCCTACATACATGACAATTTTCAAGCATTGATTTATGATGGAAAATATTGCTATCAGTTGTCCGGCCGTTTCGATGTGGTTTGGCAGTCGGATATTTTATTCATGAGTAATATGCGCATATCTAATAAATCGTATGATGTGTTTTTACCTTGGCTTTGCCGAATACCCTTTTTCACTTGCTTGATTTTATCAAATTGTACCTAAGTCCTGTAATGGCAGTCTTCTAGGCATGACAGTATTTAAATCTACGAAGTACACTATAAAACACTTGAATCCATCAAACGTTATTGTTTCACGAAAAGTAAATATATCTATAAGGTTTTTTGGGCTATCATTTTTTATGCGGTCCTGCTAGGGGTGGAGACGGCACGCAATCCATTAAAGCTGAAAAAACACTTGAAATTCAGCGACTCATACAATAAACATCGTTTGGTAAGTCGCGAGCGACGTTTTTGTCGCTGCGACACAGCCGCGCTTTTTTGCTAAAACCTCTTCTGTACAGTTTTTGTGCAACCAGGAGCCGATTGCGATACCATGGTTTTTTAATATTGACATAATTGTATGATTTTTGCGATGTTACCATTCTTTGTAGAAGTGATTAAGTGGGTACTCAATCAACGTATCTGTATACTGGTGATATATGTGAATGAGACTCGTCACATTCACAGCTACACCTCTACTACTAGAACTGCTAGCCTGGGAGTACTCGTAATCGTCTGGGAGTAATTAATCTGGTGCATTAGTGTTTTAATTTTGTGTTATCTTCGAGTAGATACTCAATCACATTCCTTTATGTTATTCCAGTGTCCAGCTCCTGTGGTAAGGGTCTTATTATTCCGCGCATAAACCGGGGAATATTTTAGCGGCCAGTCGACGACGCCGAGGGATTTTGAACGGCGGCCGAAAAAATTGATGCGACTTATCTTACACGCGTGTTCCCGCCATGATAAACGTATGACATGTTTTATGTATGTTTGGATTTAAGTTTTCTACTATTGACTATGCATAGACAGAGGGTACCATCAGAAACTGGGGCTATTTTTGGAGAAGTTATTGTGGATAAAGATATGGATCTTTCTTTATTATTCTTTTTCTTTTGTCCCTCTCATTATTACAGATCATAGTAATTGCGTAGTACTGGTAGATGACAATGAGCGGGCGATTTCTTTGCTATCTGATTTACCAAGCAGTGACTTGGCTCAACTAACGCTATCGTTATATAATAGCTTAATATTAGTTAAATTTGTAATCTTATTTTTATATCTTCGTTCTTAATTCGTTGTTCTTTTGGATTATTTGAGTAAAAATATATTTTATTCTTTTATGAACGGTGAATCATGTTAATAATGTTTTAAGTATTATTTCTTCGTTATGTGGTATTTAGGTAACTTTTCTATCTCACACAAAAGATAAAATGCTTCATGGTCTGTCTCCAAAATACGAAAGTCAATGTTAACTACGGTCTTTGTTAATATATTCACACTAGAGATTTTGCTTGAGTCGAGGGTCAGTCATAGCTTATGTATTGTCTCGTCGTCGTCACCCTCTGAGTCAGTCAGAGTCCTCTTGACCTCTCGTCTCGGAGCACTCGGGCGTAACTTAGCATTCACGGCATTGTGCTGTTATTGCACGTCCGATCAGCTTCTGTCGCGAGGGGAAAGTTTGCCTATTGATGACGTCTCGTGCCTACGGCATACAAACTATTTATGCGGATCTTTTATATATATTTTCATCGTCAATAAAAGCTCGTTCGATTATTCTTCGAGTTCCTATGTACAGGTTTTATTAAAATTTAAAAAGTTCTTTAGAAATACATACTATATGATTGTGTTGTAGTTTTAAAAAGCTCATTGCAATAAAGATCAGATTTAGTTAGTTTTAATGCTTATCTATTAATTTAAGTAGTGTTTCATTTGATTTGATGCCTGTTTTCGCTGTTTCTCACATTTGTGAATCAGGTTTCTAATAAATAATATTTCTGTGTTTCATATAAGCTGTACCTATTATACGAGTACTTGTCACTCTATAGTTTTTTACCTCGCTCTCTACGTGCTTCAAACTCTATCTGCCTTATGAATGTGTGGGCTTGCCGAGCTCAGAATTCTATTACTGGGCGATGTGAACGTATAATCACGATTGGTTATTACTGCTTACCTTGACCATATTTGTATGAAACGTTTCAAGTGAAATATCAGCAGTTTTTATGAGGCAATTATTAGCATATTGTATGTCGGCAGGGGTCCGCGGGCGAGCTCCGCGGTGGTCCGCCGGGCCCCGCTGCGCTCATAGATAAACATGTCTGGGCTTCCGAATACTTGGCTGTACACCGATATTGATTTTGTTTTTGTTACAACAATATAATATGTAGTGCGAGATACAGCTAATTTGTTCCTTGTCTTCTTTTGCTCTTAAATCAAAACGTGTTTTGTTTTTGTGCCAGGTAACTGTATAATTTCTGTCTTTAAACTTTTTATTGTGAAGGTCCCTGATTCTCTTTGGCCCATATGAGTAGGTACATAGTTTCAGATTGATCTTAGCAATTTTTGACAAAAATAAGAGACTGCGACGCTCATAAAAAACTTGAAGGATTTTTTGTCATACAACTTGTGGTACCTACCTTGTGTACCTGTGTACTTGTGTACCTACTTAGCAGGCAGTGGTGGTAATATTAAAAGTAGATAACCGGTAACATATCAACCTGAACAAGTTTTCTGCGATGAGATAAAATATGTGTAACGTGCTTGCCGTGTCGCCCCGATGCCGCACCGCTGCAGCGCCGGTACCGCGCAGGCCGCGGTACAGATAAACTATAGCTTTAATTACTATTACACAATTAAAGACTGTGCATGCTTCGCAAACGGACTTACACCGTAACTGATGCGTTTCGATGGATTTAACAAGATATTCGAAGTGCACATTATGTTCAGGTTTAATTCATTTTATTGTTCAAGTTTGGTGAATAGAGACTATAATTTTATTCTGTAACGACCTTTTGTATTCCAAGTTGTAATTAAATCAGATATCTAACTTTTAGATCTGGAATGTATTTACAGGCGATGCATGTAAGGATATATTATGGCTCACATCGTATTGAAAGATTTCCGTCCGACTCATGGTATACTGGTTATATTCTAAAGTAATCGTGTCATGTGTAGAGAGGTCTAGGTTCCAGTTTGTTATAGCTCAAACACTTCTAAATCTTACGAAAACTGTCTTTACATATTTCACCCCAGCTAAGTTACGTTCTGGTGCTATCTATATCCAAATTCCTCTCAGCGATTTATGATCGTTGAGATGCGCACGCGCAATTTCTCAGAATCCTCCAACAGGCGAGGAGGGGGGGGCCCTCCTCGCCCCACCGCTGCACCGATCCGCGGGCGGCACGGCTACACTAGTTTATTTCATGACCTTATGAGTACCATTCTTTACTTTTAATTATAGGCGCATTACATGGTTGTGACGCCGATGAAGTCTGGTTTTAGTAACTCAATCGTGCATCATCATCATTAGGTATCTATAAATAAACTTATGTATCTAGATTAGTATGTAGGTCCAAAGAAGAAAAAAAAAAAGTTTTTTTTTTTTAAATTTACTACTCTGTCAAGAAAGTACCGGGAAAAGATCAATAATACACAAAATGTCTGTTATTCATCCAAATTTATTTTATCACCTTCAAAGTATGCTCCTTTAGAAACGATACACTTGCGCCAACGAATAATCCATTCATCAAAACATTTTTTAAACGCTGCTTCCTGAATTGAGTTCAGTTCTCGCCGCGAATTCTCCTTTATGTCTTCTATCTATTGAAAACGGGTGCCACGAAGTGGTAATTTGAGTTTAGGAAAAAGAAAAAAGTCAGCAGGAGCCATATCTGGTGAATATGGTGGTTGCTGGATGGTATTTGTTGAGTGTTTGGTCAAAAATTCGTTCACAATGATAGCCTTGTGCGAAGGCGCATTGTCGTGGTGCAAAATCCAAGAAATTTCTTTCCACAAATCTGGCCTTTTTCGTCGAATTTGCTCTCTTAAACGCCGCATAACGCTCAAATAATATTCTTTATTTACCGTTAGACCTTCCGGTAAGAATTCAGAGTGCACAACACCGCGATAGTCAAAGAAAACAGTCAACATGACTTTGACTTTTGATCGACTTTGGCGTGGTTTTTTCGGTTTCGGATCAGTTGGAAGGCGCCACTCCGAAGCTTGTTGACTAGTTTGCATGTCAAACTCGTAAACCCACGTCTCGTCACCAGTAACAATGCGTTTCATGAATGTTGGGTCCGAACTGACTCGTTCTAGCATCTCCTCAGCGACTTTCATGCGATTGAGTTTTTGGAGAAAATTCAGATCTTTTGGGACTAGCCGAGCAGCAACATGTTTCATACCCAAATGATTAGTTAAAATGGTACGGATCGACTCGTGAGATACAGAAAGTTCGGCGGCTATCTCTCTCAGAGTTGAATGAGAATTTTCAGTCACTATTTCCTTCACTTTTGCGATGTTAACTTCAGTTGCAGACGTTGACGGCCTACCAGAGCGAGGCAAATCTTCCATCACATCTCGACCGCTTTTGAACGCTTTGAACCACTCATAAGCACGAGTTTTTGATAAAGTCGATTCACCGTAAGCCTTCTGTAACATTTTCAGTGACTCCGAACTCGAAATTCCATTGGCGATGCAAAATTTAAGACAAACTCTTTGTTCGATATTTTTGTCCATTATGAAATTCGCAATACACACTATATATGATATTACTAAAACCAGCACTGTATTTAATATAAATAACAGATGCAACTCAAACTCCGCGCCAAAATGGAAAACAGTTGTGCCAATCTAACAACTACAAAAAAACAAAAATTTGAATTTGGAACCATAAACAAACCATCCATTCCCGATACTTTTTTGACTGAATGTATATAAACTAGTGCTTGACTGCGATCCCACCTGATGGTTAGCAGTGATGCAATCTCTGATGGTGAGGTGCACTAGTTTATGAGCCTATTCACTCTTTTCTTGAAGACACTCAAATTATAATCGGACGGGAAGACCGCAGTCGGCAGATTGTTTCAGTCCTTCTACGTACGGGGTATAAACGACAAGGCGAAACGCTTAGTCCGGTCCAAAGAGGTTTCAACAACATATGGGTGGATACTCGTCGTACGTCGGGGTGTCCGATGGTAGAATTGAGGTGGCGGAATTAAGTCATCCAATTCCTGCGCACACTCTCCAAAATGTATCCTGTAAAACACCGACCACTGGCTATCGCCTGTGTGGCTTTGAAGGCTGGAGTTTACCAAATATGGATTACCAATTAGCTTCTTCGCACGCCCTTCTACCGAGTCCAAAGCTGCCAGGTGTCATTTTGCAGCACCAGCCCATACGTGGCTGCAGTACTCCACACACGAACGGACCCGTGCTTTGTTTAGTTTATTTTATAAGATTATTTTATGTATTTTTTCTATGGGCCTCCGATGCCTGAAAATAAATGGTTATTATTATTAAAAGCTGTCCCGGTGTGAAGTAACACTGGACCTTAGAAAGCCGAGTTTCCTACCTTGACTTTGAACTCAATGAATTGCCCAAAGTTCGAGTCTGAAGAAATTTCAACTTCTAAAAGCTGAAGACGGCCGGTGTACTCCAGGGATACATTCCGAAAAGCAGGAGCTAAGGTGAACGGGCTTCCTGAAGTGAGGTATTTGTACGCTCTATCATAGCCTCTCTTTCGGACCGGATTAGATCCTTACTAGCCCGAGCACTTGGCAGGTATCTCTCTACAACTGTGCTATCATCTGCATACCCATTAGATACCAGGCACCAGCGGATCGTTGATATGCAGCAGGAAGAGAGTTGCAAAGAGAACAGACCCCTGAAGAACTCCTGAGAGGTCCTTGTATTGTTTCTTCTCCATGTCTTAGGGCCGTACACCATCCTCTTTCTTGAACTTTAGATTTACAGACCTAATTACTTCTAATGCGCTTTTGATTTGCTAAACAAGAGCTATATAGATTATTTACGCCTGTTAAAAATTTTCAGGGTTTTCAAGGTTTTCATTTAATTCGCTAGGTACTCTAGTTGGTTTTTTTGAGATCAGTATATACCTTCATTTTGTGAACTGCGCTACGTGCCTAGACATTTAAAAGGGCTGTTTTAATGCTACAGTTTATTATATCATGTAATGCTTACCATACTAATGATTTATCATTTGGTATCGGCGTATTACGCTACACACGGTATTACGCTAAATGTGGCGGTGTGTAAGATGCGGTGGCTGCGGGCGGCGTCTTTGTGAGCACCGCAACATCTGACGACGCCCGGCCGGCCAGCCCGCGAATGTCTAATGAGTTCCGATCGGATAGGGCTGCCGCACGGTTAGTACGCACGAAATAGTTTTCGGTAGATAATCGTTTACTCAACACTTGCCGTCGAAAAAGTTGTTTCTTCATCGTGGTTGACATTACTTTAATACAATATTATATTTCTTAGAATATACAATTTGAGATCATCCATTAACTGTCGCAATAATTCTTTTAAGTAGACTAATTAAAGTCATATAACATTCTTGGTTTGTTTCTAGATTATATTTATTTGAGCCGGCCCTGTTCCTTTGCGGCGCCGACGTCACCTGTCATCCATCAGTCGGCGACAACGCGCATGCGCATACCGGCCGGCGCAGATTGGCCTGCGAGCGCACAGTCGCCTCGCGAATTCAAATTTAACGGTACAAAGATGGAACGCAACAAAACAGTAGCAGCATTCCGATTTGGAGCGGTTCGACTAGTTCAGATGATGGCTGTGACAAAAAAGGGATGCACCGCTCAGGAATTCTATTGATCATGGTCAAGCGGGATGAATGTTTAGGATCATTTTAGCATCCGAATGTCTTGCCTCGTTAGTAAAGTGGATTTGACTTTAACAATATTTTGACTAGGTAGGTACTGTTTTTGTGCTGGCCTTTATTTATTTAAACCATTATTTTTGCACCTTCGTTTTTGTCCATTCATTTTACAACTCTACTTTGGAAATCTCTTTTTTTACGATATAATCAATTCAAATCTCTTGTTTGATTTACGTAATAAAAACAAATTAATTCATTGAGAGTCCTTATGAGTCCTAGTCGGGATTCTCACCAACTTGATGCGATTTAATACCTACTATTTGTAGCGTAATTTCCCATTGCATCCTACTTTACAGGTATCTCAAAGCGATTGCCGAGGAGTTAAAGTCTAAACAAGGAAATCAGTAACGAGGCTGTGTACCTACATCAACTCTGGTAATCCTCGCCGTCTATCTTAATGTCACAATTAACACAACGGTTTATGGACTTGAAAAACAGGTACAGAAGAGAAAATGACTGTCATAAAAATTGTACTCTGTCGTTATGAATACCTATAACTACACCATTCAAGTAATGTAATTGGTGGACACAAGTAAGCTTATAAACATAACTAACGATTCGCCCCGGCTTCACACGGTTGTAAATTATATAAACAAATCTTTTTCGCTTGTTGTTAACCGTCTCAAAATCCATTGCACGGTTTTGAAGGAGGAATCGGAGAAACAGACAGGCTGACAAGGATTTTTTTATACTTTGAAAGTGTAATAAAGTATAAAAGATTTAGTTAAAAAAATAAACTTATATCGAGTAGTGAGATTGATGATGAATACTTGGAACAATAATAATAAACAATAAGGTAACGCCATTTCATTTAAAGGAATAATCTACTTCTTCCCGATTACTTACTGATTTCTGGTTGAAGTAAAATAATTTAGCCTCATTTTACTTTAGGAATGAATATTATGTACAATGCTTCAAAAATCCAATCACAATCCGACAATTGTTACTAATAGTTGTCAGTTAGAATATGACAATTCAGTCAAGATTTTACCTATCGCTTTTTGACATATTTGTCACTTTTATTAAACAGTGTAAGTGCGACAATAAATACAATTATGTCCGTTTTTGACATATATACCTATATGTCGAATTGTCAGATTTATTAAACAACCTGGTGTCCCGATTTGCACGGGAAGTCCCGAGTTTCAGGAGTCTCACACGTCCCGATAACCCTTGATTGGTCCTCCAAAAGGTCCCGATTGTTCCTCTAACCTGCTTCGTCTGTTAGATCGCTAATATTGACTGGTAAAATGTTATCGTCGTCTTATAAGTAGCTACGCAGCAGTATTTTTGCTTACAATTCTCGTGCTTCTTTCTGTACCAATGAATGTTGCAAAGAAATCGTCTTTCTGAAGTAGGGGGCCAAACTTTTTTAATTTTGAAAAAGCGGTCTCATTTAGTTCTGCTGCCCCCGCTTCCAGATAAGCATATCCGTTTATTTTATTTTTTAACCGACTTCGAAAAGGAGGAGGTTCTATGTTCGGCTGAATGTATGTTTTTTTTTGTATTTATGTTCACCGGTATCTCGGTCAATTGTGGACCGATTTTGAAAAATTTCTTTTTGATTGAAAGTTTATGCTTCCAAGTTGGTCCCATAGAAATATTGTTATGATCTAATCATGAACTTCGAAGATATGGAACAGAACTCCTCATAGAATCATAGCAGAATTGTCGTACTGATCTGGTGATAAAGCCGGAAGTTAAATTCATGTATTTGGGATTATTAGAATCGTTATGAGATGCACTCTGGCTATAAGGTAATTTATGTTTATCTGAAGGATAAGCACTTTTTAGTGGTGCTACCATAATTAAAAAGTAAAAAATAAAAAGCTTTTTACAAAAAAAAATATATATATACCGACTTCAATGTAAAAAACACTGAAAAGTACAAAATAATTTTAATGTCGGAAGTCGGTGTTAAATAACGAAGAGACAAAATTAAGTAGGTATCTATTATAGAAACACCGACTTCCGAAATTAAAATCATTTTGTACTTTTCAGTTTTTTTTACATTGAAGTCGGTTTAATTTTTATTTTGTAAAAAGCTTTTTATTTGTGGCAATTGTAGCAGCTGTCCCTATTTAAATAGTAGTTACCTACTGCACTTGGCAACGCTAGTTTAAAAATACTGTTTTACAAAAAATACATCTGACAGTGTTCAGTTCTGGCTTTTTAAAGTTATTTTGCATTTTTTGTTTAGGTTTTTGGATCGGTTGTTTTTTTTTTTTGTAAAACGAGTTTTTTATTGTTACTGCATCGATTTGAGACTGATTTGAGAGAGTAATGTGAGGTTTTTACAAGCCTTTGTGATTCTCGGTTTTTCGGTTGTACTCGTACCTATTATATAATGCACATGTACCTACTCGTATTATACATTTAAACTTTTCTCATGTTTCATTTTATTTATTGGAGAAAATAGCATGAATATCCATTCTGTAGAGAACTTGTTCAGATCATTGAGGAGATTCTTGATACTTTCAGTATTTTGGAAATTGATGACTACTTACTATTGCCTCTGTCACCTGTTTTACAGATCGGACGGACGATGATTGTGTTATGAGTATTTTGGAACTACTGATGTAGTTAGCGCGAGATTACAATTTTTTTATTAAGATTGGGTGGTATTAGTTTGTAACTGCTGGGTTTTAATATTTTGGGACAGATAGAGGTACTTTCTACTTGGAGGTATTTTATGATAACGTCAACCTGCTCCTAGTCTAGTATTTTTATGTCTATCGAGAACATAAACATTACTGCATGTTTTTTTGTTTTATTTTTAGCATTAAAATAAGCTCAAGTCTCATATGCTTAATGTAATCTTTTTTAGAAAATTATTACAGAAGTTCCGATACTGCAAGTAGGTACGTTGGTACTTACATATTACAGAAGTTCCGATACTGCAAGTAGGTACGTTGGTACTTACATATTACAGAAGTTCCGATACTGCAAGTAGGTACGTTGGTACTTACATATTACAGAAGTTCCGATACTGCAAGTAGGTACGTTGGTACTTACATATTACAGAAGTTCCGATACTGCAAGTAGGTACGTTGGTACTTACATATTTATTGAGATGAATGCGCATATCGCATGTATCTAATGCATGATATAAATTCTTGTAAGAAGTTTGTCGTCATAGCTAATCAACAAATGGATAGGCACATAAACGGATACAATTTAATCATGACATTGAGCGCCTAAACCGTAGCGTGTGACCCTCCCAACGTGTCGGGCTGCCGGCAGGTCGAGGCTGTCTTATCCTCAACATCATCAGTATGCCGCCGACCGAGCGAGCTCCCAATTGCCTGAATTAGCATAGTTATGCCGAGGCGCCGCCGAATTCGCCTTGTATCACTACTATCAAAGAGAACACCGACACTAACGTATTTTCTGTCTTAACTAGTCTCACTTAAAATTCATAATTCTTTAGCTTGTACTTGAGTTTTATTGATGTGAGGACTGACCAGCCATCTGCATTTTCAATCTTATTGTCTCTTGCCCAAAGCTGATTTCGCTCTGTTAGGTGAAGTTTAAAAGTGTACATATTAGGATCGTCAGGCGTCGAACTCTGACCTGCTGGTAATGGGCGCAAATTGATCGCAGAGGCAAATTTTTCAAATAATTATGCGGCGATCATAAGACGACCGGTAGATGGCAGCAACTCACTGCTCGGGAATGTTTCATGTTCTGTTTAAGCTAAATTGCTTCTACTGAACGTTTGTCTTACGCATAATTTAGTATAAGCTGCCGTTAAGATATACTTAGCTATTAGTAAAGATTTTTGCCAGGATTTAGCTAGAATTTACATGTAGAATGAATGAAATGCAAATTAGTAATAGTGGAGGGAAACTATTGCTAATTAGTGTTTCGCGAACATTTCAAGAAATAAGGAATGTTAACCGCAGGGACTGTATAGAATTTGTTGAAAAAGGAAATATTCGTGAATAAGAACTTTTAATTATAACGTCAGTTGGAATTAAAACGACCTCCTTGCGGGGAAAAACAGCGCTTTGTCTAATTAGACGTCCGATTGTGATGTTTCCATTAATTACTTACCAGTTAACGTTGTTTAATTATGAACACAAATGCAGCCATGACACGGATTGGTATAATCAATAGTTTCTACGCCTTTTTTGTAACGATATTAAACAATTTACAAGTCGCAGTGTAGGTAGAGACGAACGTTGCAACTATAATTAGTTAATAATAGGTCCTGCTTAAAATAAAATTGAAGACAGCCAGAATTGTTTTACGTAGGTATATGTAGATGTAGCCTAGGTGCCTAGCTACTTGTTTTGTTAACCAGCATGGTGCGTCGACTGCAGTTTAATTTTTGAATTCTGATTAAAGCGTGTCTAAATTCAAAGTGTTTCATAGTTATTGGTGTAAAATGGCTATAGGCGTCGGAGCAGGCGTGGTCTCGGCGTGAAAGCTGTCAGAGAGGAAACGCGCAGCGCGGGCGCACCCACACGCGAGCTAACATCTACCGCGAGGAATGCGCACACTATTTAATTATCACGTAAGCATTAAAGACGTTCCATAAAACGCACGCTAATGTGCAGCTTATAAATATGGTCATCGTGCTGAAATTACGTCTTAGCAGTTAATTAAATACACGATCAGAGGAAAGTCGCGAGTGACAAGCTTGTCAGTCTCGCAAGCCCAGTGCCCTTTACGTGCTAACAATGAACACATTTTACCTTTACACTATTTTTTGCGTGGGCTGAACACTCCATTGCCTACCAACTACTTTCTCCTAATTAATGATAATTTGCCCGGCTAACTGTACTCTGGTTATGAGCGATAATGGACCTTAAAGTTGAGAGCGACCGAGTAGCAGCTGGTGAACCGTAACCTTTACAGTTCAAGGACAAAGAAAGGATGCACTTCGTTTCTATTCAGAGCTATTAATAAATAATGGTCTGCAGTCGCTCGTGTGGTGATTTTTAAAGAAGAAATAAATTGCCAACCTCCGTTAACTTCAAACATGTATTAAGAGCAAATTAAATTCGCATTATTTACCTAGAGTATGTATCTATTTTATCTCATTAACATTGACAGAGAGGGAGCAATTATGTCGCTTAAGTTTCACCTGTCGTCAGTCAACATTTTATGTATAATAAATAGGTACTTGATCGTTTGGGACTACGCGTAGGTACAAAGTGTCGCATTTTGCAAATTCCAATAGTCTATTTAGGGCGTCCGCGTCTGTTAAATTATTATAAAATAGGTACTGCAACAACTGCGATACATATCGCGCTGACCTTTACGCCTGACGTATAACATTCAAATGTTGAGCTTGGTTAACATACCGTCCACTTTAGTTGAAACACTTTCACATGCACCTGTTATCGTTTAACGAAATTATTGCCATTGAGAGCTCACCACATTGTACTCTTATCAACAAAAGTTTTTTTATCCGAGGGATGTGTACAATGTAGGCTATGCAATAATGACATCTTTTGTGTGGGATTTTAACTAAGACGGTTGGGTTGAGCTTATTATGCATGAGAAGCAGGTACCTAATTAACAGATTGCACTGACATCTAATATTGAAATTTATAGCTGAAGCTTCATAAGCTATCAAGTAGGTTCGCACCACGCATGACTTATTACTTTCAGTAAAAGACACTATCTGTTATTGAATGTAGTAAATTATCTCTTGAATTATTTTATATTTTGAATTGCAAAGCGGTGTGTTTAGCTCCATGTGTGCTATGACAACAGAGAGTTCCGCCGTCGTGCACGCCCCTGTCTGGACGCTTTTAACAACGCCAATTCTGTTTATACTCAAATTATACTTGTGATTTTTGTGAAAGCGACGTCTTTGGAAAAAAAAAATATATAAAAGTTTTTTACAAGTTGCGACTGGTAATAATACTTAATAATAATATGTATAGTAGGAAAATAAAGGAAATAATAATATAAATAATAATAATGTCGTCTCGCGGTTGGATTAAGGGCCTTTTTTTAATTCATGAATCCCCAAGCGACCACCGGTGGCCGCGCATCTATTGTCTTACTATTGTGTCTCTAATTGACGGTATCTGAAGGGTTATGGTGCGGAAAATCATCCAAGGACAACCCCCGCTCTTGGGCGGGGCGGGAGATAGTGCAAGACTCTTACTGACTAAAATCCCACTCCGTTGCTTCTAACCTTCATAACGGGGCTCGGGCTCCCTTTCGGATAACCCTGGCCCCAGTAGACTTCGACCCGGCTGGGCCGCAAATTGGGATCGGAATCCCGGCGGCCGCGAGGGCGCCGTTGCCTGATGCGGTCGGCCTCCTCCTTTGCTAGCATTACTGCTTCGCAGAAGGAGGTGACCGCCTGCCACCCCTCCTCGCTCCGGACCATGGCCTGAACCAAGGCCCGGCGCGAGAGGTCTCCGCCGCCGATCGCCCCCACGAGGGCACGGCGATGCTCCGCCCAAGCAGGGCAGCCTCGACTGTGTGCTCCACCGTGTCCTCCGTGAGTTTCGCACAGTGGCTACGCCCGGGCGTCGCTTCCGCACGAATCCGGTGCAGGAACCTCCCGAAGGTGCCATGTCCGGTGAGGACCTGCGTCATACGGAAGATAAGGATGCCGTGAGGTCTTTCCACACCCCTCAAAGGGCCTGATACAAAAGGCAGTACTCCTCGGTACGGCTCGCATTGTGAGGAGGTTCCTGTCTCTGGAGCCTTAACCGCCGGTAGCTTAGACCCTGCACCCGACGCTGGCGGAAACTATGGTTTTATATTTTTAAATGTTTTTATTTATATACTTTTGTTAAAAATAATTAAAAATGTAAATAATACAATATGTGTAAAAAATTAATAAAGGGAATAATAATATCTAATATAATAATAACATTCCACAACTGTCACACAACGCCGTCTAGTCCCAAGCTAAGCAGAGCTTGTGTTATGAGTACTAAACAACTGATAAACATACTTATTTATTTCTAAATACATACATATTATAGATAAATTACACCCAGGCACAGAACAAATGATCATGCTCATCACACAAATATTTGTCCTGGGTGGGAATCGAATCCACGACTTCTGGCATAACAGTCAGGGCCACTAACCACTATACCAACAGACCAGTAAAGGGTAAAGGTAGACTAAGATTAATTTGAAATCAATAATATAATTAATTGACAAACATTGTAAGTTAATGTTGTCACAATTTCAGTTTGTGAGCCACCGTCTAAGGAGGTTCCGGGCTATATGACTAGAAGTTCCATTTCGATTTTCCAATTAAAAAACAGTAATATCTCATAAAATACACATTATTATATCCACGACCACCTCATTGTAACATCAGCCAGCTAGATCAACTATTTGGGACACAACTGCCGGGCAATTTGGTAGAGTAGCAACATTTTATGGGAGCGGGCGCTGTTTGCTCTTAAAGTTTGCAGGACCTTGCCTCGGGGCACAATTTAATTACCAAATGGTCCGTTTTTTGTGATCTTTGGACCGTGTAAACAGGCCGTAACGATGTGTGCGGAGGGCTCCTTTATGTTGGAGCTATTCTGTTCTTCCTGTACCTCGGTTCATGTCCACCTGTCCACCGGATCGTTAGAACTCTGATTCGGAATTTAATTGGTATTGAAGTACCTAGGAGCTATTGTGTTGTAGAGAGGTTTTGTTTCCGGCACAAAACATCTTATTATAGTGAGGTTAGATCAGGTCTCAACAGGCTTTTAATTTTAATGGGATATTTTATATAAGGTACTTATCTTAATTTGGCGATTACTTCAGAACAACTTGATGTTGTTTTAGGTATCTTCATATTTCTCTTTAGGTGGCGTTCGTTTCGAGTTTTGACCAATGAACTCTTCGCCGTTTAATAATATTCTCATCGGATTTTACAAATTTTTCTATTTTAATTTGCTGACAATATTTTAATATTTCTATGAGAGAAACATAAAAATCTATCGTAATATATGTACGCGCACGACTAACTGGCAACACAAACGACTGGCCCCTCGTTATTTTAAACAATTCGATAATGGCGCCCCCTGGCGGGTCCTGATTGTGCTACAAAGGGCGCTGTCCCCTCTAATGAGTCTCGTAGTTCTGCTACATGAAGTTGTGATGTTTGCCCAGGGCCAGTGTTTGTTACCAACTACGGACTCGCAGGTCGCTCACGTAGCTCCAATGAAAATTGTTCATTTTATACGAGTAGCCGGTAGGTGTACCCATTAAAAGTTCCGTTGTTAGTTCTTAATCATGTCTGGAGGAAGAACGAATGCTATTATTAATCATCATCATCTTCCTGCCCTTATCCCGTTTTATTTGGGGTCGGCGCAATACGTTTTTTTCTTCCATTCTGTCCTGTCGCTCGTCACGCTATCACTAACTCCCTTTTCATTCATATCACTTCTCACACAATCCATCCATCTTTTCTTTGGCCTCCCTCTCCCTCTCCATCCATCCACATGTAAATTCATAACTCTTTTAGCAATATGCGTTTCATCTCTCCTTTTCCTTTCATTAATATTTTCCGAAAAAAGTAAAATGGTACCTACTTAAAGCTTAATGTCTCGGGAGGGGACCTTATACAATAATTAGATAGGTATGGCTAGCTAGGTAACTATACCTATTTTGTTTATGAAGCAACTTGGTTGGTAATTTTGTCCAACAAGGGACTTAGTTTTTAATGTTTTTTTATTATCTACGACCATTCATTTTACAATTGTCATACCTACGTAGGTCCTTACCTACTAAAACAACGATCAATAGTTTTAAATCTAATAACTTTTTCAAATAATCGACCGACTTTAAACATAAGCATCGTTATACAAAACATAAGGTAGAGTCCCCTCCTCCTCCCATCACATCAGCGTGTAGGTATAATAACCCTTGCACAGAGCGCACACAATGGCACAGAGCGAGACAATATGCAAACTAACCTACATACCTATCATAAGCACGACAAGGCATCATATCGCGACGGCGAATCAAATGCCACGCTCCTAAAAATGACACTTTAAAAAACCTGCGTAGGTCCGCACTGCGCAAGACCGTACGCAAATCACGGGCCAATGGGAGCTCTCCGCACTGGCTATGTAAATGTTCTATATTCAAATCAGTTTAAAATCAGAACGCGCATGCACGCGCCGGGTCTTTTTATTGGTGCTTTGCATACAAAGGGTACAAAGATGTCTCGATTTGACAGGCACGTGTCGCCAAAAAGTAAGGGTTGTTTTCATTGTGAGGGTTGCAACCCTTCCGCAACCCTTTTCGGTTGCAGCTGTTTTTTAGCATGATGCGTTAGTAGGTGCCACGCGACGTTAGCATTTGACACGTTTTTTGCTCCGACATTTTTTTGGAGTGTTATAAAATCCAGTTTAAAAATCACGTGTGGAGCGCACACCTGGTGCTGGGTTTTGTTATCTTCGGTGATTTATCTTGAACATGCGTCCTTTGCTGGAAGTGAAGTTTAGATGTTGGCTAGAGTTACGAGTACTGACACGGATTCAAAGGTGTTTGTGAAGCGGTAATGTATTATTTCAAGTTGGGAGGTGTGTTTGTGGATAGTAAAAGTGAATAAATTAAAAGCTGTTTGGTTTACTCAGTGACATTGTGATGTGTGATGGAAATATGCACTTGGAAGATCTTTTGGTCAGAACTTAAAACTCTATGGTGTACGCAATACCTACATATTCAATTAAAACGTCAAAATTAATAATAACAATCAAAACGATCGCAGCATAGTTATTAAATTAACGTTTTATGATTATCACTAGTTATTTTCCTGGTTTTACCTTGTTTAGTTCCGCTCCGTTCCGTCTTTGGATCCACTCCCGTGGCTCGCCGCGTGATGTTCTATGAATATATTATGTATATAGCCATTCTTAATAAATGGTTTATCTCACACTAAATTTTTAATCTGAACCAACACTTCCTGAGATTAGCGCGCTCTTCAGTGTTATAATAAGTTATATGTATCATGAATATAGATCATCGTGTTGTTAATAATATTATCACAAGGCAAGGAGCCCAGTATTACTTTGTTGCGATAAAATTAATCGCCATAAAAGTGGGTAGTTTAGGTAAAAGCTCGGAAGAAGGCGTGTGCGCAAATATGTGAGGTGTTGGCAGACAATCAGCTAATGTGTAGGCGAGTGGCGCGGTGTCGTGTTGCGGAGTGGCCGGCCGCGTGACGCGCCGCCGAGCTCCGCGCTGGAGCCACGTGCTGGGCACCTGGCTAGAGCTACTGCGACCTATGTGTGCAATCACGACATTCCGAAGCTCTCACACCCATTTTTATTATTATTTACATTGCCAATGGAACAGCTCGTAAAAAAATGGACTAAGTCTCATTTAATCTATGATTAGTACTTTACTGACAAAAATATAACCAACTGCATCAAACCGCTTAAAAACATTACTGCTTGCATTATTTTTGTGTTGTTTTGCGTGCGGGTTTTTACCATTATTTTGGGTACCTTTGTAGTTTTAACTTGTCTATCAAATAAGTGAATTTTACTCGTCCCCTCAAGCAGCCAGAAGGGCTTCAGGAGACGATTAGTCTGAAACCGTGTCACAAAAACAGATGACTTCATTTACCTAATGGCAGCCACCATCTTCTTATTTTTTCACACTTCACAAAACCTACAAAGCTTCGGCGCTTATGACAAATCTAATGATATCTCATTTGCTTAAATCTATGCTGTCGTTAAGGCTACAGGGCGTGCCAAAGAAATAGACATAGTCATTACATGTACCTACTCTCGCTATCTAGAGTACATGTTATGTAAGTATGTCTATTTCTTTGGCTAATATCTATATATTAGCCTCCTACTGGGGCAGTGGGATAAAAGACACGCGGTGTGCCGACGCTTTGTAGGTCTATCGCCATTATAGATTACTAGCTTTTACCCACAGCTTCGCCCGCGTACATAAAATATAGCCTATGTCACTCAGGAATATACCTATATAACAAAAAAAAAACAAACTAAGTACCGCTTTATTATATTAGTGTAGATATAGTAAACTTTGAACATAGATACAATAAGTGCTGCCGGAACACCGTCAGATCACCAAGCACCGCAATCTGTTTTGGATAATATACCGAGAATAAAAAAAAAAGTTGTACTTAGAAAAAACAATATACCTAGCTTAAAGTTGCAAAAAGTATGAGGCATTATTTTTAATGTCTATAATTTGACTTGTTTTAAAGTTTTTTTTTGTGTTATTTTGTCTCAATCCGATTATATTGTGAGTTTATGTTAAATATTTGATTATAGTTTTTAAGGCAGCAAAATGATTGCAGTGAGCGCTATGTACGCCTTAATTGACATGTGCATAAGTCATTTTGTTTTGAGATCATCTTGTTAATGTGATATCTATGTGATGTGGCTGTACTTGACAAATAAAAAAAATAGGCATTAAATGGCAATAATTTCGTGTTAAAATTCGAATTTGAAAAAAAGATGCTGCGCTTTCTAGGTAGTTGCGCTAAATAAGTTTTAAGCGAAAGACCGTGTAACACAACCCATAACTCAAGTGACAGATGTCGGGGAGGAAACAGTCAGGTTGATGTGGCAGTGGGCCTGGCACGTCACACGATTACACCTGGACATCTGGGCGGGGATCGTCACTCACTGGACGCCTGAGGGAGGATGACGCCGGCGAGCTCGACGGTGGAGAAGGTGGTGTGACGATTTGATCATGATCGCGATGCGAACTTGGCTGGAGATCGTCCTAGACAGAGAGATTGGAAAGGGGTGGCCTTTGCCCAGCAGTGTGACACTATATGAGCTAATAAAATATATAATTAGGGAAACACGAAAAGAATACAAGAGAGCTTGTGTTCATGCCGAGTTCCGGGTTAAATAGCAGTCACAAAACGATTACCGAGTCAGCAACCGGCCAAGCTAAATATTTGCGAAAGGATATCGTGTAAATATTTGATAATTGTGACCATTAACGGTAATATCGGCGATATGGGCGCATTAAGCTCGGTTAATGTAGGAAATGAAATATCCGGCGCGGCCGCTCAGCGCGAGCCTCGGCCCACGAGCGCACGCACTGCGAACCACTAACTCGACGGATGCTATGGAGAGATAGTATGAAACTTAGAGGAAATCCATGTGCCTGACGTCCCGTTTCTGAACTAAGAATTTGGGGTTATGAACGTGTGAACGGGAACTTTAATACGAAAGTTTGACATGTATTCGGTTAACATAGAGTAGGATAAAAAAAAATTGTTCTCTGAATTAAAAATTTTAATCCAGAGTAAGCGATCTCAAAAAACAGTAAGTTTAGTTTTTGCCAGTTTAATTATATACTAACGAAGTCAAGTCCATTTAAATCTCGTGGTGCGATGTTGTCACATTTCGCTACAATAGTTACATTTTTAAATCCAATGACACCAGCGACAACAGGCAAGCAAAGTATAATACTACATTTACCATAGACAACAGATGTACCTACTGTAAAAAAGAGAGTTACACTGCACTGGTTAATTATGCGGCGGACAAGCCAGGCAGAAGCTCTGGTATAAAACGCAACGTTTCCCGCGCCAAGTGCGCGGAGGCCGCGCGTCTTACTTCTGACAAACATCGGAAGCGTCACCCGACGTTTTTTCCCCACAACACGATACAAGGCAAATATTGCCGTTTTCTCGTATTTGCCTTCACTTTGCTATATTTGCCTGAAATTATTTTCAGAGACGTGTCACGTTACCGTGTTGATTTCGAGAAAGACTCGACATTTTAACGTTAGTAAGCGGATACATTTTGTTACGCAATTGGGTTTAACTTTGATACGTTTTCCTTATTGGCTGGCGGAATGTGTTGTCTGATATGGCGTTGTTTACGAGCTGCGAGCTGGTCGATCAACACTTACACATTAATCATATCAATGTGGTCTATGGCTTTGTGCTAGAAGATTTTATTGCTTTCAGAAGTTTTGTTAAACGCGGGCGATAGTTGGCGCTTTACAGCTTTGTCTCAACAAAATACACTTACTAATGAATCATAAGTACATGGTAGACAGCTTTGTTCTTCAAAGTTTGTAGTAGTTTCAGAAGCGTTGTGTTAAAAGTTGGCGATAAATGGCGATTAAACGGATAATGTACCTATATGCTATAAATAGCATAACTCATAACGTTAGTATAGTGTTTCTGTGATTCCTATACTTTTGGCCGCAACATCAAGTGAAAAACCAACTTAATTTGCCTCCACAATAGAACAATAAAACTTCACTCTACATACCAACTAGCTACTGTGCTCGTTTATAACGACGCCGGGGAGGGAGAGAGGACGGAGGGGAGAGGGTAGCAACCCTTTCCCTCCGAGAGGCCATCCATCACCAACGACTAGCGAAATGTATTTTAATCCACTGCCCCACGCCCGCCGCTTCATGAAACGTGAAAAATGATTCTACACACACACACACGCGCGCTCTCTTACTCTACAGTTAACTGTGTGTGTGTGAGTGCGCAAAATGTGAAGTTATTGCATGTTTGAACTATTATCATGTACCGTTTAATTTTACAATATTTGTTCTTAAAGTTAAGCCATTTTTGTTAGCTGATTTAGTATTTTGTATGGGAAACATGTCCAAGCGTCCGGGTGCCGCGCATTCCAGTGTTTTTGACACTGGTCAGAAGTCTAAACTTATGTTAATTTGTAATTTATGTCAAAGAATCCATGTAGTTATTATGTAAGTAGTTAGTTAGGAACCGATGTTCAACTTTTATTAAAAAATACTTGACACCACCCAGGCCAATAAATATTTCTGGTCCAGAAACATAATAATATAATATATATTCCACAGCTATCACACAACGCCGTCTAGTCCCAAGCTAAGCAGAGCTTGTGTTATGGGTAGGTACTAGACAACTGATAAACATACTTATATATTTCTAAATACATACATATTATAGACAAATTACACCCAGACACAGAACAAATGATTATGCTCATCACACAAACATTGTCCTGGGTGGGGATCGAACACACGACCTCCGGCATAGCAGCTAGGGTCACTAACCACTAGACCAACAAGCAAGTAAAAAAAATATTTACAATCGGACCATTTGTTACTTCCAGAGATTATCTCCTACAAACAAACTTTACCTCTTTATTATATTAGTGTACATAAATAATAATTCTTGGTACTTTTTGTAGAAAAAGTATCAAATAAAATTTAACCGACATTTTGAAAATGCACGATCCAGAACTAAAATTTTGTAACATTAAACAAGTCAGATTTTTGCAATTCGCAAAAATCTTCAAGACTCGGTTCGCGAATTAAACAATTTACACAGGTAACCCTCGGTTGGCAAGTCCGACTCTCACTTGTTTTTCTTATCGACATTTCCGAGGCAGCGAATAAGATGTTTAATTCTGAAACAAAAAAATTGTTTTGCCTGTTTTTGAAATATTATAAAACATTTTGGTGTATGAGTTTTTTTTTCTATTTGATCCGCCATTTAAAATGTTAAAACATTCGCGTGTGGTGGAGCCGATCGCTCTGGCTCGGAAGCGTTTCCCGGTGCGGCGCGCGATAACTGTTATAGTTTGAAGCGGTCCCGCGGGCCTCCCAGATTCCTGCCCGGCCTCTGACGCAGTCATTAATCATACACAAATTGTTGCGTCCCTTCGCCCTGTCCCTTGATATTTAAGCTTCAATTGAGCCAGTCATCTGGAGCCCTATTGAGAGTTGCTCAGTATCTCGCTGGAGCCACTGACTGGAAGCGAGTGAATGATGGCAGCCGACTATTGTAGCCGCTAAACGGTGCCAAACTTTCGTGTCACTGTGAAATAGCGTTATTTTTGAAAGAGCGCAAAAACAACGATGTAATACGAGTCAGAATAAGTTTGTTCTATTGAAATAGAACGTTCAATAATTGTTGCTTCTTATTTTCCTTGTTTTATCATGATTAAAATGTTCTGCTGGCTATCAAAATTGACGTCCAAACGCAGTATCTATTACATTACTCAATAACATAAAACTTTATAATATTGCTAGTATACAATTCATGCTCCATTTTATAAGGTTTTTAGATTTTATGACTTAATAAACGTGAGCGCGGCGCGCTTGGGCGCGAGAGGGCGCGACCGGGCGGACCCCATCGAGTGACGTCATTGTCATAATAGTGAATGTTTTATTGTAACGTTATGCGCGCTATCTCTCCCTGGATTACTAAAACATCTGTCCCGGAAAATTCACTCTCGACTCGTTTATCGGCTCCTCGAGGGTAGATAGAGAAAAAACTGCAATAACGTGGTGTCATAACAAAGACGCCGCCACCGCCCGATAATACTATGATTAATACCCAGCGTTATCTTGAGAGTGCAGGCCTTGCCCGCCCTAAGGAAACCGCACCACCTACCGCCGCTTGAAAGTCCTATGTCTAGCGCTGCCAAACTGAATTTGAGCCCTAAGTCAAGGGTGTAAAGTTAACTGTCGATTGTTAGAGTGCCTGTTTAAGGTATTCTCCGGACCCGACATAAGAGTTACGGATTTCGCATAATGCATATTATATTCGTGCGGGGGAGGCTGTGAGGGTGCGCGCCGGAGGAGGCCGGGGGGGAGCCGCGGGCGCGGGTGGGGCGGGGGTCGGTGCAGGGAGGACCGCGTGACCGCACGTCTTTTGCACGCGACAAGCTCTCGACATTTTTTTATTATTATTGCGCTTCGATGGAATTTATTCCAGCGAGGGTCGGGAACAGAATAGCGGCCACGCTCGTTTTGGCCCTAATAGCGATTTTGAATATCATTTTTAAATCACATAATGGAGTGTACTCGCCTTTTTAGAGTTATTTTTAAGGGGCGAGGGTCGTGAGCCGTGAACTATGAATGTTTGTACCGGCGTTAGTTCAGGACAAGGTTCTCTATTGTGCTAATAAAAGTGTCGATAAATAACTTTAGGCAATTAACGTAATGACTGCTCACTTTCAACTGGAGCCGTAGTTGGAGAGCGAGTCGCCGACCTCTGGGATGGTGCGCGGGACTCGGGAGGCGCCACAAATATAATTACTATAATTAATTTCTTGGTCCGCCGAGCGCAGATTAAACAAACGATTAATTGTGCGCCAATAAACGATGTTAATCTCAGCCTTCACCGGCAGGTGGCGGCGATTGTCAATAATCGCCGGAGAATATGAGAAATGTGCTGAGCGGAGTGCAGCGGGCTGCTGTAATTATACAGAGGGATGGGGAGAGGGGCGGGGGGCAGGGGGGGGGCAAAAGCTACCCTCCGAGACGGACTCTCGCTGTCATATGCACTCATATTTATGTTAATTGTAGGTATTCGGTTATTTTGTTTTGCTCCGAGGGCATTAACATGAGCGTTGGTATTATCCTGAATTTGTTTATATTGATGAAAATGTTTGTAATTAATATACTGTGCAATGCACCTACTTCTAACACTATAATTGTTTTACAATATTCGTCATTCTCAGATAGGATAGGTAATTATCGTACGTTTACTTCGAGTTGTACCAAAAATGTCAAAACACTCAGAGGAACGACTTCAAATGTTAATCGGTTAGAATGATTAGAACTAGAAATTATATCTTTAGTACCAAGCCGTGGAGCTTCACTGTTGCACATTTTTTAATTATATAAACTAGTGCTTGACTGCGACTCCACCGGTAAGCAGTGATGCTTAAACAATTCACATACTAAGTGACTAACTGCGGGTAATTTCTTTGTCCAAAGGTACTCCACGAACTGCGGATTGAAACATCATCTCACGATTCTCGCGACGATGTCGGGCACCACCACTTGTAATTATAATTAAATTGACTGAACCACATACTAAACATACCGTTTTTTTTTTCATATACATGAAGCAACGAAATACGATTAGTGAATTTCATACTTTCAGGTGTCGAAAGACTGCGTCACCGCCTCTCGTACTTATTGAGCGGAACATATAAAGAGTCTTCGAGTGACATCAGTAGATCTTCTCAAAGTAAACGTTATTTGTTAACAAAATGCGTCTGACGGACTCTTGGCAAGCGCCGGCGACACAACAGGTTGCTTCTAAGCTCCGTGAAGGTTTGGACTACATTCTAATACTAAGGTATGTATTTAAACTGTATGCTACTTTTATAACAATGATAGTATTTTGAGAATAATATCTTGAAAATGTTTTTTTTATATATTTTTTACTTTTACTTATCAACATAAATTGTTGTTGACAAGTTTTTCCATTTTGCTCTACAATAATATTTACAACTACAATAGGTCGTAACAATGGTAAGTTCTCTGACAGTTTTTATTTCAACTTTATCATAATAATTGCCATCCAAAATGTAAACTTTGCACAATGAAGTCAGATAACATCGCAGATGACGACACTGAACTTTACAATCCAATATTTTATTACGCTATTCAATTATTTTATTCGTTAGTTTTTGACACAGCAATAATTTAGTAGAACAAATAGTGAGCTTATGAAAGTAATAAAGGTACACTGACAAAGAAAACGAAACAGTTATTATTGTAATGTAACGTCAGCAGATATTTATGAGGCTCATTAATTTTCCAGGGCGGAGCGCGCTACGCGCTACGAGCTCTGCGGGCTACGGCGTAGCACGGCGGTGGCCGCTACGCGCTACGAACATCTTGAGATAAGGTGCGTAGCATGGAAGTTCAAATTATTGTTTTGTTTGAATATAGGAAACTCATGTACTGTCGTGGCGTTCTATTTCATGTAAGTTACTGTGTCAAAACAGAAAGCAGGATATATAACTGTTTAAAGTCCGTTAAAGAAACTGCAATTTAATTTAACCGTTGTATATTAGTATCAAAGCTCACTCGAAGCCGTCTAGTTAGACGTAATAGTGTCGATACTAGTGCTCTATACATCTTTTCTTCGCTTCCCAAGTGTGTGTAATGTCGCCGAGCTATCCTGTGTAAAACGGCCGGCGTAAGATGAGCTCTCGCAGCGCATTCTGTCACTCTCCCGACGCGAGAGTTACAATGTGCTGCGGGGGGCGGGGCAGGGCAGGTTGTGCTGGTAATGGCTCGTACATATTTCTGCAATTGATTAGACGGGGGCGGTCACCATGGTAACGGGCTGCACCGGCCGGCCCCCGCGCCCCGCGCGCCGCTCCCCCGCGCGCCCTGGCCGCGCTCATTGTACTTACTAGCCATGAGTTAGGTTCGTAGTGACACATCGCTTGTAAATGTGCAATGCTATGATGATTGATTTATTTTCCAAAGAGCCGTTAATCCAGCGACACAAAGGTACCATCGCGTATACAGCCTGCGTCTAGCTGATGACAGCGGGGAACCAAGTTTCAAATCAGCTATCATAATCTACTTCAATTTTAGAGCGCGCTCGAAAACTCTACTTCTGGTGGGTAGTGCATAGTATAGAACGATGGCTGCGAGCCGCGACAGCGCACCCGCGGTTGTTACTACTTAATTGACTTCAGACAGTAATTAAATATGCCATTTTTATTTATTAATGACCGCATCCGTTCCGCTTTCTTGCTGCGATATCTTAGTTTACCTCATTTTATGAGCTATTTAGTTATTTACTGGCATTTTTACCAATTGTATGTACGAAACTACGTTGTAAGTAAATAATGAGGGCTATAACTTTACGGTAATATATACTTTGACAGCAATGCTACAGTTTTGAAAATAATAAAGCTGTGTAAAAATGAACGTCTTTAATCATGGTCTAGTTATTGTACAACATATGAATCCACCTCGTTGGCTAGTTTGACTATTCCTAAAGTCCAATGATGAATTAATTTATTTGTTTTACAGCGTTCATCAGTTAGCTTGGTAGAAAACCTACATTGATAATTCAGATGAGGTGTATCATCATGTAAATATGAAGAGAGGAATCAACTTAAACTTCAATAGACAATTTTACATAGAAATGTAAAAATGTCTATTGAAGTTTAAGTTGATTCATTAATATTATTTCTATTTTTTTCATATTTCAATTTACGTATACAAGGTGTAAGGGACAGCCTTCTGCAAATTTTAAGGGCTTGCTCAGTAGACGAAACTGAACCACCTTCCACAGTTTTTTTTTCAGGAAACCAAAAAAAAATTCGGTCTCTCCATCTGTCAAACTGTCCAATTAAGTTTATAATTTTGTATGGTGAGGCTGAGTTCTTTTTGTTTCCTGAAAAAAAAAAACTTGTGAAAGGTTATTCAGGTTGTTCGCCTTGTATAAAAAAAATGATCGTCTGAAAACTGAACAGACTATCGAACAGTTTTGTGCGTGATGTGCTCAACTCTAATTAAAACAAAATCAATATGAAGTAGCAAAACGAATCGCAGTTAAATTTCTCGGCATGAGAGCATAATTAATGTAATTAGCGATGAACACGTTTGTGTGTCCGGCCTCACAGACGGACGCTTGTGTCCGGCGTCACAGACGGACGCTTGCGATGATTTACTCACTACGCTTCATTGAACTATCAAATATACATGCGCAGCGGAAATGGAACCCAATCAGGTATTCATAGAGTCGGGTTTTCTTCCATTGATTTTATATAGGTATATTAATGGAATATTGAATGGATTTCACGACAAAAGTTATGAATAATAAAACATAACTACTTTTTTGACTTGTTTTACGAACAATGGAATCATAATATTTTTCATGAGTGGTACTCAAATAGAACGTGATAAATGAGATGAGCGTCGTCTACCAAGTTGGAAGTAAGGAGTTATCGTCAGTGGCAACCGCACGACAACCCGAAGTTACAAACAAACCAGCCAGTACATACATATATAGTGTCGACACTCGCTGGTGCAAATCCTAAATCTCAGAATGCAATAAAGCGTGCTTCCCGCCACACCAAATATTTTCAATCAGCTGAACGGAGCCAATCGAATACCTGTCTTAATTGGCGCAGTAATGGCGCTGCCGATTGTCTCGAGCCTGTAACATAGGGCCCGGGCGGAAGCCATCCAGTTTCAAGTTAATTTGCTCGCTGGAGGCTAATCCGCCGCCTAATTATGAGCCCCCTGCCCCCCCGGCGAGGAGCGCGAGGGTGGAGGCTGGCACCGTCCCCCACCTGCCGCCTAAATTGATTCAATGATCCTTAGTTGGGCAACTACGTGATTGAAGTTTGTGATAAAGATGAAACCGTACTGTCACATTGAAACAATATGTTTTGGAACTTGCGAGTCTATACCTCATTTTAAGATCTAACCGTAGAATTTAGTTAATTACTTGTCTTAGTTTTTAGCAGTCGCTTTGTGCCGCGTGCATAATTATATGTTTTCTTTGCCGTCATTCCTCGCCCTGTGTTTGCTATACTAGCTTACTCATCATTTCGTATTATATCGTAATAAGTTGTTTCAGTAATAACAACGACTATTCAGCAAACTATAATTATTACTCTTTTCACCATTGTCATATACTCGGACATGGACTTACACAATATGTCGGTCCTACGAGCCAGTTTTCTTCAGCACAGTTGCAGTCAAAACTTCGTTATTTTATAATACAACACTTAGTATTATTACATCTACTGATCAGATAATTATATAATAGATATTTTGATACATTTTTTTGTAAGAAAGGAGTTCAAGGAACACATCAAGTAGAAGTGTTTTGGTATTGATGTTATCGCTATGTCGGAGAGTGTTGCCCAAATATTATTCAATTCCCAGATAGTTCCGTACGATACGCTAACTATGGTAATAAGTGGACGGCCTACTAGTATTTTCCTCAATCTGTTTCCGTGAAAATGAATGAGTAAGACTGTTTTTTTTTTCCATTGACTGTGACCTTCGTAGGTTACGAAGGTACCAAATTAAATGTTCGTGATTTGTGTTCGTTTGTGTGTGTTTTTATATGTTTGTATACAGTGAGGTTACATGTTTGTGAACACACCCACAGTACAGAAATAATTTCCTAGAGTGAGGGGGTCGTATGATTTAAGAATAAAAGTAACACTAGAATATTTTGTAACTTGAAAATCTCTGTCATCATTGTTTGAATTCTTCTTCATGTGGAATGGTACAATCACATGTTGTAGGTCCAATACTATACCACTTCACGGGATCGAGTGAAAGCTTATTAATTTTGAGATATTTTATTTAAAAAAAGAATGAAAATATTTATCGAAATGAACAATAAAGAGATGTATTCATGAAACGATTGCAGACCCAGATCTCTAAGAAGGTCCTCTCTCTTATAACACCTGAATGAACTTCAGAACGGATAACAATGATCAATGAGCTCGTGTCGAGGGCCTGCTTGTGTGTCCATTTATATGGAGTGGCCGAACGGCCGTGCATGCACACAAGTGCAGGGCACAAGCACGGACGCACGCGCACGGGCCGGACCTACCGTAACGGGCTGCTAAGTGTCGCGAGAGGCTTAATTACTTGCCGGGGTCAGCGGGGGCGAGAGGGAGCGGGGCGCGCGGGGGGGGGGGGGAGGACGAGGGATGCTCGATGAGTCTGTGAGCTACTTTTTATCGCCATACGAGGTAATGTATCTAACGCTTAGTTTTTGAAAGGTAAAATACCTAAATAAAAGGGACGAACAATACGTCCCAGAAATGTGGTGTCCAAAGTTAAAGTGATTATTGCGAATTAATTACCTCTTTAGTAAATAAAAGTTAACATTTTAAGCTAATGTTTTTTACATCTTACGGATATAGGCACATAGATACAGTTTTTATTATATACCATGATAAACAACAAATACTATCTTATTTTTTTATTATAAAAACAATGAAGGATGAATTCTAATATATTTACTTAAAATTGTCAAAAGGAAGTGTGCAAGTATGTGTACGGTGCGTGTGGATGTTTAAACTCATGCATAAGTGATGTCACGCAACTGCGTATCTTGAGGAATCCACCAATCAACGAGTTTATTAACATTGAAGTAGATTTAATTTGATGTGATTTTTGTTTGGTTTTTAATCTTTTTGGGATATTTTGTGGTTTGTAGTTTTGACGTGTTTATGGTCACATACAAAAACGGTAACCACAAAACGAAAAATTGATTACTTCCTGGTTAGGCGCAATCAGCTAAAGCACGTCAAAGACTGCAAAGTGCTGCCAGACGCAGACCTGGTTGCACAGCACAGAGCCCTGGTCATGGTGTTTGTAGTCAAGACACAGAACAAAAATACCAAAGAGCGCCCTCCTCCTAAAATAAAATGGCGAAGAAATTCAGAAAGCGAGTGGTGGACAAAATGATAGAGATGGGAGACATGAATGACCAAAGTATAAATGAAAGCTGGAATGAGATTATTAGACTTGCAGTGAAAGATATTTTGGGAGAGACGAGAAGAAAGGGTATAATGGATAGCGATACATGTCATACATGGTGGTGGTCGATAGATATACAGAATGTGTTGAAGGAAAAAAGAGGAAATTTAAGGAATGGCAGCGTATCCGGAAAACGCTAGCTTAAAGTTTGCAAAAAAGAAGTGGATATGATGCTTTAAAGAAAAAAGCCAAGAAAATCGTGGCAATAACGAAAGCAAAAGCGCAAAACAAGCTATACGATACACTAGACAGTCCGGCAGGCCAAAAAGATCTATTTCGGCTTACTAGAGCAAGAGTGAATGTGTGTTTAGTGAGAATGATTAGTATGGATGAAGTCAGAATAGCTGTAAATGGAATGAAGAATGGTAAGGCAATTGGTCCAGATGGAATACCAGAACACTTGAAGTGTGGAGTTGCTGCGAGTCGGATGGACGTGGTTAGCTTTGTTCTTCAATAAGTTGTTGCAAGAAGAAGGCATACATGATGATTGGTGCAACAGTTCCCTGGTACCGTCTTTAAAAACAAGGGTGATGTGTTTGAATGCAACAACTATAGAAAAATAAAACTAATGTCACATACTATGAAAGCCTGGGAGAAAGTTATTGAAAGGCGACTGAGAGAAGAGAGTGAAATTTCACAGAACCAAATCGGTTTTAATCCTGGTCGAGATCCAACAGATGCCATTTTTTCTATACGCCAGCTAAAGTAGATTAAGTGAAAAATTAGTATATTAGAGTAAGTTTGAAAGTGGCGCCAGTAACTGATAAGCTGCAGGGGAATCGTTTTTCTTGGTATGGTCATGTAAAGAGGAGGGATGAGATGCATGTTACTAAAAAAGTTATGAGTATACATGTAGATAGGTGGAGAGGGCGACCAATGAAAAGACGGGTGGATTGTGTGAAGAGTGACATGAAAGAAAAGGAAGTTTTAGTGATAGCATGACGAGTGACAGGGTAGAATGGAAGAAAAAAAAATGTTGCGCCGACCCCAAATAAGATGGGACAAGGGCAAGAAGAAGAAGAAGAGTTTTGACGTGCTTATTTCATGTGTTGATAACAGTTTGAAACTGCTGCAGTGAAATTTTTGCCACCGAAAAAGCAGTGAAATTCTAGTTCGTTAACAAAAAGAGAATGATTGTTGCGTGTGGACTTATATTCCTCCTTGCGTCGTTTATTCTCAATGCTGAGGGTCGTGACCTCGACGAATAATCTTTTTATGGACTATATTTCGCCATGTTGTCCTGTCTTCGGCGATGTGGATGGCGTCGCAGACTGTGGTCTCCAGTGTATCACGGATTTGGTCTGACCAACGTAATGGACTCCTGCCCCTGGGTCTTTTCCCATCAATTTTTCCCGTCAGAAGCAACTTTTCGAAGTTACCACCTCTCTTTCTGGCAATATGGCCAAAGAAATCAAAGATTCTTCTTTGGCATATTGTGGTGAGTCTCATGGGTGCTCTGAGTTCGGCTAATATGGAATCGTTGGTCCGGTGCTCTGACCAGTGGATTCCAAGCATTTTCCTCCAACACCACATCTCAAAAGCGTCAATGCGGCAACGGTCAGCTTTTTTAAGGGTCCAGGTCTCTGCGCCGTACAGGAAAATGGAGAAAATGAGGGTGGTGACGAGCTTTTTTTTGGTCTTACACGAGATGTTCCGGTCGGTCCAGACGCGACTTATATTACCCAAACACAAAATAATCAACAATTCTATTCGGAATCACATTTGTTAATGAAATCCCAAAAACGTGCGATTCTCCCCAAAGTTTGGTCATATCGACCGGCGCGGGGGAGACTGGGCACATAATGAACGCATCTCATCAGCTTATGCAAATAGTTGGTGCGCTGGGGTGCGCTGGGGTGCGATGTGTGCGAGCGTGCGACACCGAGCCGGATATCGATCGACGTGTCGAATAGATGCACTGCCCCTCACTAGCGGGGTGCGTCGCCCTGAGTAAGATGAATGGTGCAGAATGCGTATTTAGATGCAAAAATTTCTTATCTACATATCTGACATTTTTGAAATCTACAACGCAATCTAGGCAATTGCTAGTCATTGATCAGAGTACGGTAAGAACTAATGCGATAGGTAACTCTAATCTTTAGAACCTAACTATTTGTAAAATTGCAACTATTTTTGAATTTGTGATAGTAGGATGAACCTCTTCTCTGACTTTACAATAATGTCTTAATTTCTGGAAAACAAACTTGAAGACCCATTCTCATGATCTCGAGGTCGATTAAATGACGAAGCTACGGTCATCGGCGATCGTTAATATCAGCAGCGTGGCCGAGTGGCCGTGTTTACGACCATCCTGGTCGCGCCGCCGGCCGCTGGTCGCCGGCAGCGCTACACGACTTAAATCTTTCATAAACCGCAATAATAATAAATTTAAGTGCATTTTACAGCGCCGGTGTCGTGGTCCGGCGACGGCGCGCGCCGGACGAGACCGGCCGCGCCGTCGCTTTATTAAATGACCTTCTTTATTAGCTGTTTAACGCCGTTCCGATATTGGACGTCGTTTATGTACGCTTTACTGCGCTTTAAGGATTTAATTCTTAATATTGTGTAATTAACGCGAATGTTACGCTCTGAGATTCGCAGAACTTAACATTGTGCCCGTAGGTTGTAAGAGTTGAGAAGTTTTTTTTTGATATTAATTATATTTCTTTGTGAACATCGCCTGCTAAGATAAGACACACATCACAACGGCTGATAAGATTTTACGAATATTTTATAAGTGTTTTGATACATTACAAAACCCGGATGTCCTGCCCTGCCACCGTCAGTAGGTACACTGTTAACACATAAAGTTCAGAATGCCGCGCTACGTCTCCGTGTAGACGACTGATCTTGAAGTATTCGTGTTATTAGTTCTTTACCGTTAAGCTCACACGGCTGCACTGCGGAGCGAGGCGGCAGGCGGGGTCGCGGCGCGTCGCAATAATTCGGCTTCAAACGCTCCTTTGTGGCATTGAACAAAAGGCCCTAGTTGCCGGAATCCAATTTAAAAGTAGCGTTTACTTCGGCGTGTAATCGTTAGTGGACGTTAGGCCGGTGGCAGCGCGCCGCTGTCGGGCTCGCTGGCGCGGAAACGGACTCCGTGCTCCAACATCTTAGGTGAACACCTAAGAGGCCTTGTTATTTGATTCGGCTGAGTTTTGTTTTTCTTAAAGGTACGGCTTAATTTTCAATTAAATAAGAGCCAACCTCAGCTGGCATGCAACGTTGTTATTTAAATTTGAACATTGTTAGATATAATTTTATGTCCTTTTAAAGAGACGCTAAATATAGTCCACCCACGAGTCTCCTGAAAAGTTTCTTGCTCTGATTGGTGTGATCAACACGAATATTTCAATTGACTGCATCCTTTAAACCTCTTGATTACCTTATCGTATGCTTATTAATCAGTGCACAAATATGTGTAGTAAACGTACAAGATTAAAATAAACACACGTTCTCATTATGTATAGTTTTAGATGCAGTATTCCAAGCTGCAAGTTGCATGTGCGTCCAGCCTAAGTCAGTGCACGCGCCGGGACGCGGCGGGGTGATGCAGGGCGGGCTGCAGGGCGGAGGGAGGGTGGAGGTACCGGGGGGGGGGCAGCAGCCGCCCAACAGCCAATATTATACGGCCGTAGTTAGCGCGCACTGATATTAAGAATTCCACGGAGCACAGAGTAGGGTGAGCTACTTTAGAACCGTTTACCTTACTTGCTTTACATTGCCTCGAATCGATTGCATTTTATTATTTTTCTTTGATCCGATTGCATTTTATAATATACAGATGTACATACATTTACATCCGTATATTATATTATATAAAAATATTGAAGCTATGCTTTGTAAGCAGATATTACTTTTGAGATTACATGAATAATGCAACTGAGTATTAATTTATATTTTAATCGGTAGAATTTTATGATAATAATAATTTATTTATTTGTGAACATAGGGTATGGTTAAAGATGTTTGTACAAAAAATATAATGTCTCAACAATGTCCCACCAGAAGGCATACAAATATTATCAGTATTATAATAATTAGAATTTGTATTATTATAAATTGCAAAATGATAAATAAAATACAATTATCATAAAAAATAAAATGTCAACAATTAAAGTCAAACTAGTCACAGTTTCATTAACTACTAATTGCATGTCATATTCAAATAATTACAGTAATAATCAGCCAAAAGAGTAAATAAAATCAATATATATATAAAATGATAAATTTAAATTATGTCAATTTTTTTTAAATTTGTCATTTATTTGCAGATTTTTAAATAATGAACACAAATGTAGGCTGAGTATGGAATGAAATATATTTTGGAAATCTTGCTCTTTTATACAAAATCCTAGTAAAACAATAAAGTGTTGTGGGTACATCTATAATATTCATTCGAACACATTGGTTAATATGTAGGTAGATTCGTAAGGATGGCATTCCTCTACATATTATTCAATTTATAGCTACTGGTTTTAAAACGAAATTAACCAGCCAAAATAGTATCACGGTTTACAAAGTTACAATCTCATGTATTTAATATTGAACACTCATAGAAATAAACCATACTGTTCCTCATTACCCGCGGTGTGGCTTCTGTCCCGCGCAACTACTCTACAAACTGAGATTGGAGCGAACGGCACAAAGTTGGTAATTGAAAAATCTTTCCGGTCCCCCGTCCCCCCGCGACCCCGCGACCCCGCACCTCGGCACTATATCCGCGACCCCCGCGCCCCCCTCGACCCCTTACCCGTCCAACGAATTAAACTTAACTGTAATTACATGTGTTATGTTTAATTGGAAAGTGTACGCCTCGCACAAGTACCTGTGAGGCGAGAGAGCTGCGAGGGAGAGCCTCCCTGCTTCGGTAGCTAGCTGCTGTTGAAGCTACGGGTGAAAAATGATTCATACAGATCTTATATTTATAATATTAAAGGAAACCATTAATTTAAAGCCATTAGTATTTTTTTAAAGAGCGTTCAGATGTTTTAAATAGGCTACAACGTTTACACATCTACTGGAGGAGTGCGTTAGCTTCGGATGAGTTCATTTATTAATCTGCAACTGCCAAGAGCTTTCGAATAAAAAGCGGGAAAATTGGTATCCAAAGAACTATTCATCACTAAAAACCAAAAACTAACGTGGTTAAAGACTGCTGGTGCGGCGCGGCCTTTGCTAAACTATGACAGCCGAGCCGGCGGAACACTGAAGGAACAGTTATCGTTTATATACTGTTCCAGTTCGTTATTGTTTCCGCAACCGCTTCTAAAGTATCGAATTTGTGCCATTGTCAACTTGAGCTAACGTTCATGATATTTGCGGGAAATAATAACTATTCTTAACTACTTGCTTCATCGTAGTCGTGTTGTGTATTTCAAAGTGTTGATGTTTATGTCATGTTTCACTACTTTTAAAACCTCTATCATGTGGAAAAGGTGGGTTCAAAAACATAAACGCTACTTACTACTGCTTAAATGGTATCGAATTGAAGTCGTAGACTCGATCCAAAAACTTTTAAACTATATTTTAAAATTATTTCATAACTAAACTAAAAAACAACTTATTAGAATTATCAATCAAATCAAATAAAAAATCATAAAACTATGTGCAAACGTGTATAAAAAGAATTCACTGTGTTCATTAAGTTTTATTTACACTTGTATCGCTGTGTTACTTTTTGGTGTACTACAATCAAGTTTATTCTATTCTAATAAATATCTTTTAGTTTATTATTTCTATGGGCCTCCGATGCCTGAAAATAAACGGTTATTATTATTAATTCATTAAACCCCAAGTGAAGGCTGGCGGTCGCGCACCCATGCTCTTTCTATTCTTTCTTTAATTATCACGATTAAAGAGTTAAATAAATTTAACCGCATTCAATTCTATGGGAACAGTGCTCAGAACACTGACAGCATTGTCAATCCAAAAAACTTTGCCCTCAGGTCAAGTGAAGAGTCCACTAGCTGTTTGCTCGAACAACTAGATGAACACTCATAATCTTACAGCCCTTGTGTTTCAACCCCAAACTTCTTAAATTGAATATTTTGAATTAATTAATTTGAAATATTCCTTACAATCTAAGAAATATTATTTAAGTTTTATTTTCAATACATTTACAGAACTTATCTGAATATTGAAATTCAGTCCCAAAAAAATAAAAATAAGCTTATTACGACGACGCGTAGCATAGAAACACTTAAACTCGAAACTCGTAGCATAGAAAACGACGTAGCTATTAGAATATCTATGCTACGGATTCCGTAGCACATTACCTATGCTACGGATTCCGTAGCATACGTAATTTGAAAACCACACAGCTGTCATATTACTATAAGGTGGGTAGTCGTGTCGCCCGGTCCTACCCTTAGTGGACAGGGAGGGGCAGGAGGGAGGGGAGGGGGTGGGTGCAAGGGGGGACGGCCATTCGTCAGCTCTCCGCAGAAATGTTTTCATTTTTATTTCATAAATAAAGAGTGGAATTCCGCTGCGACGTAATGAGGCTGTGCTGCTGTCGGTGCTCGGGGCTCGTGGAGGAGCGGCTGCGGGTAGTCGGGAAACTTTGCAACTGTCGGCGGCAGTCGACGGGCTTTGTTTACTGTGGGAGGGAATGCAATTTTGATGCAACGTAACTATGGTCATTATTTGTCAACGAGGGCTCGACGTGTTGTTTTTATCAAGTGTTTCGGCACTCCACTCGGTCCCGTAGGTTGCAGCCATGCAAGATCTTCTCACTGCGATGTAGTCCCGCGTCGCTCGGTATGAATACATCAATATTTCCAATCTGTAGGAGTTAGCGCGGTCCCGGGGGCCGCGCCGGTTTATTGCTGCTCTCTTACGGAGAGGGCCATGAATACATCTGCCGATCCTTGCTGTGTTTATGGATCATAGAAGTATAAATATAAGGTACCAACGTCAAATATTCGAACTCGAAGCTATTTAGGAATTGCTTTTAGAATTCAAATATATTTTATATTTATTTCAGCACTTACAGAACCATTGTGACAGGCATTTACATAGTTAAGGGGATGCAAGTCGACACACATTTTCACTCTTTTTCATACAACCGCTCTCTCCCAATTATGACGTTATTACACATTTTTCATTATATATAGAATAGATAGATATAGATATTTTGGAAACACAGTATCTTGTGGATATTATCTAGGCTTCTATCGAAATCAATTTCTACAGTGTAGTGTGGCGTCGGCCAGAAGACGCATAACCCTCAGGATTTTTAAGTTGCTAATTTTCTGCAATCTCTTTATTATTTTTACTGTTACTCATTTTTTTTAAAAGGTTTGTAGTTACTACTCATTTAACCCTTGCAATTGACTCAAAAATTAAAACAGTCAAAAAAGTAAAACTGTAGAAGCCTTGCAAATATTAAGATTCTAAATGGCGATCATTTTTTTCAAAAACTTTTAGGGGTAAAAAAAACAGGTATTTCCTGGAACCTTTTGTAAAATATTTGAGTAAATCACGGAATTACCGAATGCTAACAGAGTTTTCAGGCGTTATTTCTCTTTCTTTGTGTTGCCTTTTTGTCAAACATCGCGTTGGATTGCGTTAGATGAAGCAACAAGCTTTTATCCATGCTCGATGTTTACGATAAGCGAGTGGAAAAGCAGTCTCTTAAGTTGATTTTGTTCTGATCCGCTCCAGTCTGTATACTTTATTGCAATTTACTTAAACATAACAGGCGCTGTATTCAAGCAAACGTCACTAAGAACTAGAAATTGTATGTGGTAAGCAAAATATCAAAATTCAAAAACATTTATAGAGGTGTCAGCGTCATGTTCCCTGCATACCTTCCCACAAGTCTCCCCACCCTCCACTCGCTCTCTATCTATAACGATTCCCTCACTTTTATGACTCTATCATGTTTTGTTTTATTTCTTCATTTCTGGCGAGGTCGGGCAGCAGCGAGGCGCGGTTTCAATAATCAACGATTTAGTTATAATTTAACGTCATCTAATATTTTTACCTCATTTACGAGGTTAGTCGCTAAGTAACCCCGGTCAAATAATATTATATTAGCTGATTATATCTATATACATAAAAGGAGAAACTGACTGACGGACATATCAACGCCCAGCTGAAACTACTGAAAGGATACTACTCTAAGAAAGGATTTTTTTAAAGTCGGTCCCTCAGGGAATAAAACGGGGTTTTAAAGTTTGTATGGAGAAACCTCGCAGAACAGATGGCCGTTGGGGCCGAAAAGTTCTGGAATGGCGACTGCGTACCGGAAGACGCAGCGTTGGAAGACCTCCAGCAAGGTTAACTGAGGACCAGTACTCCTAGACAAGTTGCTAATCTGCAATAGTTAACGCTAGTAGAAAGCTTCAAATGTACGGGAACGACGTCGTCTCAACGCTGAGTCACGTGGTCAGAACAAAAGAATTGGCGGCAAGGTCAACTCGAAGCGTTCGACGCAAGCGAAACGGTTGTAACTTGGCTAAGGGGGGCTGGTGAAGGTTGCGAGAAACCGATGGATGCGAGACGGACAGGATCGTTCGTTGAGGCGACGCTTGGGGGAGGCCCATGTCCAACAGTGGACGTGTATGGGCTGAAATGATGATGATGATGACGGAGAAACCTATATTCACGCGAGCGAAGCCGCTGGCACAGTCTAGTCCGCTTATATAATGTTAGAAAATAGTAGACAAACAAATACATTTCGAATATTTGTGTTCATTCACTATCATCATAAACGACTATCTCAGCTACAATAATTCAAAACAACCTATAAATAAAGATAAAACCTTTTCACAATAAATCGTTCGCCGAGAAAATTGGATATTCACATGATTTGAGCGCCATTCAACGCACTGAATGAAAATTCAAAGCCGAGGGTTCGACATGCGATTACGTTGTAAACAACTGCCGACATTACACACGCGGTGTTTAAAGTAGCGCCACAAGCAGCCGCGGCGCCCGGCCCCGGCCTCCCGGCGCTCTGAGAGGGCGAAAGGGCAAAGTAATTGGTCTCGAGAGCGGCGGCAAGGGGCGAAGCCCTACCTTCAACATATTGCAAACATATTCTTCGCTTGAAAAATTTATTGTAAATCGCGGCGGGCGGGGATTTGAATTCGGTTGCGCCCCTCCGCTGTCAATAAACCGAATGGACTTTGGAAATTCGCTACATTCGCCCGATGTTTGTGTTTGCTGCCTTGGCTTTTTCTGTTCTTGCGAAAAAACCTCCCCCGGTCCCCTCACGAGCCGCCCCCGCACCCCGCGCCCCCGCCGCTTCCGATTTTATTTATCTAAGGTTTTCCATTCCGTCGTAATTGTGTGAGTTGCGAGCTCGATTGTTGCTAAAGCGAATATTTATTTGGGCTTCAGTTTGCTTTCCATTTGCTCGCGCCTCCACCGCTATGTATGTATGTTCGTGTGTATGTATGTATGGTGTCGCCGAGCTCACTTTTAGCGGCATTGTGCTACAAATTGAATTTGCGGGGACTCAAATCAAATGTTGTCGTAAGAAATGACTTGTCGCCGCGACTGACACTATCAAAAAATTGATCGTCCGCCAGCTTACGAAGACACAATCGCTCGGCCACAGTACCCACTGCAGGCTATATCGGATATTACAATACAATCACATTACTAACCTCGGATACTAGGAGAACCCTGAAGGTATCAGGCTGTGTTCCGGTGTGTTACACAAGTTTCTATGATTGTTAGTTTCCATTTAATAATAGTTACCTATATTCCTATGGAGTAACATTTTCTTACGTCATACTTCAAAAACTTACAAAGATTTGCCGCGTAAGGAATGATCTAACAACCTGAGCCAAGACGTGTATGATTGGTGAGCCCGAAACAATGTAATCTACATAACCATTTCGGTAATTTGTCAATAAATCGAAGCAATAACATTAGTACAATGAAACGCGCAATCAGCATTAGCCGGAATATATTTGGCGTAAATCTTTCACGGCAGCTTTTATGTATATCGTAAAAAACGGGCAAGTGTCCGAGCGAGCCATAAATATGGTCGTAAAGAGAGCGCGCGACCTGCGAGCCACCAACCTCCGAACGCGGCGCCGACCAGCGCCCGACTTGTTACAGTTGTGTTACGACAGTTATGATTTTACATACCTACTGATATTAGATTAAGATTTGAAGAATCTTTAATCTTACAGAAAGGTTTCTGGGGACATAAACAAGCGACAGTTGTTGGTCAGAACGTCATCTTTTCACTCCGTATTTGGTCGGAGAAGGGGAGACAATTGTGACGCATGTCTTTTTGCAAATCCTTGATGTTTATTTATTGCCACATTACAATGATTACCTACAATGTAAGGCGAAGTAAAACACTAAACAGCGTCGATCGCAGCGGTGGGTAATGTTAATACTGTAGTTGAAATATTTATATAAGTAGCATTATGGTCTTGTGGACGCTGAATTATGACAAAAAGTATCATAATAATCAGATGTTTTACTTTGAGTGGTTGTGCAAGTTTTTCTAAATCTCAATGTAGTTTTCATTGAGATTTGTATGATGCCGATCCATTGAACAAGCGATAGTATCTAGTATCTAGAAATGACTTCCCGCCCGCGTCTGCCACGATGTTCGGTATGATGTTATCGCGCCGTTTTTACGTCCACATCCCAAGTAAGAGGTCCTGAATAAAACATTTACTTTTTACTAAATAATACAGCTTATTGCTTTATCAATCGACAGATGGTGAGGTGGCGACAATTGGAGGCTGCGGCAGTCACAGTCGGAGACGAGACAGCAAACTTAACAAGCCTCGGCGTTTAGGTAAACAAAAAACAAGTTTATTTGTTATTATTGGGTCGCAATAGCAGATCAAATGGCAGTTTGTGTTGTATCGGTTCAATCACAGTAAAGCGGGTTCGATGGCGTCCGTCGGATCCGCCAGAGCCGCCGGATCCGCTCGCCGCGATCTCATATCATAACGCGCCCAACTTTACGTGCGCCGGCCCCGAGTGTGAACACGGCGATGCGGTATCTCAAAACACGTGTAGGTTAGTTTAGTTGAAATAAAAAAAGGTAAGGGTAATTTACATTTTATTATATGAGTCAAAAGTTATATATCCTAGCGATACCTTAATTTATTTAATGAAAATCGATTGATGTAATGTCTTTGTAATGGAAGAGATACATAAATGTAACAAAAGAGAAAGCTTGCGTAGGGCATCGAGTCAAAAACAATTCACGTGGATACTTATCGGGAAACACATGAGTACTAAGGTTATGTTATTATATTGATTCATTTAAAAGGGGTTCAGGTGGCATAGGTACCACATCAACATCGGCGCGTCTTCCAACCTGGGAGTCGCGATTGAACGCGATTCTCTCTAAGACAAAGTGTGTTATTTCTCGCGGGATCCCTCCGAGGGGTCTACTCGGGGGTTTGGAGGCGAAGTACTGTAGGGGGTGCAAGGGAGGGGGTGTAGGTACTATGTAGTAATATTTTTACGAGCGCGTTTTATTGTCGCGCGCGCGATAAATTTGTCATCGCGCCCTGCACCCGCTGCAACCGGAGACTGCTATGAATTGTAATCTGTTGATGATGGCTTCGTTTAAATGCTGTTTTGCCTTTCCTGATGTAGAGTAAAGTATTCAGAAACTCTTCTTTACTTAGAACCAGGTTATTTATGATCCTGGCTTTTTTTCATTAGGCACCGTCAAAGTTAGAACATTGGCTGTGAGTAACATACAAGATGTACGACTGAGGTAGGTGTAACCGAATACAGCCAATTAAAATGTAGGCGCAGCTCCAGCTCGATCAGTCTAACGTGCTATACGTTACACAGGCGTGATGTACGCTAGGCGTGCGCACGGCGCCGCCCCGTTTTTTTAGTTGTGGTGGGAAATGATCACCGCTCTGCATTGAGGCACTACTTACTTGTCGGTAAGTAGTATCTTGAGTAGCTTTGTTCTATGTGTGCATTGTTTTAATCAAGGCTGTGCTTATAACTCTATGATGCTCTTTGAGGCAAGTGTCTAACAATCGTAATCAATTAATCCTCCATACATATTTGTTTTATTTTTTAATAATATAAAACAAATACAACAATACGAAAGTAACAAGAAGTGGGCACAAAACAATATCAAGATCGTATTTCTCGTACATTATGTAGTTTTGCCGAGCATTCTGTGAAGGAGTTATCCTTCCTCAAAGCAGCACAGGGCGCTAACCTACGGGGCAGCATATTAGCTCTGACTAACTATACCTTGTATTTAAATCCTCGGTCGAAATTACTGTAATTCATTCAAATCGGTTATGCTTGACCATACAATTATGCTTATTTGGGTATATGGGAACGTATAGACGTTAGCCTTAATCGTTTTCTGAACTACATGTTTATGGAATGTAGTTCGCACTGCTCGAAGTGTGAAACAAAAACTTTGGACTGATTTATATTGAGCATCACCCTAATGGTGTTGTAATAACGCCTCATAAAAGGCGGCATTTGCTAACTGTAGCAGCCCTGTGGTGAGTTCCCACAGTGCTGCCTACTTACACACGCCGTCGATAACTAGCGCCGCCTGCATGACTCATCAGTTCACACGTCTTGTTGCAGGAGCCCGGAGCCTGGAGCCCGGGGCCCGCGGCCCGCGGCCCGCTCGTCGCCCGGCCACCGCGACGACGACTGCTGCAAGCTGGACTAGTTCAACTTGTGTGTGTGTGTGTGTGTGTGTGTGTGTGTGTGTGTGTGTGTGTGTGTGTGTTGGTAACTGTGCATGTTACAAATAGACGTTTACTTTGACGATGCGTTTTCTTTTTGTTTTCTCCTGGTTGGAATGTGCGTGAGATTGTTAAGGATTTTCGATCGATTATGTTGTTATATAAATTGGAGGAGGAGTTACCAGAATGTTGTATGGATAAATATTTTGAAGCAAATAGTCGATAGGATTCTTGCGCAGACAGAAAAAGATCTTGATAAAAAAAAATACTAGGGAAAACCAACCTACAGCTACTTAATCAGTGAATGCAACAGGTATTTTCCCTAAGCATATACTTATTAGATTAAAACATGAACTCGGGTGTTAAACAATAGGCATTAGCACTTATTAATATTGTAGCAATATCGTGTAATGGAGGCGAGTCAATATTTGCGGCCACTATCGGTTGATGCCGCGCGGCCCGCCTGCGGTACCTGGCACTAGCAGCACAATAATACTTCATGAATATGTACCGCACTCGTGCTGAAGGATTTGCAAGACATTATTATTGATTAAACGATCACGACTGATATCGACTGATATAGACAGAAACAGTAACAACTGCACTTTTATGCTCCTAAAAGATTTATTATAGTCGTAGGTTAGGTCTTGTATAACATCTTGTTGATAGTATTCATTGACGATGATTATTCCATTTGAATAAAGAAGGATTGAGATATGTAGGTATTTATTTCTCTCTTTCTCATGCATTGGATTTTTTCATGATGTAATCAAAAGGCTACATCTTATTGAGGGTCATAGCCCGACTTATCGCTCCTAGCCATTCTACCTCATCTCACTTATCATGACCTTTATATACTATATTGCGCAGCCTGTCTCAGCTCTATCAGTTCTCATCTTAGTTCTCCCCCCTTTCTACACTGTCACACAGTCCATCCATCGTTTCTATGACTACCGCCTGTTCTAACAGTCAACCACATTGAAAATCAATTTCTGCTGCAAGGTGTTCGGCGTTATCGATAGGCTCGCGTTTGACTACCATCTCACTTGATGGTAAGCGATGATGTGGCCGACGATGGAGCACGCTTGCTTAGAAGAAACGTATTCACTCTTGACTTAAAGATTTCTAAGTTTTAGTTATCAAGACACATAGACTCCAGCAGGGAATTCCACTCCTTAGCTGTACGCACAACAAATATACGTATAGGTGTTACGTCTACCATGTACCGATGGCGCAACGCCGTACGTCTAGTGGTCCGATGATGGAACGGACAAGGTGGAATTTGATTGTGCAATTCCAGTGCACACTCCCCGAAATGTAAACGATAGAAAACCGACATTCTAGCAAGTCAGCGGCGATGCCCAAGGCTTTGAAGCTTCGACTCGACAAATGCATCCCTGCCGGTGATCCTCTTGGCTCGCCTCGGGTCTATGTACATGTGACGGAGTGTCGGGCTAGGTGATGTTTGGCATTTGTATGATAATGAGCGGTCTGCGCATGCGTGTGCACCGCTTTCAAGCTGTTTGCTCGCGATATCTTCGATAACTTTCTCGATACGCGCTTATCGAGCGAGCAAACATGCGCTATCTTCACCTCAATAGCACGTAAACTTTACGTTCAGTGGACAAAATCACTATTATTATTAAATTATGAATTTTATAATAACAGTAATTTATGTAATACGTAAAATGATAGCAAAAAATCTAGTTGTAACATTTTTATAGTAGCATTGTATTTATGATTAAAATTATCAGAAGCTAATTTTGTTTAGAGATTATACGATAATTGAGATATGATTTCTGTAAGCAAAATAATAAATCTTATTAGCCTACAACACACCTTAAAATTGCTGTTGCATCAGTATACAAATCTGTTGGAGTCATGTTGAGATACAGGAAAACTAATCTCGGTGGAGCATTGCATAATCAGGAGACCCAGCAATCAACCGGGAGAACGTAAGGATATAGGAAGTAAGCGCAATTAAACAATTGCTTAAACCGTCGTAATTACCAGCCAAAAGCAATGCCATACATATTAATGAGCTGTCATGAACACCTCATTCATTTTAATTAAGTAAGCAAAACACAAATTTGCGGCAACCGTTTTAGACCGGAAGGGACCGCTTGCCAATATTACCGCACAGGTGGAAACGTTCATAGATAGGAAAGTTTGCAAGCTTCCCGCGTCGGGCGGGCACCGTCGCGGCGGCACTGCGACAGTTTACGCGCTAGGTGCGATGCGCAGGAGTGCGGGTCGTCACCACGCGCAGCACCGCCGCCGGGACCGCACCTGTGCGCTGTAACTGCTGGCCCCCGAGTGCGCGGGAGTGGCCATCGTGTGACTCTAGTGTGACCAGTGATCTTAGTGGACCCGTTTACCCACAAACCCGTTCTTACTGCACAGTCTGCCGATCCATGCCCATGGACTTGAGCCAGGTAAGAGGTCGGGTTACCTGGTGGTGGTTGCTTTACATAAATGGGGTTGAAGATGTTTGTTGAAGCGTTCAGTTGAAATTTTATAACGAAAATTGTTTTTATTTGTAAAAAAATTTTGCACTGTTAGAGGGCTTTTTATTGTACTCTTATGGAATTCATTTTAAATAAGTATTTATCTTAAGAGATAACATCGTTTACATGCGACAGACGTCATTATTTGCAAATATGATTGCTGTTACTCGAAGACACCGAAATCCGCGACACGAGAGAGACCCAACATTCAGGGTATTTTCAGGAGCGTCACATCTGTTGCCGTCTCGCCCACTGCTGTGCTAGTAACACGTACTTGTTAACTCGGGGTTTCCGGTATCGCCTTTTTCGGATGTTAATTTATTTCAGCAAGCATTCAGAAATTATGAATTGATCATGAATATTGAATGGAATGAATTTGCAAACACCGTTTAGTATCTAGTGTTTTTCCTCTTATACTTCATAATAACTACTTTGCACGCTTCAGTGAGATATTAAGTAAAACGGAAATTGTTGTTTATTTTGACGGTTGAGTTCTAAGTCTACCTGTAGGTTTGTATTGATCATTTTATATTCCGAGGAACTAGTTCTTTAAGGTAGCTTATGTGGAAAATGACAGCTGTTACGATCGTTTATTTTAGTATTTATAATACGTAATTTAATGCTAATTTATGCTAAAACCTATCTCATTACCTCTTGCTCAAATTCAATTCTGAAGTTAATCAATAATAATTTTGTAATTAATAATCTTTGTGTAAAATATGAGTGTTGAGCCCACTAATGACAAAATAGTATGCAAAGCTCTCGGCGTCTTATTACAAGTCCTCGTTAATATTGCAAAGGGGTTAAAATGTGATAATATCACGTCATTACGTAAGCGGGACAGGTATCAGGATAGCTCTGTCACTAATCAAGTTAAATGATCACATCAACTTACAAATAATAGGTATAAGTTTAGTTAAGGCGGCCGGATCACGCGTGCGAACGTGTTGCAGCAGAACTGCATCATCAAGTTGTAGGGATGAGTGGCTCAGCCAGTAGACCTCCACGAAGTTATTGTTTTAGCTCCATTTATGGTTTTTTTTAAACTAATGAGCACTACAACAAGCCGCATAAGCATATTCAAATTTAATAGGTTTACAAATTAAAGATTGCGGAGATTTTTAGATCGATTTTTCATTTGTTTATGTTAAAAAACTAAAGCACACGTGATAGAGCCAATGTATCATTGTGATTTAAGGTACTTAAATCTCAATTCCAAATATAGATAACATGTTATATTAATAAAAATGAATCCGGAACCTATGACCAAACACACCATAGAATAGTGACGTGGCTATTGATTTCAGTCGGCGATACATAAAGAATTCATTTCATTCGAATATCACGTTGGTATATACACTTGACAGTTTCAAGAATTGTATGACTGGGTCGATGACTTGATGTAAATATGAATAAATTTGAATGTTGATTGAACTGATAACGATAGAAATACGATGACTAAACAGAAATAACGTGTTTCCTGACTGCGGTGACGAATGTTTTAATGGTGTCATCAACATACCCCTAAATATATAGTGTTAAATAATTTAATAATATTGTATAGACTGTCAGTTTTGATGTTCTTTGTTATTAGCTCATTGTGCTGTCATTACCAATCTGTTATGCACCGTGTCTTGTAGGTAAGCTTTCCTCCTTTCCGTCACTGACTGTTCACATCTAGGTGCAAATCTTATCTAGAACTTACTTCCTGATCGTCGCCTTGTTGAAATGATCTTGTGAAATTATATTTTCCAAGGTGTTTTCCTGGCCTTTTTATCGTCATCTACACCTGCAAGTCTCCAACCTGTCTTGTTACGCTCACTCTTGGTGTCTTCAGGCATCTTAGAATTTCTTATGAGGTTTTTCACTTTACATAATTATTTCCCTTGTTAGTAATGTGACCTTTACCTGACCCTTGCTACGAATATCAACGTAACCGAAGACATTAGTCTTTATCTATTCAACTATTTACGAGTATTATAAAATGATTGAATCACAAATGTGTAATCTGCTACGTATGGTTGGTATGTACCGCACCTATGTGTTGACGAGTCGCCGGTGCCGCGAGTGCCACGTGACCCACTTCCGATAAACCCAGCGAATGAATAAATTACCACTAACTCGATACGATACATTATCTAATAGAACAGCGGAACTACTATCAAGTTTTCCTCAAACTGATCAGTGGGTTATAATCTGTTGTAATGCCTTAAAATAATCATTACATGATTACAACTCATAAATCACTTGATTATTGTTTTGTCATATAAATCCGTCGCGTCGAGAATCAGCGACGTGTACCGGTTCGCTCTGGTGGATCTCTAGTACTGATCTGGTGTGTTCCATTATTCAAGCTCTTCATTTCTGATCTCTCTGAAAGATATACTTTTACTAAATGGTAGAATACTTAGTAGTACATACTTACTTCTATAATATTAGGTACATACCTACACTATTACTTTGGTATAAAAAGAAAGTGAAAGTACCAAAGTATATTCTGTACACACTTAAGCCCAGAATTTAAAGTTAAATATCGATACAATCGTAGTAAATAGATGTTTGGATTTCGAATTACCGTCAAAATATCTTTCAGACTATTTTAATGACCTTTATCTTTCATAATAACTACATTTAATTTAATTATCCCTATTTCTTCAACTCCCTGGTCTCCCGTGCTCCGGCGCGCGTCGTCTTCCCTGCCCAGCTCTAGTGGCAGGTTGTCGCTCATCGGTTCTGGCACAGGTGCGTCTCTGACCCACATATTTTTTATTTTCGAAAGCACAAACAAGCACCTGACGTTATCGCCATGTTTATTCAACGATAAGTCTATAATATCCAGTGAATATTGATTCCGATAGAGTTTCGCGACTGTAACGCGAATTCTTAGCGAGCCGTGTTTGTTCAGCGATACGGCTCTTGGCGACTTGCGCAATATAGGTCGACACTGTCGTCCACAATTATTATTTAGATATGTGGATATTGTAAGTCAACAGTTTATTGATAGGGAAAGTACCCACGTTTTTAGTTCAACTCGTGTATTTTTTAACTGACTATTGTTCCTTTTTATGAAAATCTAGGATCCACAAAGAATCGGGGGAACTTCACATATATTGTAGGTAAACATAGCGATTTGGTTATTTTCCTCAACAAGTTGTATTCAGATAAGCACTTGGTGAAGTGGAACTGATGAAAAAAAACCACAGGTTGAACTCCTTACTGATTGTTACTTCAAGGGAGGAAATCAGGTATCCCTGTTTTTTTGTGCGGCGGTGCCGCCAAAAAAAAAAACCCTTGAAGCGGCTTCAAACTTCTCCGGACACAAGGTGTCGCGCGCTTCTAGTTTCTTTTTGTGGCCACTTCCAGCGTTTTTTGTGCGGCGTTTTTTTGAGGCCCGTGTGCGGAGACGCTCGGTAATCCTTGTTCCACGAGTACTGACAAATGCTTCTTTTGTTTTTTGTTTTTCGAATTGATGGTTTTGTTTTCCTCGGCGCCAGTGGCATTTTTAGATCCTCTAAAGAGTGGATGTAGGGACATTTTGGGCATCGTCTGGTCATCAGTCTGTTCTAGTCAATGCAATGACTGACGGGTCTTCAAAATACTATTTTGGTAACTAATTGCATGGTTCTCATATAATGTGGACGTATATTGTGAATTATGTAGGTCGTTATATTACAGGTAGGTAGCTTTATAGTTGGTTTAACAGTTTGGATAATATACTTTATGCGGCTTACCAAAAATACCTTCATTTAGTATATTTCGTACTAGTACTTTTAGAGATTACCTCCTACAAACAAAAATACAAACTTTTCTTCTTTATTATATTAGTGTAGACTAGATTTTGCCCATTTTGTCACTCAGAAATAAACCAGCTTTCTATCCGTGAAAAAATTTTAGCAATCGGACCAGAATTTTCAGAGATTACCTCCGTCAAAAAAAAAACTCAATTTTACCTGTTTATTATATTAGTATAAATTGTTCATAAAATCGTTGAGCTCCTGAAAACCCTAAGTTAAGACACAAGATATTTGACTCACGCTACTTGATATTAGACCACTGTTTGGACAGGGCCAACATTTTTGTAAATGCACCACACAGGATTGAGTGGACCTGATCCTCATGTACCACCTCAGACATTAACCTACATGGTTCTTAAATGATTTTACCTTTATACCTATATATTATACCTTTATTCTTTATTATAAAGACTTAGAAAAGAGATTTTGATGACATCTGACTGATTAGTAAGTAATCATCATCTTCCTGTCCTTGTGCCACATTACTTGGGTTACAACTTGGTTTTGTCTTCCATTCTGTTCTGGCAACAGTTTTGCTATCATTATCTCCCTCTTCTTTCGTATCAACCCTCACTCACACCATCCATCTTTTCTTTGGCCCCTCCTCTTCTCGTTTTCTCTCTACCTCTTCATCCAACCAAATGTGTTTTTATAAAAATAAAACCTGTATATATGTGTAATATAGGTATAACTAATTAGAAAAATAGATGTTATTTGTCATGTGACGAAGCAAGTTAAATGGTTCTGGTGAAAATGATATTATCGAGCTGATCTGATGATGAATTCGTCATCAGTAAGTAGAAGTCGAAACTGCATAATAAAATAATATATAAATATTTGTTTGGGTTTCGAGTGAAGTTGTAATGATACTATAATTAAATGATTTCAATGGCAATATCGTATAAGTACCTACATAATAATATCTAACATATGTAGTATCTTACAACTTGTACGTTATTAAGATTTAGATAATTATTATCAGAACCAAAATAGAAATCAGAAAATAATTTTAATTTCGTAAGTCAGTGTTAAATTGAAATAAAACAAAACCTGCACGTTGTCATCCTCCCATGGCAGTTACCATGGATCATGACATCATCGACGAGTGAGTTATATCACGAAGCCTAGTTTGCTCAGATTCATTTCAATGACGTAGTTTAGTAAAATTTTAAGATGATGCTTTCAATTCACAAACATTGGGTGAGTACCTAATGTTAAATTGAATTACCGGAGGACTGGAACAATCGGCCTGCTGCGGTCTGCTCGTCCGATTATAATTTGAATGTCTTCTAGACATCGTGTGTCCACATGAGTGAATAGGCTCAAAAACTAGTGCACCTCACCATCAGATATTGCATCACTGCTTACCATCAGGTGGGATCGCAGTCAGGCACTGGTTTATATCAATTCAGCCGATACACGTCCACTGCTGGACATAGGCCTCCCCCAAGCGTCGCCACAACGAACGCTCCTGCGCGTCTCGCATCCATCGGCTTCCCGCAACCTTCACCAGGTCATCAGACCACCTTGTTGGAGGCCTTCCAACGTTGCGTCTTCCGGTACGCGGTCGCCACTCCAGAACCTTTCGGCCCCAATGGCCATCTGTTCTGCGAGCAATGTGCCCTGCCCATTGCCACTGAAGTTTGGCAATTCTTTGCGCTATGTCGGCAACCTTAGTTCTCCTGCGGATGTCTTCATTTTTGATTCGATCACGCAAGGTAACCCCGAGCATAGCCCTTTCCATTGCCCTTTGGGTGACTTTAAGCCTTCTGATGAGGCCCATTGTGAGCGACCACGTTTCGGAGCCATATGTCATCACTGGCAACACGCACTGATCATAGACTTTCGTCTTGAGACACTGTGGTATATTGGACGAGAAGACACCGCGTAGCTTCCCGAACGCCGCCCAGCCGAGTTGGATTCGACGGTTGACCTCTTTCTCGAAGTTCGACCTACCTAACTGGACTGTCTGTCCGAGGTAGACGTAATCTTCCACAACTTCGAGTGTAGAGTCTCCGATCTTGATAGGAGTAGGCGCTACATGGTTGTTAATCATGATTTTGGTTTTATCCATGTTCATTTTAAGACCCACTCTTTCGGAAGCTCTACTGAGGTCATTGAGCATTGTGCTGAGCTCCTCCATAGTCTCAGCCATGACTACTATGTCGTCAGCAAACCGAAGGTGAGTGATGTACTCGCCATTGACATTAATGCCTAGTCCACTCCAGTCCAGAACCTTGAAGACATCTTCCATTGCGGCGGTGAACAGTTTCGGAGAAATAACGTCTCCCTGCCTCACACCCCTCTGCAAAAGGATAGGTTTCGAGATCTGGTCCTGTAGTCGGACTGACATAGTGGCGTTTTCGTACAAACACTTCAGCACCTCGATGTACCGATAGTCAATTTGGCACCGTTGGAGAGACTGCAGCACCGCCCAAGTCTCAATCGAATCAAAGGCTTTCTCGTAGTCCACAAACGCTAGGCAAAGAGGCAGGTTATACTCCTCGGTCTTCTGTATAACCTGCCGCAGCGTATGAATGTGGTCTACGGTGCTGAAACCTTTTCGGAATCCGGCTTGTTCGGGAGGCTGGAAGTCGTCAAACCTGCGCGCGAGACGGTTCGTGATGACCCTTGAAAACAGCTTGTAGACATGGCTCAGAAGTGAGATGGGCCTGTAATTCTTAAGCAGGGTATTGTCACCCTTCTTGAAGAAAAGTACCACCACACCTCTGCTCCATGCCTGCGGCGTTTTTCCCTCGAGTATGACGGAATTGAATAACTTCTGAAGGGCCTTTAGGACCGGTTTTCCACCCGCCTTCAGGAGCTCAGCCGTAATTCCGTCCTCACCCGACGCCTTGTTGTTCTTCAACTGCTTCAGAGCCATCCTTATCTCGTACAGGCTGACGTCCGGGATATCTTCAGTGTAGTGTCGAGTCAATCTAGCTCTTGGGTCGTTTGCTAGATTTGTATCGGGTTTGGAGACTGACGTGTATAACTGTCCATAAAAAGCCTCGATCTCTCCCAGAAGCTCCGATTTGGCGGATATAACTCTGCCATCATCGGTCTTCAGTTTCGTGAGCTGGCTCTGCCCAATAGACAGATCCCGTGGTTTATATGAATAAAAAAAAACAACAAAATACAGTCAATCGAACCATCGCAATCAGACAATAGTAAACACTTTCAATTTAATTATATAAGTAGTCGGCAATGTTGATGAGCAGCGTGGCAGCACGCTCCAGGATGTGTTCCTGCGATAATTAACTATATCGAGAAAAAATAATTGTTAGCACACAGAAATAATTCCCACAATTTAAACATACTTGTTCATAGTTAGGAGATTGCGAGAATTATGACGGATTAGTGGCAACGAGGTTATAATGAGTTCATTTAGAAATTGTTGAATGATTGTTACGCGCGAGTTTGAACCTAGATAACCTAGAGGTAGCCTAGGGGACTGGGACGCGTTTGTCGCAGTAAATGACGTACCTCTATGAAGCCCATGATTTATTGAATGGCACATTATAATTTATATTCGTTTGAATAAAAATAAGTACAATGCGTTCCAAATGAGAATAGGATTGATTGCCATGTTGTGACGTCACGATTTACTGTCAAATCGAGGAAAGACATTTTTGAAATTTAATTTATTTACGAACTGATAACAAAAAAATAATAATCTGAATCCAGTTCTTCAATTTTACTCATTTCTGAGTTCTTCAATTTTGTCAAAATTTTCATCGATGTGACAGTACGACGTGACGTCACAATATGGCAATCGAGGATCGATTCTCATTTGGAACGCATAGCAAGCTCGTACTGAGAATCTAGAACTCTTAAAAATTTAGTAATTTGATAACTTTTTAGTGAAAAATACTGTTTATTCTGCGTTTCATACAAATAGTTTTCACTATTTAATCCCTCCTTCCCTACTAATATTATAAATGCGAAAGTAACTCTGTCTGTCTGTCTGTCTGTTACGCTTTCACGCAAAAACTACTGAACGGATTTAGATCAAATTTGGTAGGTAGGTAGAAGAGACACTGGAATAACACATAGGCTACCTATAATTCCACTGCTGAGCACGGGTCTCTGCCCGCGCGATATAAACTGTAGTACACGCGGGTGAAGCCTCGGGCGGAAAGCTAGTTATAAATATTTATAGCAGATGAAGTCACAATAACAGACGAACTCTTGGAAACTATTGTGTTTCAGCAATAGAATACCTGTTACAAACAGGTTTTATTTATAAACTTCACATGAATTGAACAAACAAATAAGTGTTATAATTCTCGTTATAACACTACCTAGTAAGCGTGTACGTACGTATGTCTGCCCACATACGTGATGCTGATGCCATGCCAAACCGACTAGATCTATTTGGTCAATTTTACAGGGGTGCATTCTTTGACGCCTTACGGTAGTTGAGAGCTTAGATTTGTGTTTTTTTGCATTCTCATGTGATTAGCATAATCTAACTTTAGCCGAAAAACGTTGAAAAGCTATCAGTGGTCCAGTTCTAAGGTCGTTTTTGACCTTATTTTATCTTCAAAGGCCGGCCATGCTTCTGCATACGACGTCGCTCCCGTCCCCAGAGCGAGGGCTCAATGTCGTTTCTCTTTATGTGTAACTAGCGAATGTTCTTTAGACATAATCTGACCACTTCGTTTACGGTTCCCTCCTGAAGTACTAAGACACCCGTTACCTGCATATTGTGTGTATAAACGTAGGAAAACAATAGATAAAGGCGTGTCTGTCGAGCGGCGAGACTCATTTAATTTTCTCAGAAGCGATAGTACCAAGGCGACAGTATATTGTGCCCGATAGCTTGTAAGACAAGTAAAGTGAAGGCTCTCACAAGTGCCGATGTTATCACTCATTACGCTAATTCATGTACAAGGCACGGCGCTATCGCGCACTCATCATCTATTGCATTTTGTGGTTCGTTTTACTTTTGAATATGTTACGATAAACTACAGGAAACGACAGGAAACTTACTTCCTTGTTGTTAATTTGTTTACGTTTTAATAGGTTTTGATTAGTCATAATTGTCATAATTGGGCAGTGTTAGTTTCTGTTCTTACCGTTGTGAGTAGACAAACGTGACCGTTCCTGGAAGAAATTCTACTTTGCTTAGATAGGATATACTTCAATAATAGGTAGTGAGTGAGCGGGCGTGCCCTTGTCGAGTTCGAACTTGGATGTCTCGCTGCTCGACACGCTCACTACGTAGAATAAAATTGAATAGACGAGAATACCTAATTAAAAGGCGATGAGTTGTTTTAAATACTTTTATTGCTCGTATTCTGTCATTAATCCCTGTAAACAATAGTGTATCCCATAAACCTGCAAATGCTCCATAAAGCTGGGATTAAATCAAACTAAAGTTCTGTCACAGATAATTTTTGCACGTGACCGTAAAGTTTTATATATTTTTATTAATTTCATGCCCCGAGAACAAACAGAATATGTCCGTGTGAAAGCCTGAGTAGGCTTTGTTTACTCGAGTACCACAGTACAGATTATGTCAGACATTACCTGATTACCTATTCTTCATTTTATAAGGTTTAATTTCGCTGGGTGCTAAATACTTACTTCCAGAATGTCTTCGTTAATTTTGCATTCTGTTAGTGTAGAAATAGTTGTATTCGATTGGCAACACTGACCTACCCTAGTCCGCGGATCTCTCGACAAAGCCATAACTTACAAGTTACAACAATGCATGTGGTAGTTTCACTACTCTTAAAGACCAGGTCATTAGGATCGGTGCCAGCACAGGCCATGCTTCATAAGTCCACCTATCGCCTATCGCTCGGTTACGGCGCCGGAGACACTAATGCGTCCGCTGACACATCGCGACCGCGCGGCTATCACTGTGACACATGGCTGCTCTAACTGCCCGAGTATAGAGGAGAAAAGCACTTCTTGCTTCCTCTTTAAATTCGGTAAATTATAGCCTGTACCGAAACCTACGGTTGCATAGCTGTTTTCACTATTGCAGTTTTGATCTGTTTTCACCTGAAAATGGTCAGCAGTATCTAAAGAAAAGTTTTCAATATTTTAGTTTATCTCACTAACTTTTAACTTTTGCTGGGGCCAGACTTTGAGACCCTCCACTTTTGCCTAGAGTGGTCATGTAAATTAGACATTGTTAAATATTGGAGATCAGTTATGTTTATCTAGTTTCTGTGGGTAGCTACTGTGTTCAATGTCTGTCTCTTTGACTGACTACTTCGGGTCTCCAAGACACTTGAGCGCGGCGCCGGCGCTGCAAACGTTACAAGGTATGAATGGTTTTAGCGGTTGAGTAGGTAGTTACACCATGCGGCACCATGCTCTAGCTCAGGGATGTTACGGAGCTTCGACTCCGGTTCCGTGAAGTCGGAACTTCCGACTATTATTACACCTTCGGTTCCGACTTCGGCTCCGACACTTTTAAATCGGAGGTTTTAATCGGAGGTCGAAGTATAACATAGCGGCGACGACGGCCTGTGTCGACTGTTATGAACAGGTTCATAGATTTAATATAATGTGTGTTCTTGTTTATTTGGAAATAATATGCTATTTTTTTTTCATTGTTTGTGTTTTATTTCATAATTTAAAAAAAAATGATTAAAGAATGTTTGATTTGTCCGTAAATAAAAATTCTTTCTCATGCCACCACTTCTGACCCTGCCTCCGACTCCGATTCCGATTCCGATAAATCAAATTTAAAAACTCCGATTCCGACTTCGGTTCCGATAAAACTACCTCCGTTACATCCCTGCGTCTAGCTGCACCATGTACCTATATGTTGCAGCTTGTATTTGGGATCCTTCAGAAGACAGGAGTGTCGCGCGTCTCAGTGCTCAAGTAGCTACTTGATACTGCGTGTTCTGACTATTTGTTTGGTGGTGTTGTTATTCTATTCTATTCTGGAACACTCTGTTTTGCTATACTTTAGAACTATTAATAAAGTTTAGTTTTACTCTCAAAAAGGGCGAATTTTTACCAATTTCTAGAACACTGTCAACTTTATAATCGAGCATGAAGTAGATAAGTATTTGAGTTCATATTTTAATTTATTTATTAAATCTACGAAAACTTCCAACATATTCGTAAGTAAAACGATCTGAATAATGATTAAGATGTCAAGAACTAACAGCTAGCTCATCAATCATTGTCTATTTCAATTATAACTGCTGCAATCATCTAGCTGTATCTCGATAGTGTCGCCGAGGCGGAACGACGCCAGCCTCCTCCCTGCAGGCATCACTCATGTCCGAGGCAGGATCGCTGTCGAGGAACGCGCATTTCAACTTATTAATATCACGATAGCAAAGTGGTCGTGTATGTTATCAGTTATCACTAATTATCACGGCACGTGTCGGGCTGACCGCGAGGGGGGCCACATTAGCATACTGGCCCACAGGTGATGGTTTACAAATTGGCCCCTCATACAGATATCATCAATTATACGATGATTGATACCGGGGTATCGCTGCATCGCGAATATTTGTACAAGTAATCACTGAGGGTATCGCGTGTATTGTTGGCAGGCCAGGCTCGTGATAATGAGCTGGCGACTGAACAACAATGGGGTGAGTTGCTTTTGTTTATCTTCATTATGTTATTAAATCATAAAGAATGGTTTATTAGTCTAAATAGTTGTTTTAAAACTGTTTTAGATTGGAACCACCCACTAAGTATTTTACGATGATCTGAAAAAGTCTGGATTCTCATCCAGACTTGATATTGTCTTCTTATAGTTGTGAGCAAAAGTATTTTTACTAAGTGCCTATTGTGTAAGCTATAATAGTATTTTGCAATTAACAACATTTTATTACGTTAGACTTGCAAGTAGGTACTTAAGATCTGTTGCGCTGCTTTTGATGGACCGCTTCAAAAGACCTTAGAGCGTTAATTGAGAATCACATTATGTTATGATTGTGACATAAGCGTGACGTAAGCTATAGATACGAGTACGTTAACTATTGTACAACCTTTGCAAGAACTTTTGTAAGCATATTCATCTGCAACTTAGACTTTGCTACGCTTTTGACTTTGTTACCATTAGTGAATCGTGATCACTACTGGACGGTCGGGTGTGCCACGCTCACTCAAACGTCTTGCTGATGGTGGCGCATGTGCTGGATAATTCGGTTCCCTTCAAAGCGGTTGAGTTGATCGGTACTCATGTTCGTAAACGGGCGGTGTCGGTTGGGACTGGTCATCGCTTTTGTTTTTTTCTTTGGATGCTGTCAACGTGCGCGTTGAATCGCCGTGCGACTCCCGACGCTCGGGGTGTCTCCTGTAGCGGTAGCTGAGCGTGAGGGTGACCATTCCCTCATAATTGCAGCCATCTGTTTTGCTTGCATTACTGCTTTGCAGAAGAAGATGACTGGTTCCATCTCGCCCTAAATCATGACATTTTGTCGCCTTTAATCACCTCCACGAGGATACGATCGTGTTCCGCCCAAGAGGAGCAGACTTCCACCGTATGCTCCAGCGCGTCCTTCGGGCGATCTGCGCAATACTTTTGGCGTTTCTTCCAACTGAATTGGAAACAAGAACCTTCTGAAACGGCCGCGGAACACCTGCGTCAGGGAAGGTGCGGATACTGTGGCGTGCGAGATGCCAATGAAAAAGCTTTTGGTGCAACTTTAACTTATTATATTGCCTTTGAATTATGTTATTATACAAAATTATATTAATATTTTTCACTGTTGACATCGATCAATCATGTCAATTCGTGGCATCATTCTAGCCACTCTCTGAAGAGTGGCTAGAGAGGTGCCACGCAGAGGTGTTACCGCCGCGTGATACAATCTCTGTGGTTTGTGGTTTTAACTTTAGAGCAAAGGGCGTTGAATTGAGGACGTCGAAATGCTTAATGTTATCTTCTGAAATACCTACAAGAGTAATTCGGTGTTAGTTACGTAAGTAGCCACATTATACCGATACGTATACAGATCTACCTGGTGAGCTAGCTAATGTAGTTAGTAGTAGCGGTAGCGTAGTCACTCTCGTCCTGATTACTAACTACTTAACTAGCATGTCGTAACATTACGGCTTCAGGTTGGAGCCGCAGCTTCTCAGTAAATACGCATCGTTTTACTCAAATACATGTATGTTGTATAGTTAAGACTAAAACTAGTCGGCTAGACACCGCCTAGGTAGGAGGAGGGGGGCGTGCCTGAGTCGAGGCGGCGCGCGCGCACGAAGCTCGATTGCTATTGGTCCGTACAGACTTCCTAGTTCAAAACCCCTGCACCTGATTGGTCGTAGTAAGGCTAGATGTTTCAGCATCCCGATGTATTCAATGTAAATTGCAGCGGATTAATGCAGACTCCATTGTTTGGGGTAATTAGTTTAATAAGGTAATATAAATTAGCGGATGGTTTTTATGAATTGCTCTGCGTTGCGACACTGATCGTTAAGATGGTAATGGCGGTTGAACGTGAAGATGTTTAATGTATAGCGAGATGGAGGCAGGCACGTGGGATCCCATCGGCTGCTCAAAGCATTTCATCTCCTTACGGAGAATCGCAATAAATCGTTCGCAACTCGGTCGGAATGTTGCTAATAATTTTTGAACTACTGTATAGACCTCATTGAGATATCCACCTTCCTTACATTATGTGCCTGGGCACCAGCGTGCACTACGTGCTCATTTAAATATATATTTGGCTTATCTTTTCAATCTATCTGAAATGAAAACAATTTACCCTGCCATAAACAAACTTCATAGAATAAATGTATAGCTTATTCTATACGCAAACGATAACAGCAAATGGTTCTGTAATTACTAAGTACTTAGCTGAAATCATCGGTAATATATAATCACGGGTAATTGCTTGTACCTAACTATATCTAATTACCTACCCGTTACTATACTTTGAGTAAACTGAGTCAATAGTCTGACTGCTGACTCTTGGCACAGCCTACCTACCTATATATAGGCACCTGTATAGGTAGGTATATATACATACTTGACAACGTAACACAGGTTAAAGCAGATGTTACAAAGTAATGGAGTTCCATATTATTACGTAGAGTAAAGCAACCAAATATGGATTATTTTATTTTTATGAATACTATCTATCTATTATTATTAAAATTCACTAAAATATCTAATTAAATTATGAAACAGGTTTAATTTTTTTTTTAGGAGGGTTATTATCTAAAGACTTCGCCAGCACTTAGGCGGTTCGGGAGGGCATTTCAGACTTTTACTGACGAAAGTCTACTCCAGGGTTTCCTTCTTCGTTTCAGGGCCCCGGGTTTTCCTTTCGGAAGCGAACCCATGGCCCGAGTAGGTTTTGAACTTGGTGGGTGCCTACGCTTTTGCTGACGTTTCCTTGAGGCGCGCATGGAGCACTACGCGCTGTCGACGATTCGGGCTCTGTCCGGACGGTTATTACCGGACGGTCGGATAGGGAGCTACCCATTGCTCTCCGTCCGCAAGCTAACAACAGAAATCGTGGTCATGATCCCAGCGGCTGGGCCATGAGGAAGTCCGTTTCTTCACTCGTGCCGCTACCTCCTTTGCTAGCATTACTGCTTTGCTGAAGGAGGCGACCGCCTGCCGTTCCTCCTCGCTCCGGACCATGGCCCGAAATTATAAAATAGGTAGGTATGTAATAAGACAATCGATCCACGTTTCGTCTCCAGGATCTCAAAAACTATCTCAAAAATTTTCTCCCAGAGAAAAAACAAACCTACCATGGACCCTACCTCCCTGTGCGCACACCACTCGGTCAAGCGACCAGCACGTGAATATTATGATTTAAAGAGATAATAGAGCACTGTTTTGTGCGGCTAGAATTAAATACTAATTTACGAGAAATGAGATACTATTACATATTTGGTATTTAAGATAAGCTAATAGCGTGCAAATGAAGGGACTAATAGAAATACAAACGAGGTTACTTTAAAAAAGTGTTGATGAATTAATTTTGATGTTTTTATAATGATCAATAACTTTTTATATCAAATGAAATCCCTACATAAAGTTTGGGACAGGCACCACAATTAAATTGAAAAGCATTGCTACAAATGAATGAATCCAATCAAAGATGCACTTTCCACCCAAGACGTACATACTCCTAATACCAGCTGTCACACAAACCTGCTGATGTTCATCTGTTTCCATTGCGGGGACGTCGTGAGAGATGCTGGTCATCAGCTGCGCGCTTATCTGATGCGGCTGGTACATGGTTGATGGCGCTGCGCCCGCGCCGATGCATTGTTCACGGTTGATTAGTAAACGATGCTCAATTGATATGTATGAGACCGGTCAGGGTGTAAATACTAGTTTTATGGAAGAAGTACCATGTCTTCTTTTATTTGACAAAACTGTACATGTACACACACACTGTCACAAGTAAAAATTTCATGATTAGGTGTCCATTAGTTTTTAATGCATCTGTTAAACATACTTGAAAATCAAACGCGGGCCTATCGATAATACAAAAAAAATTACAAGATATTTGTGTCTGAGTGACTTTGATTACTGTTTATTTTTATGTAAAATTGGAACAGATTTTGTGAGAAGATCGAAAAAAGGAAACGATTTTAAAAATGAATATTAGAAATTCGTCAACCAATTAGATAACTAGATAGATATGCTCTTTATTGAATACCACAAAAAATTACATTAAGAGATTGGGTAGATATTAATTAAGTTTCGTAAACAATTCACAAAGGATGATCTTACTTAAATAAATGACACCCGGTCCACTCAAAACGGTCACCGATCATTAATCGTCGGCTGAGCGGCTGATCCTATCAGCTCGTAATTGCCGTCACAAAATAACTAATTGAATACTAAACTGCACATTATGCTGGTTAAGAACTTTCAACTAATTTGACGATCCCTATCGCCCCTTCGCAGGGCTCATTGATTTAACTAACTACCTGGTGACATCCACGGGTACATTATGGCTTTTTAATTCCGTCAAGTGGCGACCCCTATGGGCGAGCTACTGTCCTGCCGGTACACAAATGTCCCATGTTTATGTTTTCAATTAATTCATTAATGCCCCGCTGGCTGGCGAGGGTTAGCTATCGGCTTCATCAAAATACCGACGTTTTTTGGGCAAAGGGTGGTTCGATGTGAACGGACATTGTTTTGTGAGATAAAAAATATAATTGATTGTACTGCGTGCTTGTTACATCAGTTTAGGTGTGAAAAGTATGTGATAAAGTTAATTCTACGTTGTTTATTTCCTTATCTCTTCCAAATATTATCATAATTAAACAACCGAGGATGGTGAACATAGGCTTATCACACTTACGGAAACGCCGTGAATCACTCAAGTGTTCCGGGGAACTATTATGTTACGTACCTACTAAGTGGAACTGCTAAGATATTGTTTTTTAAATGTTTACTGTATGTTTCTTTTTAGGGTAGCTAGGAAACACCGGCCTCATCAACCTAGTTAACTTAAATTAACATAAACATTTAAAAACGCGTAAAAGTGTTTTTAAAACCATAATAATATATTATAAATGTTAAATACTTAAATATAATTTGTTTAATACTTCGACAAAATAAAGAATTTTTTTCTTCTTCTTATTCTAAATCGCCTATCTAAGCTATGTCCCACGGTTGGGCAAAGGCCTCCCTCCTTTGCTTCCATTGTTCCCGGCTTCTCGCCAATTCCCAAGGAAGACATCAAAATCGTCCCGCCATCTCAGTCTTGGTCTGCCGCGACCCTGTCGTACTATTAACTAATTTTAAATATTGTTAAAGCTGCCTGTGATTAACTAACAACAGTGTGGCATCAGGTCGTGGTTTTCAAACGATGTAGCTCGGTCATAGCGCCACCACTTCGACACATCTAAACTAAGAGCGCTGTTCACTTCGCGGGGAATCCATGTCGGGGAGATACTCCAGCTTGATACTAATTGATCGCTCAGCAAATAAATCGATGTGTGAGAACGAGTGAGTCCTCAGTGAAGCTATAATATTAACATTTAAACAGCGCACTTAAGGCTCGAATTAATCAGTTTTAAGCAATCACACTTTTTACTGGATCGTTGCAGAGGCATTTGCAATGTGCGAATATTAATGAGCCCCGGCAGGCTGAGGCGACCTACCTACCGCGGGGACTCGACAGGTATACCGCTGAATGGTAAATACCTGTAATTTCCCGGTATTTGCCATCAATGGATGCTGAACGCTTCTTGTCGTGGTCCATTGACGCATTGTTCAGTTTTTGCCACCTCCTCGTTCCCGGAGTCCAAGGTGCCACCCACCTCAACGCTACGGTTTGATGGGATTTCAATGAACATTAGGGAAACGCCATAGAGCTCGGGATCTACAAGTGTCGAGCAAAGCAATCGATTAGATTATCAATGAATATTTAAGTTTTGCGCATGGCTGCATGTGTAGGTCTATAGACGATGTAAAACTCCAAGACCTTCCGCAGAACTTCCCACTTCAATCAAATTACACGAAATGCTTGACATACATCTCAATATCTCTCAATTGATTTAAATACAAACAATCATTTAAGTCATAACCGCCAGCGCCCCGGGCCGCCGGTATCGGTCAGTGCTCACAGTGGGACGCGCTATTAGCTGCGTGCGCGACGCGTCCCCACGCTGCGAGCCGAGCGGCGCGCGCGCACACAACTGTTAGCTATTAACTTATACTTTTATTAGCTCAAAGCGATTAACCGCCGCCAGGAATGGACACAGCGCGTTATATTTATTCTTAGCCATTGTCTCAATGATGATAATTAGGTTTTTTTCGGCTCAGCCATGTGTGCCAATCTACTTATTAATTGTTAGGTCGCCATCCTTGTATGGAAGCAGTTATAAGTTCATGAAATTCATAACAATATTTTGTATTGAATTCATCCATTGATTACGAGTAAATTTATGGATGCCTCATTAATTTTAACAGATGTAGGTACTACATTGCTTATATTTCGGTGCTGCGGCTCTGCGGTGCCGGCTCTGTACGGCGTGGTGTCTACAGCGCGTGTGTCGTGATGCGAGGACGCGCGCGCATGTGATCAGCGCCCACCCACACACTCAGCTCATCTCTGTTCCACGACCACTACGAACAGTAACACAATTTTGGGCAGAAAGCCTTTCATACCGTTTTCGTACTATGTAAATTCATTTTCCACTCGAAATGAGACTTTCCAGGTTTTTATCCAATAAACATAGTAGCATAATCAGCCTTTTAATGTTCCCACTGCTGGGACTCAGGCCACCTCTCCAGGAGAGGGAATGTTTTATCAAATAACGGACACAATAACCTTAGACCAACCCAATAAGTGAACATATTTTCATGTTCTTAACACTAGCAATAAGTAACTTTCACTTGAAGCCTGAGCAGGCATTTGAATTTTACGCTCTGAAGCTCTTTATGAACAGATTAATAATGGTCCTTTTAATTAATTAATTGTAGCAATAAACTAATTTGGCTGTACTGGGCTGCCCGGTGGGCCGGTACCGGGAAGCGCGCCGGTCCGGCATGCCGCGCCGCGTTCCGGGATTCTCACCGTGCTACCGGGCCCCGGCCTTATCGCGGGACCCGCGTTTTTGCGCAGCCCTACGCTACTATTAATTGATTGGAATTACTTAAGTATGTGTATTTTTTGTATCGGTGCGCCATGACGCCATCGCGCCGGCTCGGCGGAGTATTCCTGCTAGCTCTAAATGAATTGCCTCTGGCAGGATTAGCTTCAAACTTGTCTCTAAGATAAGTTTCGATATCTCTCTAATTCCTCATCGTACCTACCTAAAGTCAACTTATCAAAGTCTTCTGGCCTTATTGAAGCTTGGCATCTTTAGGGTTCTGTACTGCAGTAGGCAAAAACAAAACCCACATATGGTCACTTTGTGAGCCATCTGTTTGTCTGTCAAGAACGTCTGGAACGCGTGTAGATATTAAGCTATTTACATCAAACACTCAGGTCCACAATCTAAAGATTAGGCCTTTTGTCGCTCACAGGGAAATCTAAACCTTGACCTAGAATCTTAAAATTTGGCGAGAAGCAAGCCCTCATAGCACAAGTAAAGAAAAAAGTGCGCGAATATCGTAAAGAAGTAGTTCTTTATATAAGACTAGCTTCTGCCAGCGACTTCGTACGCGGATCCTGTTGCTTATGCCAGCGACAACGGAGTCGTCAAAATCAAAGATCTGAAACGTCTGGTATCGAATTCTAAGAGCCTGGAAAACAACGTGATGCGCGAGACGATTCGAGACGTTCCAGATCTCTCCCTTCCACTTACGCGCGTGACAGTGTGCACACACCTTGGTGCCATAGACAAAAATAAACAGAAAGCTCCGAACTGCTAAGCTATCAGGAGTTACATGTGTTATTGTGAGTCAACCATAAAAGACAGACATATGATGTCTTGGGATATTTTTTATATAATTTTAAGGAGAACATTTCCGTTATACATGATTTCTGTGTAGCTTTAACCATTAAGGCTGCAAACGCGACGGAAGCTTAAAAAATGGAGTAATTTTTCTCGTTTCCCCAACATTTCTCTTCACTGCTCTGCTCCCATTGATCGTAGCGTGATGAAAAGTATACTATAACCTGCCCAGGAGTATGAAGAATGATTTTACCAAGTTTCGTTAAAATCCATCGCGTAGTTTTTGTTTCTATAAAGAACATACAGACAGACAGACAGACAGACAGACAGACAGACAGACAGACAGACAGACAAAAATTTTACTGTTTGCATTTTTGGCATCAGTATCGATCACTAATCACCCCCTGATAGTTATTTTGGAAATATATTTCATGTACAGAATTGACCTCTCTACAGATTTATTATAAGTATAGATTATTTTTATTTTACGATTTTTTTTAATTACTTATCGGTTTGAATTTTAATGTATTTTAGCATAATTGCGTAATGTGCATTTGTATAAATGGTAATTTGTAGTATCTTAATATGGCGGTATAATTTCCTGATACATAAAAAATACTTTTCAAAATTTATCTTAATTAAGTATCTAATTTAATGAAAAAGCTTGAAATGCTGTGCCATTTCGTATTTAGATATTCATATCTTTGTACAAAAGGCTCCTTCTGACTCAGGCTCCATTACTAGTCCAGCGAGACGGCGGCGGCGGCTCAGTCAGCGGCTCGGCACTGCCGGCTCCATATCGGAGGTTGCGTGCCCCGTGATTAAACAATCAAATAATCATATTAATCACAGCGCAGCCCGCCGCGCAGGCGCACTCGCGGCGCGCACACATACGCGCTCATGTCCGAGCCAAAGATTACACTGATCGCATCTTGTGCACAGATTACAATAGTATCTGAATATTTGCAGATGCGTTGCACCGGTTGTTCGATCTAGTTCAACAAGGGACCAATCATTATTCATTTTACAACATAACCGGTTATGCCAGAACTTATTTTCAAAGAATGCACGGTTTTTCTGATGAGAGACTTATGAAACAAGTTACATAACTTGTGTAACAAACTATATGTTTTGTTGTGTAGCTACTTTATGATATCTAAATAGACGCACTCAAAGTTAGTACGTTTCGTGTCGCATGCGCTGCCTGGCAGCTTAGCTCGTGTTGTCCACACGAATATGACATACAGAGCTAACCGGCTACTAGCACTAGAAGTCTACTACTAGCACTAAACGAAGAAATTGGTTACTTCTTACTGCCAGACTGTATCGCTCTACGGCTGGGCAAGGCAGTCTCTCACATGCTATTAGCTGTCCCCAACAAACGAACGAACGAAGAACATCAACTAAGCGGGACCTATAATGAACGATTTGAATTATAGGTACTGTACAGATCCGTTTGTTGTATATTTTTATTGTTCGGAAGAACTGCTCATCTCATCTGTAGAGTCGTCTTGAAGTAGTCACGCAAATGGCTGAAAGGTTTCGTTAAACAATGGCCTCTCATTACGTCATCAGCCCGAGCGCTTGCCTGCACTACCTCAGCAGACGCAGAATATGGCGCAGAAGGACCACTGCAATATGGGACACAGGCACAGGCTGCACTGTGGCTGCGTTGTAACTGTTGATTCCATTTCTTATCACGTAAGATTGGATGCTAGGATTATGCCCTAAGCATATACATATTATACATATTTAAAGACTGTTGCGTATACAAGTAATCTATTTAAGTATAAAGGGCTTTGTATGTAAAGCAGGGTGGTGTGTAACGGAACCTTCACAACATCAACGTAAGTGCTGAAATCCACTCCACGTCAAGAACAGTCGCTGGGAACAATCTTCCCGGGTGAGAATTCCGTGAAGTATGCCTTCTGATCTCCACGCCGTATCTCTCGGCCTATTACATCTCCTGCGCGGGCCTGTGGTTAGGTGCGCGCGCGCACCGCGTGTGCTTTATGCTTATTAAACTGAATCCAATCAGCCGACGCCTGGATCATACTAATTAGAGATATTGTGGCATTACGTCAGCGCTTCCTGCTGAGGCAGCTGATTACCTGATGCGGCGGGCACGGGACATGGTGTAATGATAAGGAATTACCTTGTAACACTTGGTACTCGCCGACAGCGGGATGGGAGAATCTTTTGGTGTTTCTGTGGAAGTAACAACGTGACTAGTGACAAGACATACTTAACATTATTCTTAATGCAGCCTAGCAGTTGTAATAAGATCACGTTGTCTTGATTCGTCGCTAAGTTAAAGCAGAAAGCTACTTAAATATTTCTATTAAGCTTTTTTGAAGTAATCTTACGCTCAGGCTCCAAAACATAGTTCGATGGACTAAATAAGTATTTATCCCGAGGTAAACGCTTTTCATTACCAATACAAAGAATATAAAAATAAAAACCAGTGCCATCGTATGAGTTTAGGTATCTTTCGTTTAATTTAGACGGTAAAAGGTTCTCCGCTACTGGTTTAGTCTCATCTCGTATGAATCACTTGTTAAATACATATCTAAATACGATGAATTTATCGTGAATATAGATATTTTTCTAATAATAACAAAACTCTACAACTCGAAAAAACAAATAAAGATCGGATTGCCGCTTTCCCACCTACTACTTAGGATATATCAGTTGAACGTAGATAATTTCACATTTCTATTGAATCATACAACATGGCGAAATATAGTCCTCAAGAAAATTATTCGTCGAGGTCACGACCCTCAGCATTGAGGATAAACGACGCAAGGAGGAGGATTGAATCATGTCCCAACTTTCTATACAACCACCCAATTACAGCTTGATGTAAAATTAAAATAACAAAAATAAATATGTACTAAATAAAGTTTTTTTTTAAATGACGGTCATATAATTTATGTACTTTCAACTATTTCTTTAAAATAATATAGATTTGGGTAACATATCTACTAATTTCGTGTAGAGAATTGAATTAACACGATGAGTTCTCAGATTTAAATATGGATTTAAGGTGGTGCATCATGACTCACATTTTCACTGTTTTTCATACAACCGCTCATAACTGATTATGACGTTATTACACATTTTTCATTAGATATTTTGGAAACACAGTATCTTGTGGATATTATCTAGGTTTCTAAAGAAACCAATTTCTAAATTTGTGTAAAACTAATCCAGTAAAAACCTCTGAAAATGTCCTATTTTGTATGAACTTTGACACTTCATAATTTGCATAAAAATTAAAAAAGTCAAAAAAATTATCCTCTAGAGACCTTGCAAATTTTATTAAGATTCTAAATGACGACAACTTTTTCGAAAAACTTTTAAGGGTTTAAAAAAAACAGCTATTTCCTGGAGCAAGTTTTGTGAAATTTTCAAGTAAATCTCGGAAGTACCGAATACTAACAGAGTTTTCAGGCGTTATCTCTCTTTTTTTTCGTTTCCTTTTCGCCAAACATCGCGTTGGATTGCATTAAATGAAGTAACAAGCTTTTAAACCATTTCCGATGTTTACGATAAGCGAGTGGAGAAGGACCCTCTTAATAGAAGAGGCTAAAGTAGTAGTGGAACCAAAAAAGATGCCTAAAATCGTACCGACGATTCAGGTTTCATTTTTACTTTGATTGTATTTTTAATGCACATCACAGCATTCCAGGACCCCGGGTTTACCTTTCAGAATCGAATCTATATCCACATTAGGTTTCGACCCTACTGAGCCCCTTCAGTTTGGCTGACATCTTCTTGAGGCGCGTGGAACACTGTGCGCCGTTGATGACATGGGCTCGATCCAGCAAACGGTTACCGGACGGTGGTGGCTGGAAATCGGGGTTGGGATTCCCGGCGGCTGAAGCGTCAGGAAATCTGTTTCCTCACGTGTGCGGCCGTCTTATGCGCTAGCATTCCTGCTTCGTAGAAGGAGATAACCGCCTGCCATTCCTCTTCGCTCCGGACCATGGTCTGTACCAGGGCTCGGCGCGAGAGGTTGTTGTCGCCTATCGCTCTCACGAGGACACGGTGGTGCTCTGCTCAAGCGGGACATATATCTATCTCGACCGTGTGTTCCAACGAGTCCTCCGAGTGGTCCACACAATGGTGACACCCGACTTTCACCTTTAGGGTAAAATGTACTATTAAAAACTTTCCCGCTGTTCACAATAGAATTATCCTAGTGCCAAAAGTCACTTCTTATGTTAGCCTAGAAAGTTCCACCACACGTCACAGGACTTTATGATATCTTTCTGGACCCTCTTATTTTACATCACCTAGAAATAGCGCTTTGCGGAATATTTGCCATATTCTTGCACCTAAACAAATTTATGTCCTCGTAAGTTGTACATTGTCAGACTCATTGCTCAATTTCTGGCAAGCTAAGAATAGCTACAATTAGGATGGATATGATACAATTACAATTGAGACTCGACTCGATTGGAGAGCGATGCGCAGGCGCAGCTCGTTTTAACAGAGCTGTACAATATAACAGATAGTTTAAGAATGTCTACAAAAAACAGCATTCCTCCTCTTACATTACTGTGCGTCCCCAATTTTCTATTTGAATTCGACTTTATCATTGCTAAATTAAATGTTATGGTAAGTAAGACTTGTACAGCGCCACAATCATGACTTATGATAAGACTAAAACTGAAGGTTATAGAGGCGAGAAACAAGCCAGAGGGCTTTCCACACTACCAGCGGTTCACACTTTCCACACTACCAGCGGTTCACACTTTCCAAACTACCGGCGGTTCACACTTTCCACACTATCAGCGGTTCACACTTTCCACACTACCAGCGGTTCACACTTTCCACACTACCAGTAGTTCACACTTTCCACACTACCAGCGGTTCACACTTTCCACACTACCAGCGGTTCACACTTTCCAAACTACCGGCGGTTCACACTTTCCACACTATCAGCGGTTCACACTTTCCACACTACCAGCGGTTCACACTTTCCACACTACCAGTAGTTCACACTTTCCACACTACCAGCGGTTCACACTTTCCACACTACCAGCGGTTCACACTTTCCACACTGCCAGCGGTTCACACTTTCCACACTGCCATCGGTTCACACTTTCCACACTACCAGCGGTTCACACCTTGCCTTTAAAATGTAGCTTTAAATAATACTTCTTTTATCTTTAATGTCGCTGTATATAAAGTTCTGTTTTGTTCTGTATATTTATTTTAAATAAATAAAACCACATACAAGTAAACATCACATCCTCAACATCCGTATTTACAGTAGCGTCGCTTCTTTTAAACTAATTCAAAATGTCTTTTATAGGACTAGCTACTGTAGTTTTTTTTTTATAATATGTTTTTTGGTTTGTAGGAGGGTATATCGGAAAGTACTGGTTCGATTACGAAAATTTTTAGCTGCTTTATTCCTGAGTGCGAGAGTGCGACTATGCAGTCGCAGAGCGATGGCGGTTTAGGTCCTGGAGTCTTCTTAAAAGATCGCATTTAGCGATAGTACGGCTCTCATTGTGTCACCCGATGATTTCCTCCTACAACTGTATTTTTGTATTTACACCATTACATAGTAAAGATAAATCTATCTATATGTTTTTGAGGAAATTATTCATTTTAATTAATGCCGTCACCTTCAGCATCATGATTCAGGTCGAAATATGTCTGATCCAGTGCAGGCCAGACAGGCCTCTTCCAAACTTCGCTATAACTACCCGTCATGTGCTTTCCACATCCAACAGATTCCCGCAGAGGTCACCTGACCCAACCAGTTGTCACAGTGCGGTGGCCTGGTCCTGTGCAGAGCTTGTGATTGATTAAAACCCCTCACAGCGTGGAGATTCTGTTCTTACCTCGTGTGTGGCTGCCTTGTGCAGGTTGTGTAATGACCAGTATCGTGCTTTTACATATTATCCTATTACATTACATGTGTATAGATAATGTTACCTATTGTTTTACTACGTAATCTAATTGGGCGCTTCCTGTGCGCGGTGCGCGCTGAGAACTGCGCTTTCATTGCTTACGACTCATTGAACAAGTTGGACACTTTCGAAGACAACGGGACTCTTGTAAAACAAGCAGGCTTCAGCCTTAACGAAAATACATAGGCCTTCAGTTACGACGATTTTTTAATTTTTTGGATATAACTTACACTGTGCAGTGTTAAGACACGGTACAAAACATGTGTCATTGTGTGTTATTAATGAAGTTAGTACCATTCCACCGTGCGACAGGTGGCAGCTGGTAGTTATATAGACATTAAACCGACGTCAACACACTCGCCGAGCGATAATGTGCTCAACAATGTTGCCTTACAACAATAGTGTAATTTAGGGGACAGGGGCCTGGGCCGCGCAGGCGCATGCTCGTGAACGTGGTATTAAGGATCGGCTCATAATGCGCGTACGCAAATCACGGCGCTCCCGCCCCGCTCCGGCCTCGGACCGGACGCCGGATCAAAATAATTGCACCCGCGACCGCCGCGCCGCCATTATCTCAAACTATACACAATTACTGACCGCTGCCGTCACTACACTCTAGCTTACAAAAGCACTTTAACACTGTAGCTGCACTTTGTGCGGCGTCCATCCATACCTTTGTAAGAGATCACTAAATTTTTTGCGTAGTTGGCCAGCGATGGATAGCGTTAAAGTGTAGCCATCGTTTGATGGTACAGAGGACGTTATTCGTCGTGCTCATTACAATATTAATCAATGCTTTCACATCCAGGGCTCGGGATAAATATAACCGATGCAGAATATTCTTTAATATTAGTTGCGCAATAGTAATACGCAGGTGAGCGCTACAAATGATAGGCTGTGTGCGCGACGGACGCGACGCGGCCGTGCGATACGGGCGACGCGGCCGGCTCGCCGACCCACACGCACACATTTCGGGTCGGCCGCTCGCAACCTATCATTTGACTGCATTACGTATGCATAATCAAACATGATTAGTTGTTTTTGTGGAATTATTTGAGACTTGCCGAGCGCTAGTAGGTCGTAATGACGAAACTGACATTTCCGTGTCCGCTGTGTTGTGCAAGCCGGTGGTCAGTGGTCAGGTCGCATCGGCATGATAGCTCTTTACTCGCTCAGGTCATTACTGGTTCACTTTATATTAAAGCTTATTTGTGTTACGGCTCTCTCGACGGTTTCTGTGTTATACCTACTATACGCAGTTTACAGGAATATCGAATGTTTTGAAACATTTTAGTTTTAAGCGGATCTCAATTATACTAAACATCCCTTCTGGTTTGCTCTTCAATATACCTATTATATAACCTATATTGTGTATATGTTGTAGTTGTGGAATATTATTATAATAAAAATATTATTATATAAAGTTCAAATGGACTATTTTCATTTGAAATGTTTTGTATGGGCTTTATAAAGTATCTGCTCGTTAAAGAAATGTGATTCGAGTGTACCCGGAGACGTTAGTTGGTGAGGACTACTGACCTGACAAGCATGGGTAAAAATGATGAATGAAGCTGGACGATGGTGGTGAGGGTTCAGGGCGGCGAGGCGGGCTCGGGTGCTCTCGCGCATATTTCTTTATCTACAGTTGGGTTCCTTCGGCGGGACACTCCCTATTCCGCGAAGTATGTTGATAATCCCCGTGTTTGCGCAGATAACCTTATTATCGCTGTTCACCGATATAATGACATACGTAGTATTTACTTTCACAACAAGCAACTTACATTAGCCACATTAAAATTGACCAAATAATGTACATAATGTGTGCAGCTCGGAGATAAGTCACGATCACGCCATGTTAACTATTTAAGTGATTTCGATTGCTATACGTTGGTATCTTTGTTTAGTAAAGCAATGATTAATAACTTCAAATGTGACCGTGTGCCGGACGGTGCAGCACCGGAACTCGCAGACTCAACTAATGAAATGCGTTGATATCTGCTGAATGCCCCGTAGGTACCGGTTCATGAGGCAACTCTTGAAGAAGACCTAAGTCAAGCAGTAAACGTCTTTCAGACAAAATGGTGATGACGAAATCATCGTCATCATTATTTCAGCTGAAAGACGTCCATTGGTGGATATATGCCGCCCCCAAGCGTCGCCACAATGACCGGTCCTGTGCGTCTTACATCCACCGGATTCCCGCGATCCTGACCAGGTCATCCAGCTTTCCAGTAGCGCTGGAAAGCCTCTTTCGTCTTTCGGTACGACGTCGACGCTCCAGAACCTTTCGTCCCTATCGACCATTTGTTCTGCGTGCAGTGTGTCCTGCCCATTACCGCTTAAGTTTGGAGATTCTTAGAGTTATGTCGATAACCTTGGCTCTCCTGCGGATATCTTCATTTCGGATGTGATCAGTCAAGGAAACTTTGAGCAGAGCCCTTTCCTTTTTGACCTTTGGATGACTTTAAATCTTCTGATGAGGCCCATTGTAAGCGACCACATTTCGGAGCAATAATGTCATCACTGGCAACATACCCTGGTCATAGACTTTCGTCTTGAGATGACGAAATATAAAGTTGTAATTTGATAACATGTTTGGTATACAGATACATAAAGTTGGCCCTGCATGGCGCTCCTGGGCCATGCTAGCAATGACATATTATACCGTTTACCTTTCCGGCTATGGGGAATGACATAATATTAAGGAATACTGATAACTACACAGCTGGGCTTATACGTTTAACTATTCACTATTTGCTAGAACATCAAATCTTACAGTTATAAAAAGAAATGATCAACAAAAATAAAACTACAGTAAATCTGACAACAAAATCTAGGCAATTTATTACGTAGGCAATTAGACTCTCATGGAAGATATAGTGATCAATTCCTTGGCTTGATTGCGCGTCGATGAAACACTTGACTCTGTCTCCACTTGACGCAGAAATATGTAAGAACACTAAGAACACAAAGATTATAACCCTTCTAGCGAGACTGATAGCGATGCCACTGACTTACAACCAACAGCTACCTGGTGATGCTCAGACGTTCAGTCTTGACAAGAGTCAAGCATTTTAGTATCCACCTCTGTCTCTGAAAACTTGAGAAATAATACGAATAATGAAAGAGAACGCAGGGCGTTAGCTGTGAGGTAACCTGTTTGCTCGCAGGTTTGCTAAGTGTTCAGGAGATGTTACAATGGTCAAACTTTCTATACCAACCGCCTGTTGGTTAACTTAACCCAAAGCGCTTCCAGCAGTGTAACAACGCGCTCAGAGCGTGGTTTACACTTTCCAGGTTCAGTAGTGGATATTTCTGGTATGTTTCTTTCTGGGCAATGGCAATGATTTAATTTTCTACGCAAAATATGAAAGAAAGTTATCTCAGTTAAGTTGTCTATGGGGAAGCTCTAATAGCTTACAGTAGATGTTTTCATCATAATTTGACAGCATGATCGTTGGTCGGGTCACTGAGCAGCTCGCTGACCCGGCCCGGTGTCGCCGTCGAGACGCCAATGAGTGCCATCTTTCTATTTATAAGCAAAGAATGGTTGTGATTTTAATTGTATGAGTGTGTTCTATCTGCTTTATTGGGTATTGATCACATTCATATTAATTTACTGCGTATGTAATGTATATTCCATACGCACTAATATTAAAATAAGTAAAGAATTATAAAATTATATTTTATTACAATGATTTAAACGAAGAAAATCGTATTCATTATGCTGTTAGCGTCGCTAGATGGCGGTAGTAGGTGCGTGTGAAGTTAAATCAGATGATATATGATTATTTTTTTTTTACTTTCATGTCACTGTGGGTTTTTTGATGATATTTTGTATGAAACTATCATTTTAGTTCTCTATAAAACCACAAGTAGTTAAGGCAGATATAAATGGGCTAGAAAGCCTGGGACCTAGCTTGTTGATAAAGAGCAGTTAGTAATATAGTATCTAGCAGGGACCACTTATCAAATGAAAGAGTTAGACCTTACTAATACATTGAAATACGTGCAAGCCATAGCCCATAAATGAAGACAACACCGAGCTCCCCAATATTGACAGCAAGTAATAGCCGCAGTGACAGGCGTTAGATAATCGCGTCGTGCCGGAGCGGCGCTGAGCGGAGCGGAGCTGAGCGGCGCGGCGTGCGCGCGCGCATCGCGATAGCTGACCCACAGCCCGCGGCGAGGACGCGCCGATATTCATAAAACGCGCAGCTGTAGGACTGCTCAGACTCAGGCACATAAATCTGGGAGCTGAAGAAAAATCCGTGATAGAAATAAGTAATACCTACGAAAAACGTCTCACAAAAGTTTATAAAACTTTTAACTACAATGCGCTGTAGATGATTTAGCTGTTCAATGGGGAAACAGTTTTGGAATATAAGAGCCAAGCTTTTCAAAGAACCTGTAGCATCTTTGAATTTGATTTGCTTTATATAAAGCTGGCAGGGCAAGAGTGCCGACATGTGTCGGTACTTTCCCGCCCTATCTCTTATCACTATCGAAAACTTCGCTACATATTTTAACATATTTAGATGTGTAGTCGCCGCAGATCGTATATCTTGGGATCTGATACATATGATACACATCTTGCGATAAGTTCACTTATCTTGCGATACGGTGGCGCCGTGCGCCGTGCGTTGTGCGTCGGGCTCCATCACTCGAACCCGATCTAGGACGCTATCACGACTATCGGACGATCGGAGAGATAAACAAATAATTACTTATGTTAATTTCTGTTAATGCAATCAGCAAAAAATCTTCTAGCGTCATTGTTACGCTGGTTTGCGTCATGTCCTTTATAACATTTCTGTTCTCAGCTTTATGTTTCGTAGCAGTTTCTCATGTTTTGTTGCACTTTTTGAAGTGTTGGTAATGAACGGCGTGGGGCCGCGAGGATGGCCGCGAGCCTCAATAAATAAATTTAACTAGATTATCAGCGGCCGCCCGCCTGCGCCTGCGCCGCCTGCGCCTCCGCTGCACTGTAACTTACTGCCTGCTGCTCGCCGAGCAATTAAATTAAATACAAGAGTTATTAGTTCACGTTTATGTTTACTTCTCCATTTTCTAATTTAAACTACTGAAACTACATGAGTTATTCTTGTACTTTAATTTTATCGTAGAGGTTTTCTTATCTACGAAGCTCAGAATCACGACAAATGTATTAATCTAATAAGATTTTGTCATCTAAAATATATGTATCTACATGAATCAATTTTAGGAACACAATCTGAGCGTGTAGGTACTACTTGCAATCCGCGTCCACTCCACAATAGCAATATTCAAGTTCAGAGCACATGCTTTATGGTCGGAGGGACCACAGACAATTACAATACTCCGCGCCTCCGCTGCGCCCGCGCAGCGCGTGAGAAGATCCACTCCTTTACTGCGCGAGCGCATGCTCTACCGTACTGCATCTGAAGCAAGCCGAACCATACCCTATGTCGTTGTGAAACGGTGCACATTAGTTGTACTGTTACAGTGGTATGTAACACTGCTAAATTGATCAGAGTTTACACAAATATTATTTATAAAAGCCGATTCACGATCTAGCGGTTGCTCTCAAAGTGCGCCGGCGCAGTTTTCACCAACTGACAACGGTTTTGAGGTTATTAGCCATCTAGTAATAAACTTTGATACCAGATGCAATCCAGATGAATAGCGCCCTTCACTTTTCTCCTGTCTGGTTCATCAGACACAATTCCATTCTTGAGCTGCAGTGTTGGAGGTTCTTGCTGCAAAATCCAAAGAAATTCAACAGCAACGGAACTTGGAAACATTTGACTAAAAAGTCGACCTGCAGAACAAAAAGCAAAGAACGTGACATATTGTTATAAATGTCGTCTTGCCGACATAGTTATACGTAAAGCTTGACCAGCGCGTCACAATCGATACATATTTCTTACACGAAATACTTGTTCAGATATAATCGGTGGCACTTTATCTTCGACGAAATCTCACGTTTGAATGAATGTGAATGGTTAATTTATTCAACACAGAAACGTTTCCGACGAAGCCATTGATGTTACGGCCAGCAGCAGTGTATCACGGCCGACAAAAAGTCGCCGGCTTAAATCACTCGAAGGCAAATGACAAGCCGGTGATTACGGCAATTAAAACGCCGCCGATTGGAGCGGGCGAGGGGGGGGGGGGCAGACAAAAACTTGCGTGCGCTCATCGAGCCCTCATGAATACGCTGGCAATTGATCTAAAATTTGCGGGTTATTGAAAAAGCGAGGGTAATGATGCATAGAGCGGGAACGTCGGGAATGTGGTTGATGATACCAGCGCGGTTCTCAGGAAGAGCTCGCGAGGAGGAGCAGCATATATATTAGATACAGCACGGCTTATGTCTTCTGCGAACATGAAAAAATGTAATATCACTCCGGTATGTCAGTACTGGTAATTTAAGCACGTAAGAAATGCAACTGCAGGAATTTAATCGATCTTTAATTTTCTAAAAACTAAATATTTGTTCAATTCCAGCTATTGGTCCAACCAAGACAACTCAAAGGCAGAGTACTATAGGTTCGATAAGCTTACAGTAAGATTCCACTACTAGCACTAGACTAGCTCTTCTGGATGATTCTTTGTTAATATAAGATATTATAGCTTGTTTTCATAAATAGTTCAGTTACTGTTGTTAGGATGTTACGGAAACAGATGTCCTGTTATCACTCTTATGATATATAAATTAATAAAACCTTATCTCATTCAACGCATTCAAAACCCAGCTTAGTCAATATTTAATCGCCAGCCGGACCTTACCCGAAAAATGACTTGCGTTGAGTGGGTCAGGTTTTCGAGTGATTTTGATTGTTTTGTGACGAATGTTGTCGAACCTAATTTAGTATTTAATTTAAATTCATTGTTCTCAAGTAAGTGACATGTAATGTTTTTATTGAGAATCTTTAAACCTAAAGGCCATAGACCTGTGCGTGTGTTTGTGAGCGAAGAAATATAGCATATTTGCAATATCGTTAGGTATATTTTCAGAAATAAGCCAAAGTTGGCTAAAATAAAAAAAAAATTGTAGTGTTAAATATAGGAAAAACAAAACATAAGAAATACCGACTTCCGAAAGTTTTTTTAGGGTTTTTCCTCAAAAGGAAAAATCAGAACCCTTATAGGATCACTTTTTATCCGTTTGTTTGTCTGTTCGATATCCGTGGTTAAAACCCTTTATCTCGGAAACACGTGGAGGTATAAAGATGAAATTGAAACATACTTAGATCTGCAGTTCCTTGAAGCTGTAACAAAATCAAACTAATCAGTAAACCAAAATTCATAGGGTCCGTCCCGTTGACCCACAATCCTGCAAGTATATTTATCGCAATAAATCTGGAAACAGTAAATTTGTTGTACTTACGTCACAAAAAACAAACTTTTTTGGGCGATTCGGAAAAGTAAATCTTTGAGACTCCATTCGAGAATGGAACTGAAGTTTGAGCGGAACCATGAGTGCGCCAGTTTTCTACATTTAGGCTGGTTGTATTTTGTTCTTTTTTTCACACTTTTTGGTTTATTGGTCCAAGTTAATCTACACTTATTAATAATTTAATATAATAAAGAGGTAAAGTTAGTTTTTTGTGTTCATGTTTTTTTTTGTTTGTAGGAGGTTATCTCTGAAAATACTGTTCCAATCGCTGAAATTCTTTCACCGATAGAAAGCTGCTTTATTCCTGAGTGACAGGCTATATTACTTTATGTGAAGATCTCAATGATTCTTTCTGTCACAATATCATTACTGAAGGAACATAGTTGGGTTTTAGTAAGTTAAATCTGATATACCTTCTCACCCCACCCTAGAGCGTGAGAATTCATTTAAAGACATCCGACAACAAAAAGGGTGCCTTACAAGAGAATTTAGGTACTCACTATTTAATTTCGCTTTTGTGTTTAGGTGGAAAATAGCGTGTCAGGCTTTTACTGACTAAACCCACTCTTATATTCCTTCGTTGCCTTTCATACCGCGGCGGAGCCTTGCCAAAGAAATCTTGCCGAAGAGCTTCTGAAAGAAGCAGACCCTTGGCCCGTTGGACCCCTACGGTTGCTGACAATTCCTTGAGGCGCGAGGGAACAGTGCGCCCCGTCGACGACTTGGGCTCGGTCCGGACAGTTGCCGGACTGTCGGACAGCGAGCTACCAATTGCTCGCCATCCGCAAGCCCGCGCTACGGGCCCGGAAATCGGGATCGGAATCCTGTCGACGGCTAATGCGTGAGCGCAGTTTTGCTAGCATTACTGCTTCGCAGAAGGAGGCAACCGACTGCCACTTCTCCTCGCTCTGGACCATGTCCTCTAGTCCTCTCCTTTCCAGAACCTTGAAGACATGCTCCATTACGGCCGTGTACAGTTTCGGAGAAATGACGTCTCCCTGCCTCACACTCCGCTGCAAGAGGATAGGTTTTGAGGCCTGGTTCTGAAGTTGGACTGACCTTCAAAGAATTATTCGAGTATTCCAAATTATTTCCCCAAATATCATGCCTTTCTAATATTTATTGTATCTATACACAAAAAAAGAAACTAGAACACATACAATCGGCGGGCTGTTGACAACTGGTGCATGCTCTAGAAGAGCCAACAATTCATAGAAAATCACAAAGACTTCCGTCTCCAACCAGACAAGAACATTCACAACAAAACATAATTTAAACTGGAGACGTTCGCAGCCGCACCTTTCTCATAGACCAGCCCCAATTATAATAATCCGCTGGGACATAACACAGCATTGCATAAGGCCGCTTTCTCACCGGTCCGGTCACAATCAGTGCAGTCCGGTCGGCGGCGCGGCGTCCGGTTCAGGTGGCATTTCCTCGATTATCATGCGTTTAGTTTTTGCGCGCGACAATTACGTCGCATCTGTATGCACGGGGCAGACGCGCGACCACCGCCCGCGCCCCGCTCGCGCCGCGGCGCGGCCACTCGCGATCGCGACTCGCGCCGTAGCACAGCAGGACATGTTGGCTGCGTCTTTGCTAATGACACACTAATGATTTCACACCGTTTTTGTTGAGACGGTAGATCTTAGCAGCTCTCCGAAATAGGAACGTAGCGTGGAGATGCTCATCGGTATTCGAAGATTTAAAGGACATGCAAAGAACGATGGGTCTTTTCAGAACTCTCGTCTCTTCACCATGACCATAAGAAACACTAAAATGTTGACCCATATGATAGATCTCAGAATTCAGAAATTATCATTATGAATCCTCGAAGTGGCTTAATCTTAAAATATATCAGAACCCTTGAATAAATGGATATCAGAATAAGACCCAAAACGATGTAAGCCTCTATTTACAGCACTGTCGTGTAATGCCATAAGTCAGAAGCCTACTTGGTCCATTTGTGCAAGGATCGTCCGTAGCGATACTACTGTGGCTGTGTGCGCTGGCGTATGTGTCGGCGAGTGTTTTTGCGCATGCGCGACTTGCCCGCGGCGTGGGAGCTGCGGCAGGCGCGCGCGCACACCATGCCTCACCCCTCCCCCACCACATAGTATTAACATTTCATCGCGGACGCTCTTACGAATATGTCATGACGAGCATTCAAATATGCTTCGTTACAGCAGGGACGAGGGACGCGACGCCGACTTCAAAGTAGATATTATAATAATTGGATGCCAGTTAGCACAGACTGGCTAGCGGTGGGAATGAATTGCAGGTGTTTATTATTATTAGTCCAAAGTTGAGTTTATGCATTTTAATTTGATCTACGATTGCCAAAATTATAGCGACGCAATGACCTCGAATACAACATATCATTTATTTAGGAACATAGAAAACCTTGCTCTGTAATATGATGATATAATGTTCTATAATTCGGGAACACACTGAACAAGTGATACCTACTACTATACAAGTAAGAGAAGAAAAAGTGTTAAAACTGGATCTGTCCTTAACTGGTGACTTTTTGTTTAATTAATTAATTCTCGTCAACCTGGCGATGTATCGTCAGATTAATCTTATGTCACACAGGCCCGACCATGAAATATAAATGAGTTACTTTATGTTAAAAACTTCATACCTTCCACATATTCATGTGAATTTATGCACTCAGATAACTTGCATACAATGAATATTTTATGTATTCAAACTGACCAAAAACTGGCTCGAACATTTGGCTCGCATGTCGCGCTCGACGGCAAAAAGTGGCGCGTTCAAACGATGTGCCCTTGTGGGAGCGGGTTCGACTCCATTCAGTGCAAGCGGCCAAATGGCTTTATGTGCGCTAACGTTAGCGTCATTACAGTTGTAGTGCGCACGCGCTCACCCCGCTACGATGTGGACCACTCGCTAGCCGGGAGCTGCTTCCTTAAGCGCTAGCACTCCTTGTGCAGAGAGGGTAGATGAAATGTCACCTCAGGAAGAGAGGACTGGTCGGAAATGACCAATTATAAGTGATTTCGTCACTCTTGTTTTTTCTCTTCTTCTCGAGCATTTTTTTATAAATCCGGAGCTGCCGAGAATAAGCTAAATGCAGCGATTGCAAATTAGCATCCACTTAGCCTCTCAATCATCCGCACTGAATCGTTTATGCCTATAAGGTGTAATTGGTTTGGCACCGCAGGAATCTACATACAATTTGTCCATAACAGTAGCTAAGGATAAGCATGCGAATGTGAGTCAATTACTTGAACACCAAGAATAGCAGCGGCGGCGGTTGCTGGCGGCTGATGAAAGGAAACCTAGTTACGTTTTTTGAACCATTAACATAATGCTAATAGGCTTTCATTTACTGCATAATTATGCATCTAGTGCTGGAAGCACTCGGGGGCTCGTTGCCGTGAGAAGACGACGGCAATATCGTACAGTGCTGCAGCGGCATCAAAAGTTTTCAAACTTAACCTAACATTCAGCTAACGTCAGCAAACCTACATCAACAATTACACACTTGATACACAAATAGTAAGAAGTCGCATAGAATGGTTTGCGGTCCTCCCTCCCGAACAATGGATAGGCGTCAAATTTAAAAACACGCGCATATCTGCGATAGACAGGTCGGCAACGCAAAACAGCAGGTCGTTGCGGACACACAGGCGCGGCCTCACCGGACCGATGCGGAGTTGCGGACTCGGACGGAATGCGTCGGCCGGGCGCGGTGTGTCAAAGCGATGCGCGCTGCCGCCGCCGGTCATTTAAATATCATCGCTACTCATATTTGGGATGCCGCCGCTGGCCGCTCGCCGCTTGCCGCTTGCCGCTCGCTGCTCCAGGATTAAGCGACAAAAATTGCTCCATTTTTTGTGGGGACACATTAACTTTGACCTTGCTCCCAAAAGCTGTTGTTTGTTATGTGGAACGTTTTGTTTAAAGATATGCGGCCGCTGCCGCTCTGGCGAGCGCGGGGCCGCTCTCGGAGGAAACTTGTGATATCCAGTAGGTGACATGTTTTTGGTTAAGATGGCGATAATGATCGCTTCGTAATTGGGAAAAGCAGATTGATATTAATTGCAGTTTTGTAGAGGCATTGTAAAATTGGCCTGAGTTCGTAATTTGTGGATAGAGATTACAACACGACAAGAAGCTCAACAAGATCTGAAACCTGGAGTTAGTACCGAGGTCGGGCGAAGTATTATTGATATGCTTAGGAATGTTATAGGTACTAGACTGTACCAACTTAACGTAATAGCGAGGGGATAGCATAACTAGCTTCTACTTAGGCCTAATGATAGAATAAACTGTGGCTTCAAGTTGCTTGTAGCTTTAGTTTATTCTGTACCTAAGGCCATGTAATAAATTTGAGGTTTTTCTGACTCCTGACGAGCTTGCTGTAGCCGTTTTTTTCGCCTGATGCCAGCGATGGAAGAGGTTTACCCCTGAGTTTGTTTCGGTGTTTCTTCTCAGGATAGTCAGCTAGGAAACACCGGCCTCATCTCGTTAAAACTGACTGAAAACAATATTGACATGTAAAAGTGTTTTTTGAAAACCTATTTACAAAATAAAGATCATTTATCATTTGTAAGTTATCAGTACAAACTACGGGATTTAAATATTACACCATATTTTTCCTATATCAGCCTACAACGCACTATGCATTGCAGACTGATGTCATGTCAACTGTCATACTGTCTGGAAAAGAGCGAAAATCTAATCACATTTTGAATATGTCTACTGGCCTCGCTATTAGTACAGTCACGGAGTAAACGGCATTTGTAGTTACATCACAAAACTAATTACTTTTTTTGTGATTATAAACTTATTTGCAGTTAGTAATCTTACTAATACCTATGTCGATGTACGGGGACAACAGTTTTCTTTTGTCAAGTTTGTCCCTTGGCTGCACCACTATACTTTATCTTTCTTTATGTTCCAAGAATGTTCGGTTCGATTCGTGAACCGCACTTTGAACCCCGGTAAGCTTGTGCGGAACCCTCGCTCGGTGCAACCGACCTACTCGCATTTGTCGGCTTTTTCTGTGTGTTATACTTGAGTATCCCATTTTGTTAATATTTTTGTTATAAAAAAGATTCCTATAACATATTCCTTAGTTAGGAATTTAGATTTCGATTGTTAAGCCAATATATCTTTCAATATATTTACACCGGTCGTTGTGGTGAGACCTGAGGCAGGCCTATGTCCAGCAGTGGACGTCTTTCGGCTGAAATAATAATAAATTCCACAACTTTTATACAACACCGGCTAGTCTCAAGCTAAGCAGAGCTTTTTTTTTTTTTTGTCGATGGGGAAAATCATCTTTGACGAAATCCGCTCTTGGGTGGAGCGGGAGACAGTGTTAGACTCTTACTGACTAAAAACCCCGCGCCGTTCCTTCTAGCCTTCATACCGGGGCACGAGCTCCCTTTCGGACAACCCTGTCCCCAGTAGGCTTCGACCCAGCTGGGCCCCTCCTGCTGCTGACAACTCCTTGAGGCGCGCGGGAACAGTGCGCGCCGTCGACGTCTTAGACTCGGTCCATTACCGGACCATCGGACAGCGAGCTACCCATAGCTCGCCGTCCGCGAGCCTACGTCTACGGTGGCCGGAAATCGGGATCGGAATCCCGGCGACGGCGGCGAGGGCGCCGTTGCCTGATGCGGTCGGCCTCCTCCTTTGCAAGCATTACTGCTTCGCAGAAGGAGGCGACCGCCTGCCATTCCTCCTCGCTCCGGACCATGGCCTCGACCAGGGCCCGGCGCGAGAGGTCTCCGCCGCCGATCGCCCCCACGAGGGCACGGCGATGCTCCGCCCAGGCAGGGCACACCTCGACGGTGTGCTCCACCGTGTCCTCCGGGCGTTGCGCACAGTGGCGACACCCGGGCGTCTCTTCCGCCTGGATCCGATGCAGGAACCTCCCGAACTTGCCATGTCCGGTGAGGACCTGCGTCATGCGGAAGGTAAGGACGCCGTGAGGTCTTTCCAGCCACGCCTCAAAGAGGGGACTTACCGCCATAATCGTGGCGTGCGCAAAGCTAAGCAGAGCTTGTGTTATGAGTACTAGACAACTGATAAACATACTTATATATATCTAAATACATATAGATAAATTAAACCCAGACACAAAACAAATGATCATGCTCATCACACAAACATTTGTCCTGGGTGTGAATCGAACCTACGATCTCAAATGATGCTGATGATTATATAATTTTGCGCATTTTTTTTTTATCTAAATGCTCTGAAAGCTGCTTTTGCTCGTAATTTTTTTTTTTTTAATGTTTTTTTCATGACCGACAGAGAGTTGTATTGATGATTTTAATGTTCCGATTTGAATGATTCCGTAAATAAATACGCATCACGCCCGCCAATAATGTTTTAATCAGCATAAAACTTGACACAGATCTTTAAAATGCAAAAAAAATTAAGGCAATTAGAATTTCGCAGGTTACTCAGGCGCCTTCACTTTACATGTGGCTCCAAAAACCAATAAAAATACAAAAAAAACAGCAGAACCGTCTCAAAAACTTCTTTCCTTACTTTATATAAATGTGTATATGTAGTATATATATTATATTAAATATATAGTGTATTTTAACTATATGTATACTTTTTACTCTTGTTTTCAAAACAATACGGTAGGCACACAAAATTTTCTTTTTGTGCGCCTACCGTATTGTCTCTTCACCGGCCTAGGTTGACTGGTAGAGAATGCCTAAGCCATTAAGTCCGCCTATGTACTTTGTGTTGCATGAAGATTAAATAAATAAATAAAAAATAATGATTTTGCTAAGTAGCCCCGCGGGTTCAGCTGACTTAAGCCTCACCTCTGCTCCCTGTTAACGGGTCACCTTTACTCCGCGTAGTAGGTATTTCCCAAGAAGCAACATTAAGTGGTCCCCATGGCTCGTGTGATGAGGTGTGGGCTAACGTCTCGCTGTTGATCGTCACCCGAGCGCAACACTTTCGCCATCAATCATGGCGGCTGTCAGCGCCGCGCTCCACGTCCGTGCGTCATGATGTTCTGCTGTGGCGACACATATGTTGCGTGTCGCCGTGGACCCCGGCTTGACTAATGTTTAGACATGGTTTACGTGAAGCAGTGTTAGAGCGCGGCCGGATCTGTCAAGGAATGGAGAACAAGAACAAGTCCTGGCAGCCCAAAACAGATCTAAATGTCTTCTTCTTTTTTGGTTCTTTTTTATTATTAAAAAAGTAAAGCAAAATATTTATAAAGTGCAAGTGTGTATAATTTCCGGCAAGTCTCTGCTCACAATAACACTGCAGCACACGGCGGAGGGTGTGATGTGGTGGCAACCGCTGGTAACAAATATACCTAAACCTCGGCAGTGCACTCCAATACAACAAATAGTCCCAAATGGTGGAGCATCCATCATAATTTATATAAAACATGTCTATATAATTAAAATGGACCGTCAGCCGATAATGCTTCTAATAGTATATTTTGTACTAATAGCGGCTCGTATTCAAAGGCGCACGCACGCACGGGCGGCGCGGTGCGGTGCGGTGCGGCCGGCGCGGGACGGCAGCTCGCGGCGCCGTGCGTAATAGCGCGGCCCGGAGCGGTGCGCGCGCGCATCGATTAAGCTTGATTTGTAACAATTATCACAGCGGCATAAACACAATAGTTAAATTCGGTAACACCTTCATTAATAGAGTAATTCTTTCGACCTCGTTCCCCTTACAAACTATTTCCAACTCTGTGCCATGAAACTCAGAAGTGGTTTTTCATTGAGTGGTCCTTCGGTCCGTGGAGGTGGCGTTATTAAAAACGCATTAAGAAGATTCTCAAGACTTATGCGACGTCTACAAATGATACCAGACTGTTTACAATGTTACACAATCGTAATATCAGCTTAAGTAAATCGTGACTACTGTTGTTTAGCCCTCTTCTGATAACTAATCACACGTAAGATGTATCTACACGACACTGATCCCGTTTTCAGGTTCATGATAATCAAAGTGGCGTTTATGAAAATCGGTTGACACCAAATATACTCACCATAATCTTGAGATACGCCAATGAAGTCAATTATTGTAAATTGATCACAAACCTTTACAAGTTTTTAATCGCAGCACAGCCTCCAGACGGTCGGGGAATTAAATCAACGTGTAGTTCGACTGAGCGAGGCGAGGCATGCTAATCGGCTGAATAGCGAACCGTTTAAATGAACTCGACCCACATCCACCCAAATTATAGTAATTTGAATACGCAACTTGATTAATGAGGAGCTCCCAGTCCCTTCTACATCCCACGATGACTAAGAAGTTGCTCGTAATTTGGAAAATTGCCCCTAAATAACAGTTCAGAATGATATAGATTATGCCGACTATGTAATGTTTAGACAGCATAGTTTCACTTGTAACATCGACGTGGCCCGTTATGACTGTATGTAATAAATAGTGACATTATAACGTAATAAATCGAGTAGGAAACGTTTCAATATTTTCCCAAGAGCTGCGCGTGACAAATGGTAGGTGACCGTCTCATGCATGTGCATGCGGCACAGGCGCGGGGAAAAACGCGGCGTCGCGGAGCGGCGCGGGCGCGCGACGGCGGCGGCCGCGCGGGTAATGGGCGCGGTTCCCAGCGCGCGCGAGTGCGCCGGGGTGCGCGACACGCCGCCGCGGGCCCGCAAAGCGCGGCGCCCGCACCACGTGAATGACATACTCGGACGTCCATTGAGCGGCGCCACTCCGCTACGGCGCTCGGAGGACAGGTGACACAGGACTGGCTCCTGCTCGGTACTCTATGCTTGGATCCGTTGACATGATACGGAAAACAATAGACGGTATCCATGTCATCTCTTACAAGCTGATAAAAAAGAGAATATCCTCAAAAGTAAAACATTTGAGATTTATTTAAGATCAGTCAGTTTTGAGGTTAGGTTAGTAGCTCTATTGGACATTTTGAGCGATAAGAAAAGATGGGTTTTTTGCCTGTGTGTAACATCAAAGAAGAAAGAATCAGAGTTTGAATACAAAGCAGTGAACGCGAAGGAATGTAGATGTGCAATCTGTGGCTGAGCGGGACGGCTCTCAGGCAGATGCGCTCAGACTCACATAATTATTGGAGTGGACGCTAAAAGTGCGCCATCAATATTAATAGAGTGCTTAGATAATTATATTCTATGTGTGTCGCGGCATGTGACTTTTTTGCCATGGAACAAACGATCTCATTCCTAGTGCCGGCCTGCCCTGCCCGCGGGCCTGACTTCGGTCCACATTCTCCGTGTTGCGCACACTTGCTAATGAATTATATTTTTTCCCCGTCTGTCAATCATATCTGTTAGCGGATACTAAGAAACGGCGGCGCCGGCGCAGGCTCGCACGCACCGGACATTCATCCAACTACTTACGCACCATGACGTGTGGAGCAAAGCACCAGAAGTCATCGAAAGGTCCGTCTCCATTTTAATGATATCAATACTTACGTTACAACACATTTCCATAATAATTTATCTTAATCTGAAAGGCCGCCGCAGCTGTGCCTCTGTCGTAGGAGTACAGTCTGCGACTAACTTACACACGAGAGACACAGTGGACACGGTGCAAGCGCGCTGCGCGACACGCCCCTCGTGTGCGCGGGCGCGGTTGTGTGCCCGACTCGACGCGACACCGCCGATGCAGCCGATACTCGTTGCAAAGGTTCGGAGACTTCATAACATAAGATTGAAACGATATTTGCCATTAGACTTTTTGCTAAGATAGTGTTATCTGCAAAAGTCAATTAAGGAGTTTTTACTAAACAACTGGTCTGAGTAGAATATGTCAAGCAGCCGGGGCCGCGGCCGGAGATCTTGTTCTGAGAGCACGTGATACATATATAGAGAATAAATACGTCATGATCATTGTTAACGTTACTTGTTATTCAGTACGTACATTTATGTTGTTGCTAAACTGTCTATTTATTACCTAATGCAAGACTTGAAGTTATATGTACAACAATAGCGTTAACTTTCGCTATAAATTCATAACAATATGCATTTCTTTATCATAAGATATAAAAACCTCGAGATTTGCGTGCCGGCGGTACAAGCTCGGCTGCGCGGTATTTATACTCACTTACTTATATACAATTAATATTCCTGTGCCATGAGCAAACATAAACCTCGAGGGACGGACTAATTGTTTAGTATTCAATATCTTGCGGAGGCTTGCAACAGCAGCAAAAAGCGCGCGACATGTAAATGTTAGCCATTAATCTAGGTATCGCAGATGTGAGCGCGATACACACTCTGTGTATGACTGTTTGAGTATCAATATTAATGCGCCACGATACGTATCACGCCAGGCGCAATGTGAATGTTGAAAATTTGCAATGACATTCTGCTAATTACTGCACTGTAGGGATGCGACGCTTCATTGTTATTCAACGTACATTGCGTGGCGGCTAACGACAGACTTGTCGCCGCTCGATAGAGAGCCGTCAGTGATATGAAGCTGGTGATATGATAGGCGTGGTACTGCGGACAGCGCGCTCGAGGCGGTATGTGGCGGTATGGTCTGGCGACGGTTCCCACGGCACAGATGCCCTTACACGTCGCCGTCGCTCGGCGCTGTGCGCTCGCGCATGCCGCCCGCGCCATGGCCCGCCACTGCCTGCCAATGCGCTGTGCGTACAGATCACACCAAATATTGACAGATGCACAAGTACGCATACTAACAGTAAGACTTCAGAACTCAGGTTTCATTCGAGTATCGAGTCGTAGCGAGGATGAAAAGAGTTATCGTTATCTTCTATGTGTTGCCCTGGGCTAGAAAGAGTGAACAACATAAAATACCTCGGTGTTACAGTCGATGAGAAATTGAACTTATCTTCATATTCAAAACCTTGAAGCATGTCCCCAAGCAGAAATTTCACGTATACCTAAGTAAAGCATTGTAGCCTTGCACGTATTGTAGGATGTGGTTTGTGCATTGTTCGTCTTGGGCTGTGGAGTCTGTGTAAGGAGTGGCGCTGGCTGTTCCTTTATGATAGAAGTAAAGCGTTGCCAGCGTTCGGAAGATCTTACCGCTCCTTTACTTTAGAACCCTTAGAAGTTGGTGTATGAGCAACCACGAGTGCTGGGCGTAAGAAAAGTATTGAGGTATCTACAAGTGCCTATGTGGACGGAGATTTCACCGGCATAGGGAAAAACTACTGCTAATATTTGCCAAAATATAATATAGATATCCCGAACAGCCTGCACGGAGCAAGTTTGTAATTTGTCAAGATTAAAAAGGAAATATCGAGTCTTTTTAGGAAGAACATCGTAAGCGACAGTGAGCGTTTTTGCAGTACCTACTAGTAGATTTTCTCTTCCATAATTACTAGTACTGCAAAAACGCTCACTGTCGCTTACGATTTTCTTCCTAAAAGGCTCGATATTATCTACTTTGGCAGGAAATCTGTAGCTACGATGCACTACAAAGGACCGTATCAGTGTTCTGATACAAACCAACTTTGACTTTGACCAACATACGAGTACTTAGACGTACCTGCTTAAATCTTACGCGTTGCATAGCATTTCCCATTTTGCATAGTTGATTCGAATTTATGAAATAACATTGAAGACTGCTTTTCAAGTCAAGAGTAACTTGAAAAGCAGTTTTCAATGTTATATTGACAGTAAAAAGAAAAGCCAGTTTGTTCGGTAAAAAAAGATGATGATACTTAGATATTCGTCACGGCTGATAAGTAACTCGTACAGGAAGCACCTACTAAGGACGTCTAATCTAAAAATCTAAATAATCCTACAATGTATGCTCACGAACACACAACAAAAAAAAAATCTGATCCTAACTTGATACAATACAAAGGGTATAATTTTAAAATAAATTAATGATATAAAACTTATGTCCGTTATACTTGTATGTACGATCACAAGTTAGCGATCATTTCCATACGAGTGTGTTTTTCTTAGTGTGATGTCATCGCGGCCATTACTTTTGCATACAAACGAAATATTTATGCAAAGCCGCGCCGCGGCTGCGCTGCACCGAGCCCTACCGAGCCCTACCGAGCGGTACCGTGTAGTTCCGAGCGCTGCCGAGCGCTACCCAGGGATGCCGAGCACATGCCTGTTCGTCTCTACTCGGCGCCCGCATCGCAATTAGCTAATGTAATCGCCCGGCATTATGTATGTATGCATTGTTTGTATTTAAACGCCAAGCAGACGTAAAAGGACAGACATTTAGATGAATTGAATAACTTACATCTCCTAAGGAAAATAATAACTGTCGATTTAATTTAATTGAAATTGTTTTTCTTATTTATTCACTAGCTTCTGCCCGCGACTTCGTACGCGAATCCTGTTGCTTCTGCTAGCGACAACGGGGTCGTCAAAATCGAAATCTAAAACGTCTGATGTCGAATTCTAAGAGCCCGGGGACGGGAAAACAACATGATGTGCGAGACGTTTCGAGACGTTCCAGATCTCTCCCTTCCATTGCATACACCTCAGATATGGTGCCAATGTCTCTGTGTTCGATGTAATTAATAAATGGGTTATAGGAAAACGCGCTCCTGTCTTTATTCCCAAAAAGTGTTCCCATAGCGCGATCTAACTCGACGCCGACGCCATCTAGTTAGAAAACGGAAACTACATACTATTTACCCAAATATTATAGCCGTGTGCAGCACCCCTTAGGGCCTATGCACACCACGTTTTTTAAATTCGCCGTTAACGCGCGTTTTGGGAACACGCGTCGCTGGCGCGTTTTTATCCTGCAGAGCAGTTTGTTGTCGTCTGTATCGATACAAACGCGCGGCACCGGCGCGTCTGGCGCGCGCGCCTTCCCTACGGACGGGGTTTCCCCCGCAACGAGGGAAAGGGAAGTGTGAATCTACGCTAGTAGCAATCGAGCGATTGGTGCACTGCACGTCTTTGGAACAATAAAATGGAGCTTTTCGACACAGAAAACTTCATAACTGAAATTCAAAACCGGCCAATATTGTGGAATTCACGATTGCCGGTTCTGCTTAAAAACGCAAAATGCCAGCGCGTTTGTATCGATACACACGCGCGTTTGCATCGCGTCTGTATCGCTACACACGCACGTTTGTATTTATATAGGTGTGCAAAGGTCTACAGGTTGCGTCTGACTTGCGTGCGTATCGCGTCTGTATCGCTACAAACGCGCGTCGACGGCGCGTTTAAAAAACGTGGTGTGCATAGGCCCTTAGTGAACTCCACTGCGGGTGACGTAACCTACGACAAACTTATTATTTGCGTTTCGTACAATAATCGGGTCTCGAGATCGAACCTCAAAATTAAGTTTTTTTTTTGTATATTCTTTCCGGGATAAAAAGTACCCAGTGTAGTGCCCAAGATATTAAATAATAATTCTTTATACTATATATATACTATATATATTTATACCAAATTTCATCGTAATCGGACCGGTAGTTTTTGCGTGATACCTGAACAAACTCCGAGGTCTAGTAACCCCCTGCCATTAATTTTTTTGATATTTTCAATGAACAGAATTTCCACTTCTACAGATTTATTATAAGTATAGATTACAATCAATAAATCTCTATATTATGTGACTACAGTGATGAGAGAATATTCCAACATAACAATAGCTGTCTTTCGCACAAAAAGTTGTTAAAATTAGATTAAAAAGTAAAAAAAAAACAATATCAGTTAAAATGTAATTAGTAGGTAAGTAAAAATGGATTTGATTTCGAACGGCAGTAGGTAATGAATGTGGCAAATGTTTGGCATTCACAGTGAGAATCTGTTGCATAGGGCGTGGGCGGCGCATAGTGGACTCCACAAACTTGTTCGTTGCTGATTTTACTTAGTTGATTCTTAGAAGTTGCGTGATTTTATATGGAAATGCGAATCTATTTGTTTTTATGACTTTCTGTTGTTTCCACATTCAGTATATTCACGTAGAGCGCTCACCGACGGACTGCGGGAATGTCGTCATACTGACCATCACAGTGTCACTGACAGTCGGCATGGGTGTAGAGGCGTGGAGTGCCTCAAGTGAGTATTTCCAGTTAAAATTAGTAAAAAAATTCAAACTCTTCTTTTTCTTCCTTGCCTTATCCCTTTATTCGCGGTCGACTCTCCTCGTCTTTAGGCGCCAGGACGGTCTATCCTGGGTTATCTGTGCGTCCAGCTGAGCTCGTTTCAGACATTTAGATACGGTAGACCACCACGTAGCTAGAGGACGCCCTCTACCTTTTTTTCCTTTCCGGGATAGCTACGGCCTTCTTTACTAGGTACTCTATATCCCGTCTCATGACATGTCCGAATCAACGCTTACGTCTCTCTAACATCTTATCTGCTATGGGTGCAACGTTGAAGGAGCCTCTGATGTATTCGTTGCGTGCCTTATCAAGTCTCGTAACGCCCGCTGACCATCGCAACATTTTCATTTCATTGACGTGCAGTTTGTTCTCGTGAGTCTATTTGATCGCCCAGCATTCAAATTTCACTTTCAGGCTAAAGAAGAGTTAAGGAAATCCTCAACTTCAAATACTAAAATCAGAAATTAGGAGTTGGTCTTTACTTTACATAATCTCATGATTCTGGCTGACACCTCTGGAAATGTTCTCGTTTTTATAATGAAGTCCTTGATTTATTTGATTGAGTAGTAGCTGCTGGTAATGCTACCAACTGCGATATGTGTAATATTAGTTTAGTTATGAAAGCAAACAACACTCAGTTGCAGACTATAATGCCTCAGTAAAACAAAATGTATATGTTGCGATAATTATAATTTCCAATGAGTACGTATTTGATAAAGTCGTCAGAGTCGTGACTAAACACCTCGGCAATGTACTCGTAGTCAGGTTTTAAATTAAACTCGAATGAAGACTTAATACTATTGTCTGAGGTAATGACATACGAGTATACTGAGACATTGTTCAGCAATTCAATATTAAATTACAAGTAGTCGCATTAAAAGCTGTAATATAATGTGTTGAGCAGTACGTCAGTGCAGGGCGGGCGGCCTGGGCGGGGGCCCGGGGCCCTGGGGCGGGGGCCGGTGCAGCGCCACCTGCCGTAATATCCTATTTATGAATAATGTTTTATTCTAAGAGCGTGCGACCCCACACCCCCGACTGAGTTCCAGGGCTGTGCTCGCTGTCTCATATTTACATGAGAAGGTAATTTGTATTTAAATGATAGAAGAATATTTCTTTCTATTTCTAAGAAGGCGTGACATTATTCCTTGCTATTTATGTAGGTTTGTTTACAAAAGTTGTGTATGAGATCGAGACGCTATTTTGTTTTTTCAATATTTTGATCAATCAATCCACCCTTGTATGGTTGCTAATTTATTGTTATGTTATGTATATGATAGTAATTGATATAACTGTCACATTTTTTTCTTGGTTCATTGTTTTGATATCTAGTTTCCGATTAATAGGGGAACCTATCAGCTATGATATGAACTGTAACATTGTGGTTGGTTATGTAAGTGACAAAAGGAATCAAATAAATATTTTCTTTAAATGTTGACATTATCATTTTCTCGCATCACGAAAGATATCAAAATTCTTCACCCGATAACTTCAGTCGTTACTGAATAGTTGTCAACTTAAAGTATAACCAATAATAACTAATTGTTCGGAAAGAATGTTCTTACTTTTAAACAGTTATCGTAAATCGACATTGTTGTGAAGAAGTGTGCGGTAGCCCTGCGCTCGTTATTGCTTGCTTTGTTTTTGCGCGGCGGGCGGGGGCCCGGGCGGCGGGGCCCGGTGGGTTGCGGGCCCCGCCGGGTTTAATTAATGGAATAACTCCAGCGAGTTCGGCCGCCCCCCCCCCCGCCCCGCCCGCTGCACACCGACGGCAAATCTTTAAAGTATCGCCTCAACTAATGTGTTTGTTCGATTTATGTACGAAGTGCTGCGTGACGCCACCGCGCCACCAATGACCGTCGCCGCCGAGCTGCTGCCGCCTGCTGGAGTTTGAAGCAGTTGAAATGACCTGTTATACTATACTATAATTACTTTATAATGTAACCTGTAAATGTAAGCCACCAATTTATAAGCCTAATGTAGTTAATTTTTTTGGAATATTCACAGCGGCGGTCAATATTCCAACCTATTACTATGTAAAAAATTGCTATGCCTGATTCCAGCCATGTGTAATTTTTGTTTGTATAAATAAAAAGAAAAAGTCGTCAAACGTAGCTGCACAACTCAAAATCTTTGTACATCAGCACCGCGGCACACCCCGGACTAACATCCTCGTGATGCGAGCTCCGCGGCTGTGGAGCCCTGGACGAGCGGGAGGCGCCTCCTCCTTCATATATATCACGTAAAAATAGTCGCAACTCCTTTCATGACCCGTATTCGCTCCGCACCTTACATTATTATGATTTAGTGGAGCACAGTTGCAGCGCTGCAGATGCCCCCCGCGGGGCCCGGGGCCCTGCCACCCCTGGGGGGGGGGCAAGAAGTCAGCGATGCTAGTAATAAAGCCGGCCATATTTCACACTTAGCGCGTAATGAGCGCGCGCCCAAATAATTGGATCACGTACATAACTCATTATTACCTCGCGCCTCACTTCGGCGTGCGAATGTATCATTACTTGACCCCGTCCCCTCCCTCGGTCCCCCCTTCCCCCCGCACAAGCCCCCCCCAACCTGGCGACTTCGGAACGCGCAAACACAATAGAAGTTTGTTAAAGGTGCAATACGTAGCCCCTCGGGCTGCCTCCGACTCCAGCACAGCCTCACCTAGCACTCCTCTCAGCACGCAGCGACGAGCACACGAGCATATTTGCTTGCCCTTGTTTGTGAACTTCTATGACAAGTTATAAAATTTTATTTCAAAAACGTTCACATAGAACATTCAAAGATTCCTCGATCGCTACCGCTGCACCGCTTCCATCCGGCGAAGCTTTTTATGAGCACATAAATACTTGAGCAGTTCCCAAAGAACATGAGTGTGTGCGACCGCTCGACATGAAATGTAACGATTATTCAAACACGCAGAACTCGCTTAATTGTAGTTTTTCATGGTGGTTGCTGGAGCAGGCGGTATAATTAATATGTAGATTACTTTCTATAAGTAGTGGCGAATGTTTAATCCCGTCAGAGCGCACGATAGCGCGTCCGTCAGCGGCCGCACGACGCGCGTGCGCAGGCGGCGGCACCGCGCCGCGCCCGCCGCGCTGCGCCGACGCAGTGTTATTCAACTTTAACATTTAGCACGCGGCGCAGCCGTTAGCATATTCATGGCGAGCGAGTATAATTTCACCCTTTCTTTGTAATGAATATGGAAATGGAAGAAAGTTCTCGCGACTTAAAAACTAGTTGCTACTGTAATTGGCGCTAGTATGGTTTTTGTATCGCAGCCCCGCGCCCGCGCCTCGCACGTCTATCGCAGTCCAGCCCTAGTGATGCGACGCGCGGCCTGTCGATGCCGCCTTACCAACCTCGTCACTGTGCCACAATCATACTACACCTTATTGCTGTTAGGACAACTATATTATATATTCTTAAAGAAGGACAAAAGTAAACCTGAAGGTCACGTCGATAAAATCACTGATATTGATATGAGATTAGTTTTCTATTAGCGAAACACGCGTCGATGATCGCAGATAACTTCAAACACGGATCGTAAAGAACTAACTGTGGTTATCAACGTTTGAATCAGCAATTACTAGAGTGATAGAAATTGTTTAATGTAAAATTGAAAGAACACTATATCGTATGTTATCGACGGTGTTTATCGTGAAATGGCGCACATTTATCGATACACGAGGTGGCCGGTGTGTCGCAGCGCGCGGGGTCGCGGCCGGGTGGCCGCACGCACGCTAGCCGCGGTTTTTCTTTACCGCTATATTTGTTTGCGATATTAAATGCGGTGTGTCCCGGCTAGGCCTGTGGCTCGGCGTGGCTCACTGTGGCTTGCTGTTGCCCAGCGTGGCTCGCTGGCGCTGTCCAGCCTGCGACTGCGCGGCGGGACACCATTTACCTCATACTGGCGACCATTATCTAATTGAGTGTCGATCCGACGCATAATTGAGGGTGACCGCTCTCAATTAATATCAATGTTTTAATTTGTTTATTTATTAGCTCAATTTGCAATCGCAGCTTTCCGGCTGATCTGATCTGTATCGCTCAATCGAAAAGTATCGTTGAATTGGACTCGCATAAGCGACGCGTGTGTCTAGATATAGACGGCACATACTCGTTCACAGGTAGCTCATGTTGTTGTGTTTATAGACTAGTCGATCGTGTTACTTGTGCTTGTGATAGCTGATTTTAGTTTATTTAGAATTAGTTTACCAAGTACAAGTAAACTAACTACATAAGTAGGTCCATCATGATAGTGTTGAACCATAGTTAAATAAAGAGAGATCCCTAAAAGAAGTTTCTATTATTCATCATCTATCTCATCATAGTCCTCTTGCTCTTACCTACAACAAATTATTGGATTTAGATTAGTATAGCGTGACTATTCCTTCAACTTTCTGTCTCTATCATCCACAGATATCACATGTGCACTCCCCACCGACAGTTCTCTTTCCTCTGATATCCTTTCGAACAAGTCCATCTGTCATAACAACGATTATTTCAGTAATAAGAAGTTAATGGAAATACTTAACTGTATAGATTGAACCTTTAAGGAAACCTCGCAGTATTGTAAAATAACCGTTTTACTGCTTTAGTAAAGATAACACTGGGGAAGTTATCTTTAGTTCGCTGAAGTGATAATTTGACGGCGCGCTCGCAGCTCCGCGCGACTACTCAGTCACGGAAAAGCGCACCGTGTACCTGTGCGTCCTCTAGCACACTGTGCGTCAGTACGATCGTGCGTCAGGGCATTTTAACGTCCTTAGCGTTCTCGGTTACACCGGCATAGACACACAAACATCGTGTACACACATCACTGGAGATACTGATTGTTTTAAGATTGTCAGAACCAAGTTGTTTTGTTGATAGTTTTATCAATATTGCCGAAGTTTTTGATAACTCTAAAGTAACAATCGCGCTATAAATCGGAAGAATAAGTGTAAGCTTCTATTGAAAGCATTAGGATCTATTGTAAACGGATAACCGGCAGTGAATGGCGTCGCATGAAGGCTGGCCTCACTACACGACGAGCCCGTACGCGCGCGAGTACTGGGTGAGTTGCAAGTCAACGTACATTAGTCAAACCACAACACGGTTGGATATCGTCTGCTTTTTACTTACATGGCTATAGGTTATAGATTTGAAGAAATTTACAGTTTCAGTAAAAATATAGGTATACATCGCTCACCAAATAGTTGGTCTGTTTGTAACTCGTTGCTTACTATTTGTAAGTTTTCTATTCTACACAAAAATCGAGCGATGGATTGTGTGAGAAGTCTTATGAAAGAAAAGGGAGTTAGTGATAGCGTGACGAGTGGCAGGACAGAATGGAAGAAAAATACGTGTTGCGCCGACCCCAAATAAAAATGGGACAAGGGCAGGAAGATAATGATGACAAAAGTCGAGCTCTTTAAAGAAGATCGTAAAGACTTTCAGGTAGTTACAGACGACCTTCAGTCACACTGCTCAAAGCTGTTCCTTACATTTAACAATCATGCACTGTCTGCTCTACACAAACGAAGGGTAATGTTTTTACTAGCCCATAATTGTAGGATTCATACATGTGTTATTGCAACTTTGTAGCACTGTAGAACCAAACACATGAGTCGGTTTTGATAATCCATAAGGCAATCGGTTTGTTCTTGATCATCATCTTATCCTGCATCGTCATCTGCCGTTATCCTGTGTGATTTGCGGTAGGCGCAACTCATTTTTTTATTTTCCATTCTGTCCTGTCACTCGTCACGCTATCACTAACTCCCTTTTCTTTCCACATCTCTTACTAAAGATAAGAGGTAAGAGGAATCTTTTCTTTATCCTCACTTTTCATCCGTCCACATGTATACTCATAATTCTTTTAATAACATGTGTTTCCCTTTAAACTTTTCAGTCACTTTCAAACTTTCTCTAATATGACTCATTTCTCACTAAATCCATTTTAGTCACACCACACATCCATCTCAACATTCTCATCTCCGCTACATGCAGGCTTTTTTCATCTGCCTTTTTCACAGCCCAACATTCCAACTTTGATCGACGTCGAAAAAAGGAAGGAGTTGTCAAATCGTCCAATTTTTAACTTGTTCCGCGATATCTTTGCCAAATGTGAAGCGATTTTGACGATTCTGCTTTGATCCAAAAACTTTATTGTCGCATTTATTGAAGGTCAATTAGTGAAGATCTGATATAAAACTTCGGATATAGACCATAAAATATATAAATGACAGCAAATCGTTTAGATAGCTGCATGCGAATGTTTGTTTATTTTTAACAATATTTCTAGCTTTTTGGTGTACAATAAAGTTTATTCTATTCTATTCAACTACTGCAAAATATCTACACACAAAGAACCGCTCCCATAAAACTTGAAACGTTAGGTCCTAAATTCGAAATTCTCAAGGGAGTCGAACAGGGCGACCCGCTTTCTCCAAAATTGTTCACCAGCACTCATGAAGAAGTCTTCAAGACGTTGGCAGACAAATGGGAAGAGAGCGGTATTGCCATTGGTGAAGCGAGATTGACCAATCTACGCTTAGCGGATAACATTGTCCTCTTCTCTCCTTCAGCCACTGGACTAGAGCAAATGCTACAAGACCTTAGCGACGCAAGCCTTGAGGTTGGACTCAAGATGAACATGTCGAAGACTAAGATCATGACCAATGGTTCTAAAAGGAACATATATGTGGGTGGGGAGAATATACAATATGTCCAGGAATATCTATACTTGGGCCAAGTAATTTTCTTCCAGGCAAGGCAGGACAAGGAAATAACACGCCGAACAGAAAATGCCTGGAAGAGTTACTGGTTCATAAAAGAACTATTCAAAGGCACCTTGCCCATGTCACTTAAGCGGCAGCTAATGGATATGTGTATTCTCCCCACTTTGTTGTTGTGCAGTGTTTTAGCGTTTCAGCGTTATGAATGACTAGCTTTTGGTCGCGGCTTCGCACGCTTACATAAAACCTAGCCTTATGTCACACGGGAGTAAAGCAGCTTTCTATCAGTGAAAAAAACATTTTAGCAATCGGACTAGTACTTTCAGAGATTAATTCCTACCAACAAAAAAAAAAACAGTAATAGTAAAAAAAAAAAACGATATTTTAAAATTCACAACAAAAAATATAGTGGTGGTATCCTAGCAGTATTTGGGTTAATTGGAAAAAAAGCATGAAAATTTTTCGTAAATTATTTCGGGAATTGAACGGTTTTCATAGGTTAGTTTAGAACTGACAGAATCCTCAATGTGCGAGTCGGACTGGCGCTAGCCAGGTGTTTTAAGTGAAGTCGGTTATTTTTTTTTTGGGAACGTTTTTTGACTATATTGCGAGTGTACCTATTTTATGTATCGTGGTTTCTGTTGGGCACGCCACGATTATGGCGGTAAGTCCCCTCTTTGAAGCGTGACTGGAAAAACCTCACGGCGTCCTTACCTACCGCATGACGCAGGCCCTCACCGGACATGGCACGTTCGGGAGGTACCTGTTTCAGATTAAGTCGGAAGACGCCCAGGTGTCGCCTCTGTGCGCAACGCCCGGAGGACACGGTGGAGCACACAGTCGAGGTGTGCCCTGCCTGGGCGGAGCATCTCCGTGCCCTCGTGGGAGCGATCGGCGGCGGAGACCTCTCGCACCGGGCCCTGGTCGAGGCCATGGTCCGGAGCGAGGAGGAATGGCAGGCGGCCGCCTCCTTCTGCGAAGCAGTGATGCTAGTAAAGGAGGAGGCCGACCGCATCAGGCTACGGCGCCCTCGCCGCCGTCGCCGGGATTCCGATCCCGATTTCCGGCCACCATAGACGCGGGTTCGCGGACGGCGAGCCATGGGTAGCTCGCTGTCGATCGTCCGGTAATGGACCGAGCCCAAGACGTCGACGGCGCGCACTGTTCCCACGCGCCTCAAGAAGTTGTCAGCAGCAGGAGGGGCCCAGCTAGGTCGAAGCCTACTGGGGACAGGGTTGTCCGAAAGGAAGCTCGTGCCCCGGTAGGAAGGCTAGAAGGAACGGGATGGGGTTTTTAGTCAGTAAGAGTCTGACACTAGCTCCCGCTCCACCCAAGAGCGGGTTTTGTCATAAGATGATTTTCCCCATCGAAAAAAAAAAAACGTGGTTTCTGTGATTTTATGTAACGCCTACATTAATACGGCTGCAATTCACGGTCGAAACGTTGACACTACCCGTATAGTACAAGCTGCTATTATTAGTTTCTGTAACAAGCTTCACTCGTAACTGATACTGATAGGTTAATGTACAGAACGTCACGATATCGAAGACGGTTACATTTCTCAAAAATTCGTGTAAAATATAAATTTTAAAACATGTAGTAGGTAACTGGCTCCTGCCATCAAGGTGCAAAGTATTATAAAGAAAGTCCCTTCAAATTGGTTTGATATTTGTTATACATAATAGTAATTGCGTTACTTTCTTCCGATTGTACTAAAAGTCCACGTTCAAGGAGAAGTCGGAAAAAATGCGCAGGAGCACCGTTAACGCCGAGGAGTGCATGGAGGGCAGCACAGAAGGACTACTGGACAGTGTGCGTAGGAGCAAGTACAAGCTTGTGAGTGTTGTCACTCCCAGCTCATCTATATATATAAAAATGACCCCCGTTTTCCGTTGTCACGACTTGGCATGAAAACGGCTTGACCGATTTGGCTGATTTTTTTTTTGTTGTGATTGTTATTGTGAGGAGAAGGTTCTTATGGAAAAAAAATAAAAATTAGGGTAGTGTAGAGTAGAGTAGGGTAGAGTAGGGTAGAGTAGGGTAGAGTAGGGTAGAGTAGGGTAGAGTAGGGTAGAGTAGGGTAGAGTAGGGTAGAGTAGGGTAGAGTAGGGTAGAGTAGGGTAGGGTAGGGTAGGGTAGAGTAGGGTAGAGTAGGGTAGAGTAGGGTAGAGTAGGGTAGAGTAGGGTAGAGTAGGGTAGGGTAGAGTAGGGTAGAGTAGGGTAGAGTAGGGTAGAGTAGGGTAGAGTAGGGTAGAGTAGGGTAGAGTAGGGTAGAGTAGGGTAGAGTAGGGTAGAGTAGGGTAGAGTAGGGTAGAGTAGGGTAGAGTAGGGTAGGGTAGAGTAGGGTAGAGTAGGGTAGAGTAGGGTAGAGTAGGGTAGAGTAGGGTAGAGTAGGGTAGAGTTGGGTAGAGTTGGGTATAGTAGGGTGGAGTAGGGAATAGCGGGAGCGAAGCCGCGCGGGCAAAGCTAGTACGATATATTAAACATGTTTCTAGTGCTTATTACAATTACGCGGAAGCTGTAAACTTCTCTTTTCCCAATTTGTTCACCAAAGCTTTAAAACGATGAGAATGGGTTTTCGTGAATGTATGATATTGGGTAAAGTCAAATTAAACTGACTATAGTATCTTATGCTAGTTCTTGGCTTGTTTGGAGTGGTCCTTCGGTATAGTATAGTATAGTGTGTCAAGTATGTGTTCCGAGTGTCTTACTCGCCCTGACATTTAGCGCGCACCTGCACCTGCCCCGCGCAGTCGCCGCCGCCACGCTCCCGCGCCGCACACGCCCCGCACGCCACACGCACGCTACTCACGCCACACGCACGCTACGCATGCTACACGCACGCCACACGCAAGCCACGCACGCAACACGCACATCGCGAATGCGATAACCTTATTAATGAACTATTAGCCGAGTCCAGCTGAATATTGTGCACTTTATAAATAAACTCGCATTTAGGAGACACTTCGCCTCGTTCATTCGGAGACGCGATACGATCGTCTTCAACTTGAGTTATAGTTTGATATTATGTAAAATATCTCCGCGCTTATCTACATTCTTTTAAATGTTACGCCGGCCTTTGTTCACGTTCGGATACACTAACATGTGCCGAGCCACGACATTAGGCACGCCAAACGAATTAACTAGCATTCAGTTTGCGTTTATATTGATCACTGCGGCAGTAAAACTAGTTTTATAAGAATCTTATCGGAGGCAGCGCGCCGGAGATGCTTACACACTTATAGTTTTTAATAAACTGTTAATTTTCTTTATTGCAATTTATTAGGGAGCCCCGCGATAGATAGGGGCCTCCCGCGCACCAGGGCTCTAATTGAAGGTGGAATCAATAAGTCAGCGTGGTTGTATCGCGGCACTGATCGCAAACTATGCGCCGCCGCCCGGCTGCGCCCGGCCCGGCCGCGCCGGACCGATCGCGATACGGGCCGGTCACGAGCCGGCAACTACCTCCACGTGAAAATTATGAAAATGTACACAACATATTTATCTGATAACTTAAACTGTTTCGTCTTTGAAATACGTCGAGCTGGGGCGGGAGCCGGCCGCGGCCCCGAGCGCGGCTTGAAGTGAGAGTACTAATGTGAACACACATTGCTGCTCAACGTGGCACTGCTGCCAGCGTCCTGGGCACTTCCCATTGACAGTGATGTGGATGAATGTTGTGATGTTTAAGAAAACATTACTTACATTATGTTGTACACATTATTATTTTCAGTTTGTGTATACTTACCTATTAAGTTACTTATTAGCTTAGTTTTATTTTATTTATTAAATACTTTATGCAAATTAGAGAACAGAAGGAGACAATGGCCTAGGCATTAATTACCAGCAACACTTTGAGTGATCCGATACAGGAAAAAAACAAGGCTATCTTAGAGCAATTTTTAATAAGGAGAATACGAATAAAAGATAAATATGTAAATAAACCACACATACAATACAACTACACATTATTATAGGTATTCAAATGAATAAACTAAATACACGTATATAATCGGCACAAATCTAGGCACTATTGGGAAATATTAATGTTGTGATGATCATAGTACTAGCGGGTCACATTTTGAATTCTTCAGTGATAAGTATTTCACAAGAACTATGACAAATCAAATTTTGAACTGGTTCTGATAATAATAGTAGGTCGACCGCCGTCCTTACCAGATGTTAAGCTGGAAGGTGGGCACCAGAAATTAAACACTGTATCCTAGTCGTGTTTGGGCTCATTAGAGTTACTAGAGTGACTCATTAGAGTGCTCTCGTCTGGTTAAAAGTTATTAAGGTACCGCGAGATACCGCGAGAGAGCACGAGGTGAGAAATCTTTGCACTCGAGTGCAACAAGTAACTTTTTATCCCATCTCAGCGAGGAAAAAATAAATAAACAAGTAAGTACACCAAGGAGGTTCCGAGTCTGAGTTTTTAACAAGTAAAAAAAAGTTGTATGATATATTTGGCACCATGGAGTCATTAAACCTGTTTACTTCTAGTAAGCAGGTTTAATGACGTTTTGAATTCTCAAACTTAATGCACACGAAGTTCTTAATTCAATTTATCTACTTTATCTTCTTTTCACACAAATACATTTAACTTTACTTACCATAGATTAATTAACTAATGATATATTTTTTTTTTAATTTTATTTAGGTTATAGTTGATTAATTAACTAATGATAATATGGTTAGTAACTGGAGCAATGCACTTCCTTACCTGGAGACGGGCGTTGATCACCGCGACACAAATTTACTACTGCGGTTATCATCGTTTCAATTTGATTATAAGTATTTTGTATGTGTTTCTTGTTCGAAAATAAAAAAAGAAAGAAATTAATTAATTAAATTTATTAATTTTTATTCTAGCGGATAAAAACGTCTTTTGTATTCAGTTATTCAAGAGCAAAAATACTTACTCTTTTTGAGATGGGAAAACTTTTTATCATGAGGTCGTCAATTTGAATTCAATCTGATATATTTTTGTAATTATTATGCTAATCAGATATCGTAAACACAAAAAGCAAGTTAGTTTGTTAGAAGCCAGCCACTAGGAAAAGTAAGGAACGCTGCATGCTGCGGTTGGGTCAGGTGGCGCGCCGTGTCCCCGCGCCTCAGTAACTCGCCGCTGTTCTGCATAGGTAGCTTGCTAAGAAACGTCTGGGAAACTGCTCATTAGCATGCATAACGTCGACACGTACTCGAGCAGACACGATACGTACAATCAATTGCTCGAAAGTAGCACGAAAACTGCCCGTATTTTTAAGAAATAATTGTCCTGTTATAGTAACAGTGTAACAACGTGTGAGCGGTTGACTGTACACCCACGTCGTCGAAACGGAAACCTTCATTATAAGGGAATACCTGAAGTAAACGTGTGCGAATAAAACTGGCAATAAATTGTAATACGCTGCGCACCGCTGAATAATTAATGTATTTCCATATCAAATTACTTTAAAATTAACGCACTACTTGTTCATATCGGTTACTTTATTTATAGTCACTCTGGAATTGTAGATCTTCAGATGTAAATTTCTGGAAATACTTAAGTATAGATGTTTATTATGTTAGCTCCTTCAAGTGCGAGCTAAAGATGAGCTATCGTAGCTAACGTAGCAAAGGTCGGGATACGGTCTGATCAGTGAGGACATAGGAGCCACTGCGACCAACAGTTTAAGATACTTTCGAAAAGCAGCTGGCAAGCAGATGAACCACACAGCTAATGTGCGAGCCTGTTCGTGCGCTGACTTTAGTCTCTTCCATGAGTAACCTTCCGCATAATCACAGCTCCGATCTGCATCAGTCACGAGCGGCTGACGCACTACCGCATCTCCTGCCTGCGCCCGCGCCGGTGACGCGCCACGCACCGCGAGATAGCTATCGCAATAAATATCAAATATTATAAGAATTAAACATAGTCTCGTCCAATTGGGGAAGTTGCTTGGATGCTAAACTGTCATGTGCTCTGTTCAGGTGAGTATTAAGTACCCATTCATTTGGGATCTAGCAGGCAGGCAGTCTCTTTGGAGCCGAAGCGAAAACGCAAAGAATATTCCAAACGAGGCAAAGCGGTGATAGCCATGGGGGAGTTACAGTTGACAATCATTACCTGTAACACTAGAATTGAACTTAAAGATGAGAACTGAAATGATTGATAAATGAACAGATGAACTTTATAGGATCGCTATAATTTTTTGTTCGGGTTTTTTGTGCGGGTGACGGCGCGCGGTATTGTATCCCGCGATTGGAAGGTGTTCCCCGGGGATTGTCGAAATATTGTATTGTTTCAGAGCTGAGTGAAATTTTGTGTTATTGTAATAATAAGTACGTTATGTTTCGGACCAGGTACAATACATATCTGAAGCTGTCAGCTTTGCTAAATTTTAATATGTGTGTAGGTAATTTCAAATTATAGTTTATAACATCCTACAAAATTATGTCTAACAGAAACAACCGTCGAGAAAAGTAATTTTGTCTGTTGCATACCAAGTGTATATTTCCTGCACTCCTTCCCCCGTGTATGAAACAGGTTCATCAACACAAATGGTGAGTTCTTATGCACATACAGCATTAGCTATGCCAGCACCGCTACAGCGTGCGTGTCCCTGCATGCTGCGTGTCACCAGCGCGGGCGCAGCATTATCATACACTGTAGGACATGGAGAGAGAGTTAATACGTTGTATAAGCGAACATTGTTTTCACAGAATCCATTTAACTAATTGAATAGATCGTTACTTCGATTACTTGCCGCAAAAACGTCGAATATGTTCGTACGAGAGGCGTACGAAATGACAGTGAAATTAAAAACAATGCTGCGATTATAAATTCATATCAGAAGGCTGCGGCCGAGTGGCAGGTTGAGAGAGATAATCTGTTGCATTTTCCATGCGTCGTCGGCGCGCGGTAAAAACGGGCGGCGGAGGATCCGAGCTTGTTACATAATCAGGCGATCTGCTGTCGCCGACCGCCGGGCCGCTACGCTGGCGCTGCGGCGCCGGGACCTGCAGACACACTCCAGTTCGAGAGTTACAGACCATGCACTTGAACAAAGATATTAGTTTATTTACAATAACACTGACATTTCAAGAGCTCCAGTTGACGGTTCTTATTTTGGTCTGTTCTTATTTAGAGAAATAATAATTATACTTTGGTAATTAAAAGTATCATCTGTATGTACATTGTCCTACATAGGAAACTTTAATTGTTTGTCAGTTGTTTATTAACGATCATACACACCACATGACACATTCAAAAGCTAACTGATTCACTTCTAATTTTAATAAATTAAACACGATTATCTAGAATAGGTCTACGCTTGTTTACATCACAGCTTGCTAGCATTAAACTAGTGTTGCAGACGATGTAGTAGTCTCGTCTGCTCTGGTGAAGACTAGATCAATGGAGAACACGTAACAGCTGACTGTTACGTGTTGTATATTATGACGCGAAACTATTCGCATCGTTTCATCCACCTTCACCTTCCACTGCTGAGCATAGGACTTCCTTAAGAAGCGCAGCAGTGACCTGTCCTGGTCCTTACGAATGTACCAGTCGGCTCTACAATCAATGGTCCAGAGAGTGCTGTGATTGACGTGGCGACGTCTTAGCGCTGCGGCGTGGGCGCAAAAAATCACTCCATTCATATGCACGGGGAGGAGTGCGGTCAGTTTTTGCGCGGCCGGACGTTCCCCGCGTTTTATTTGTAAATTGGGCGCGAGCGCGGGGCAGTGGCGGCGCGGCTGCGGGGCGAGTGCGGGGCGGGCGGGTCGAGTGCGGGGCGCGCGGGTCGAGTGCGGAGCGGCTGCGGGGCGAGTGCGGGACACGCGCGGTGTGGGGACGCGGCGGTAACGAGGCCGAGCGCGCGTCATTCAAATGCGCGACTAGTTTTTGTGCAGGCGCATAATTGAATACGAATGCATACTCGGAAGGATTCTAATGCGTTCAGATGAGACGCGTAATGAACGTTATTTATACAGGTAAGAGACGCCTGGACCGGCATCGGACGGCACTGCCCGCACTGCCGGCTATGACCACTGAACCGCACTGGTACAGCTCTTTTAAATACTGTGTCGATAGCAATATAGCTTAAAGTTCCCAGTAACTTCGTCATCTTCCGAATAGAAGATATATCATGCTCGGCAATTACCTAGGTATTGGTGACGTTATAAATGTACAGAGCGGGTGATATGGTGTGGCTGCGTTGTATTTTTAAGAATACTCTAATTATTTTATTTGTTTAGTACGTATCTATGGGCTGAAGAATCAAAGGACCTGTGATATTATTAATAAGCATGTAGCGTAATGGCAGCGACGCTGCCTGCATTGCAATAAGGTGCATTCATTGTAACTTATATCTCAGCTCTCACAAGAACTGCTGCAATGTTTGATGTTCTCATCCGTTCTAGGGTTGCTCTGAGATGCTGGAGGATTTTTCTTTAGAAGAGCAACATTGATGTGTCATTTGTCAACTTTTCTGGGTATATTGCGCAATGCCCTAATGGTAGATTTTTAATAATTGTGTTTGAGGATACGGTGTATGGTGGTTTGCATAATTGAATTATAATGTTATGCTAATGTGAAACTTACAAATATATTTGTATGATATGTAGTGAGATCACATGTCATAAATCGGTGGTAACATATTCAGTAATTTCCGTTTTATTTTATTTAATTGTGAGTGTCTCATATACATGAGTCAAGTCAATCGTGTGAAGATATTCGTCTAACCTCCCTTGCCTACCTATTGCAATAAACGTATGATGTAAAGAAACTTGTATATTTTATTATTCATGTAACAATAACTCGCTATTTACAATTCAAACCTACGCCGCCTCAGTCCATGTGTCCCAACCCACAAGCCGCACAGTATTGCTAAAGTTAATCAAGTTTACCCAGGAATATTACAGCCGGCAGCGGGGAATTGATACAAAACGATCAGGAATCAAAATGAACGGTTTGTTTACACTGGCCAATGTAAATAAGCACATTATTGTGTTAGGAACGATCAAATTAAGAGAATAAAAGCGTGGTGTTAGCGGTGCCTCAGAGCGCTGGCGGCCGGCCAATGTGCGCTCCACCCGCCTCCACCACTCTGCCCGCCGGACAATTTGCTTACTGCACTAATTCAGGAATCCTTGCTGCAATGGAATTGCACAATGGAACCAAATAGCTCCATTGGCCGGCTCACGGCTGCCGGACAGTACCGGAGCGCGCGACGGTGCGGGCAGGTTGCTTATAGTCTAGGCGTTTGTCTATATTTTGGAACACTAGGTGCAGTGTAACAAATCGGCTCGGTCACGTACTGGCGCTGTTAATTTATTGCCGTATTTTAATTGAACGTAGCCTCCCGACGCGCGACGGGGCCGGCATCACCGGCATGGCGGCGAGCCGGTGCCGAGTGCCGTCGTAGCGCATTCAATGTAAATGTGATTTAAAAGTAATGGCCCTGTTGCCAATTGACTGTGCTCACATGCTCTAAGAGCTGTGCAATTTAAACGTGCCGGGTTCAGTACCCGGCCGGGGCGTTTTTGCGGCGCTGGGAAAATGTGGCCGAGTGACGACAGGCTAAACGACGTTAGGATAACTAACAGGAGCAGGAGCTGCGCGTGCGCTCGCTCGCTCGTCCGCGGAGGCGAGGGGCAAGGAGTAGAGAGGGAGGATGGGAGAGGACTCGCGGGGACATAAATCGCGAGTAAAAAGCACCACGTCGCCGTCGTCCGGCCTTTTTTGCAGTTTCTTGTTATGCGCATTCCTTAGTTTTTGCTCACGCGTGTTCCCGACAAACGAGCTCGGGCAAGTTCGCCAGTTTTTGCTTCGAAAACAATGGTGGGTCCGCGATGGCAGCGGCTGTGATTGCGCGCGCGCAGGCGGCGCAGCGCATTTGCATGCGGCGGCCAATCGCGAGCCGAGGCCACGCCCCGCGCCCCGCCCCCGCGCCCGCGCTCTCTAGCACAGCTATCTAATTCTATTCGCATGCGCTGGTGTGCGCACAGACGGGCCGCCACCGCCATTGTCTCACCTACACAAGTGCCGCAGCATCAGGTCACAAGTGCACTGTGCACATTGTCACTAACATCAATGCGAGATCACGACCACACATTCTTCGGGTTCATTGCTCACGTAACATGTCTCTCCTACTTACCAATGATTTATGTTCTAAGTTCATACTACAGTACCTGACCTACCAGTAGGCACGCGCAGAATGTCACTGTACTCAACACCATCGATCTCGTACATTTGTACATCCTCGTGACATGCGCTCTCTATGCAAATATCTCCCACTGTGGTGCGCCGGCGCAGGTCTCACACGATTGGTGCGAGCGAGCGTGCCGCGACACGTCGCGACGAATGCTAATCAGCGGCCATTAGAGTCGCACGACGACACACGGCACGTCATACATGGCACGTCGTCAGCATGTATGTCACAGCCATGTGCAATATGTAGATGAGGCGCAGTGGTTGGCGTGCGACGCCGGTGCTCGCAATACTTAGCTAACATTAAGTCGACGGTCATCGATTAACTTTTTGCCGTGTCCCGTCGATGCTGATTACAATGCAAAGCAACTATCAATTAGCGCGCTGCGGCTGACAGCTGATCGTTATCACACGTTCTGCTTCACGTAAACGTTAAGTATTTGTGTTAACATTAAAGTTCCAATTATTCGGTCAGTTTCAACAAAATCGAATAAATATTTAATAATTGGGAGTGCGTCCACGAGCACGATGCGACGCCGCTATAAGTTTTTGCTCGCACTTCGGTTCATGGAATAAAAACGTATTGTCTCGAGCCCGAGCGACTTTTTTTATAATGTTGTGATGTTTTGCTGTCATCATTCTCATATCATTGTGTTCTTGCGATGCTGGGAGAATTTCAAGAGGTTGCAATCATTAAGGAGCCGTGTACGCTTAAGGTACGTGTACTACTTACTCTTCAGGACCAAACACCAGACTTGACCAGGCTGGGTTGTGCCCGCGGTTACTGAACCACACGAACTAAGACGTTATCTAATATACCTACTTATTACTAACAAAATTTATTTTTATTTCTTTACTTTCATGAAATTGACAATTTATAAAGCAGCACACTTTGACCAGCTGTCTAAGTTCGGGTTATCTTGGAGTTCTGAGTATACTTACCAACAAGATATTTTCAAAACTAGAAACAAACATATGACTCAGTTCAATGCCCACGTGTTAACAAAAGAATTGCAGAAGTGAAGGATATAAAACATAAAACAGAGCCTTCTATGATAACTTTACGAAGATCGGAATTATGTAGGTAAGTATTACAAAATATTATATTTCCACTTGATTTAATTCAATTTGCATAAGTTCAGTAATTTATTTATAATTATAATTTTATTAAAATCATAATTACTACTCTTATCTTTTGTGTGTTGTTTTATTTTTGTTATATTGTTTTACAACGACGAATTCGACGAACGTTGAAACGTACACAACTACACAGCATACTAACGCACAAGCTGTGCGTTGTAGGTTTCGGTTTGGAAATTATATCTCATTATAACTGCCCTAAGTAAAGGGATATTCGTGAGATAAAATTTGCTAAACGAAAGTGATTGAAACTGAAAAATTACAACTGTCTTCTACGGCTAAACCTAAGTTGTAGTGCGCAAGTTGTACAGCACGCATTAAAAATATTTACAGCCAGCGTCCGTCTCATGACAATTCTCCTAAGCCCAAAACTGGCTAGGATATAATATGTAGTAGCTAGTTATTGTTTTATTAAGGAGTTCCTGTGCCAGCCTTACGTTTTTAATATCAGGTTAGTACGATAGTAACATTTTCATCAAAACATATACTTACATATTTTTTGTTCTGTCATCGTCGCTTCTTAACACTCTCTTGATAAAGATAGTCTTTATCGAGAGACTTGTGGGTTCGTGTTACGCTGGCCATATGTGGGCTTCATCAGTTTCACTTCATCAAGTGATATTCTCCGAATTTTCTTGAGGAAAATATCAAAATAACTGTAAAATTTACAATAATTGAATAATTTATTTATTTCAATAATTTACAATATTAAATTTATTAATTTATTCATATAATTTAATAATTTATCAATAATTTTAGCTATATTTTAATAATTTATATAATCTTATTTATTTAATTTATTTCTTATGTTATAACTATTCTATTTAATTAAATAATGTAACTATGGGTCAATAAATGCCTGAAATAAACGATAAATAAATAAATAATAAAAAAAATAAGAAGTTCCCCTAGTTAAATATGACGTCATAAAACTTCTCCGCTTCGCTGTCGACTGGAAGTGTGCCCAAAAGGCTGGCGTCATCGCCACGTTGTATGGCAATGCTTAATCTCTGACCGAGGTAGAAGCCAGCCCGTGCACTAGTTTCTGACGTTTTATAAATACACATATAGGCCTACGTGAAATAAAAACTTTTGAATTTTGAACTTTAGTCACGCAATTAATCCCAGAAGTTCATCAGAACTGCATTTTAATAAAAAACTAAGTAATCTGAAAGTATAATTATAAAGGATTATGGAGTTCTAAGGTAATAAAAATAAAAACAAGTTACAAAGATTTTTCCGACTCGCAAATAATTGTTTTTTTTGGTGACGTAACAACAAATTAACAATTTTCAGATTCTTTCCTATTTTTGTAATATGAGATCTTACTTCATACCAAATTTCAGAAGGCTAAGTCAACGGGAAGTATCCTTTGGATTTTGATTTCCTGAGAGTGTCGAAAACGAAATACACGTTTTTTGCGAGATAAACGTTTACTAATTAGAAGTTTGATTTTTTCACAACTTCAAGGGACTGCAGTAGACCTAAGTATATGTTAAAACCATATATTTAGGAAATTATTAAAAGAGCGACTAAAAAAGAACTTAGCGACTGATAATGAGATTTTTAATTTGAGCGGTATGAATTTGAGTAAGCGACACATTAACGATCTAAACTAACGACAAATATTGATTACCAATAAAATGCAGAACGAGCTTACTTAAAGTTGGGCTATATAAATCCTAGTTAAACGACAAAAATAATACGTGAGCGACTAAATTAATAAGGTCAGGTCAGGTTAGAACGGTGACCTACCGGCGAACGCTACGATCAAGTTGATCGCAGATTTTATTTCACCATTTTCGAATTATCCGGGTTTTCGCAATATCCGAATTATCAAATTACCCTGTGACATACATAATACATAAATATCAATATTTAGGACATTCGGAACACTTCATTTAAAATAAAATGCCATTCAGTATAAATAAATCATTTGCCAAATATTGAAAAAAATGCAGGACAAAACGATGGTCGCTCAAATATTATGAAGCTTCTCATTTTGTATTTTAAATAACTCACACTGGAAAAAAAATTGATTGATTTTAATAAATTCTGCGTAAATTTTATCAAATCCGCGGGTTAATATGGTCCTACACACGAAATTGTTGATTTTATCAAATAGAACTGGTTGATTATGTAAATCAACAAAGTGGATTTTGTTAAATTCACTCTTGTTATAATAAAATTAACTATGAGGCGGGTTGACTGCGGCAGGTCATTACTCAACCTACGCTACTTTAGTACATTCAACAATTCTTTTTTTTTTCAGTGCAAATTAAAGTTTGTACCTAAGTAGCTGTTCTGTTGATTTCTCGTCACTCGCAGTCAGTCGTTCACTTATTATTTCTATAAACCAAAATAATTATTTTGTCACTTAAAATTTTAATTTACAGTCACTCGTTCAAATACTATCCTTTTGCCTACTGGGGACAGGGTTGTCCGAAAGGGAGCTCGTGCCCCGGTATGAAGGCTAGAAGGAACGGGATGGGGTTTTTAGTCAGTAAGAGTTTGACACTATCTCCCGCTCCACCCAAGAGCGGGTTTTGTCATACGATGATTTTCCCCATCGAAAAAAAAAATACTACCCTTTTAATTTCAACTACTACCAACTATACCTACACACGTTCCCGAGATAAAGGGTCTTGACATACATACAGACAGACAGACAACGAAGTGATCCTATAAGGGTTCCGTTTTTTCCTTTTGTTATTTGGAACCCTAAAAATAGATGGGAATTGAGAACCGCCTTCATTTTTGAAGTAAGTAAAGTAAGTAGGTACGTAAGTCGGTTAAAAATAGAGGACGTTCTAAAGCAGTTCTGATACGAATTGATGACAGGTCGAAGTGATCTGTTTTACAAAATAGCAAATTCATATATAATTGATTATTTATTTATTAAAACTTAATATTGCACAAAGGGGGACTTAATGATATAATCGTTTAGTTCACAAATGTAAATTTAAGTTGATTTAAGTTAGTTCAAAAGTTTTGTTACTATTTTGGTGTACAATAAAGTTTATTCTATTTGAAACGGTAGGCACGGATAAATAAGGAATCAATACAATTAAATATTTCCGGTTTTTGCATGATTGCATGTGTCACGTGGCTGGGATCGAATAGAGGCACATTGGCTTCCAGAGGATGTGCTGCAGAGTGATGTGGCGTCAGAACTATTACTTATCTCACATTTTGTGTTTCCTGAGTCGATAAACTACGACTAATTAAAGATGTAACATCGTACCTTAGTTGTTGTGAAGAACTATTATAATATTATATATATTTATATAAATTCCTTCCCGTTTTTCCTTTATATAACTTTAAAAACACAAAAAACTGAAATGCTATGTAAGATACCAGCTTCTGCCAGAAGGTGCGGTCAGTCAGTTTCTCCTTTTATTTATCATCATCATCTCATCATCTTCCTGCCCTTATCCCGTTTTAGTTGGGGTCGGTGTTGTCTATTTCTCCTTTTATTTATACAGACAATAATTATGTATATATTACCTTGAGGAGAAATTAAGAAATAGAAGACTTTCTGATGCAGTTTCTGGTCTCTATTTACTATAGCAAAAATACTAAGACAAAGCAAAATAATTTGCAAAAATGATATAACAAACACTACAGGGTGAGGTCACACCTAACTAAAGCAGAACATGGGTGAAGGAGCGCACCTAACTGTTGATGAGATGGTCCCTTGTCGAGTTGTCGCCCGCTATTTTATTAAATAGTTCCCTGGTCTTTTTATTTCCATTATGCAATACAGTACAAAATGGGTACTTAGTAATTCTCTATATTGTAATTAATTCTTGTTTTCAACGCCTATAAATGGTGTAATAGTCCAATTAAAATAAATGATTTGCCTTCGAATGTATTTCCATTCTATTATAAATATAACAAATAGCGTACAAAACACAATTCCTCGTCCAAGCCACAATTATTGTTTTATGTAAAATTAAAATGTCCGCGACCAGGTGTTCACGACTCCTATTCAAATGCAGGCCGGCAGCCCTCTGACTTGCCTCCATTACCATCGATTAGTGAAACATAGAGCCTCGGAGAAAAACTGTCCGATGGGAAATTGATGGCGTGCCATGAAGTATGTTTTACTTATTGACATATTAGCAGCTATATTGCGAGCAGATTATTTATGGCAGAGGCAGCTCCCTGTGCCACAGCTTTGTATGCATAGCGAAGTTTTTCTACGTTATTTGAATTGTTAATGATGAAGTGTTGTCTATAGTTTTGTTTACGTCAACATTGCGAGGGTTTTTTTGTGTTAGACATATTTGCATACGCTGTTACATTGTGTATTAATAAATATGCCAAGATGTAACATGCGGAAAATAAATATCTAACGATTCATGAGGGGTGACATCACTAATGTGCGCTAGTAATGAGTTATCAGTGGGAAGGTATTCCTTATCCTGGGTTGTTAATTTACAATAAAGGGAATTAAATAAAATGCGCAACAGACAGGATCAACGTGTTCAAAAGTTAATAAAATGCCAAAGTAATGTGTCCATTAGTTACCAGTATAAGTTGTAAAATTCTTTTACTGTAAAATAACATTAAAACACTTTCCTCTCTATTAATTTTATACCTTTCTTTATTCATAGCACAGGTAACGTCCTCCGACAGTCAGTAGTAAATAATATCTTTTTGTATGTAGCTAACCATCAGTAAGTGTTCGTTAGTGTGTGTGTAATGTGCAGATATCACTGTTATCAGCGGGGTAATGGAGGCACAGGCCGTATAGAGACGTTACGCGATAGCATCGCACGCATGCGCCGGCGCAGCGCAGGTCGCGGGGTCGCCGCCGTACTTGCACAACGTACAGGATATATGAGCCGAAAGTCTAATTTATAGACTTTGTGGTTCACTAAAAAGAATATCGACCAGTGATATAGGTAGGTTTTTTGTCATTATGATATTGATGAAAAAATAATCCATATTATGAAAACTACGAAAACTGTGCTGCTTCAGTGCCGGAGTGCTCCACCGTCGCCAAGTGACGTGCGGTACCTGTGTGCGGGAGAGAAGCCCCGAGGACAGGCTACTCTTTTAAAAAGTTTGTAGTAGTTATGTAACTTAATTTAGGAATAAGTATAAAAATGATTAGGGCAGAATATAATTTTCGAATTAGCGTAGTGAAGAGTGCGGGAACTATGACTGTATCACCGGCCGATGTGTTCCCGCACCTCGCGCTCCCGGCCACACTTGTGTCGTAGTGTCGCTCTAACCTTCTGTCTCTTCCCTGTGGCGGACAGATCAAACGGTTCGCGTAATTACGCGATTAGGTCTCGCTTGATCATCACCTTGGAATAATATGTTCCGGAATTTTCTATACTAACATAACATGAGGATCATGAAGCTTACAATCTCTGTAGCTTTCCTCAGGCACATTATCTTTCAACATAATTAGAAATTAAGCTATTCATTTTGAAGATAAATCTTGCTAATTATTAAAGGACACTCAGCGGTGATTATTGATTGTTTTGTAAACGCCTCACCGACGATTCTACAAAAGTTATATAGGTATAGTATATAACCTACCTATTTGTGTGGCCGAGGAAAATTCTATTTTACCTTTTACTATGAGAACTTCATAAGATCATTTAGTTGCTGTGTAGATTAGCAATCAAAGCATCTTTTAGCGGCATGATGATATTCCTACCATTGTGCTCTGGCCCCCCTGCGACACCTGAAATAGCATCACATCTCTGATTCCCAGGGCGCGGCAAAAAGTCCTAACATTAAAACATCTGCCTTCATTGATAATGACTTCCCAATCAAAAACGCGCGCACTTTTTATTCCTCGCCACCAGAGCACAGAGTCCACTTGTCCAGCCGATTATTTGACACATCGAGCTTCGGAAAGAGACTCCCCATGATGAGTGACAGAGAGCACGCTCTGCAATGACGAGACTTTATAAAGCTCGCTATTTCCGCCGGGTGGGTAGGCGCTGTGTCTCAATGTTAAATCGCCACCCACAACGACAAATTACATATATCTTTTAAAACAAGTCTCGCTAGCTCTAATTGATTTCCACTGTAAGAGCTTTTAAATATTTAATTATGGATCCTTAAAATAGTTATTTGGAAACTATACGAGAGCGAAATGTACCTACATATGAGTGACTTAGTGAGTGGAAGTTTGTAATTTATTCTTAATCATGCATTTCGATGCGACCACCGGTGGCCGCGCATCTATTGTCTTACTATTGTGTCTCTAATTGACGGTATCTGAAGGGTTAAAACATTTCAATTTGTGTATATAGGTATATACGTATATCATTATTTAAATAACATGCATATAGGTAGGTATCAGCGTTGCCAGACATCCCGATTTGGGCGGGACGTCCCGATGTTTAAATTAAAACTAAATGTACGCGTGGGACAGCTCGGGAACAACTCGACTGTGCGTGCTGCGTACTGAGAAAGCGCGGGCGGGTGACACAGACAAGTGTGGACTGGCCGCCTTGAACAGCGTATTTTACTACTGAATATTTTTGTTTTGATTTCTTTTTTTTTATTCAGAAACCGAATTCTTCTTCTTCTTCCTGCCCTTATTCCATATTACTTGGGGTCGGCGCAACACGTATTTTTCTATCATTCTGCATGTTCTGTCATCCGTCAAACTATCACTAACTCCCTTTGCTTTAATATTACTCCTCACACAATGCCTCCATCTTTTCTTCAGCCTTCCTCTCCCTCTCCATCTATCTACATGTATACTCAGAACTCTTTTAGTAATATGCGCTTCATCCCTCCTCTTCACATGACCATACCAAGACAACCGATTACCTTTCAACTTTTCAGTCACTGGCGCCACTTTCAAACTTCTTATAATATACTCATTTTCACTTTATCCATTCTCGTCACACCATTTATCCATCTCAACATTCTCATCTCAGCTACATGCAATCTTTTTTTATCCTTCTTTTTCACAGCCCAACATTCTGATCCATACAGTATGACAGGTCTTATGACAGACTTGTAAATTTTACCCTTCAAATTGAGGGGCATGCGTGGGTCACAATCACAAGTTGTTCCCATAACCTGTCGCCATTTCATCCATCCTGCATTGATCCAGCGTGTTACTTCTCAGTCTATCTTACCATTCCCATGGACGAGTGACCCGACGTACCGAAAGTCGGAACAGATTTTATATGGGCGTTCCGGTGAGAGCTAGAGGCACAGGGTTGGAGAGACCGCCGAAATCGCAGAAAAAGTACTCCGTTTTGGTTCTACTCAATTTCAGGCCAACACTCTCCAGTCTGTGCCACCACACCTTCAATCTGTTTTGGACCTCTAGAACATTCTCGACAACCAGCACAATGTCGTCGGCAAACAGCATACACCAGGGAGCCTCCTCCCGAATGTCCGACGTCAGATCGTCCATTATCGTCAGGAAGAGGTAAGGGCTGAGAGCCGATGATGACGAGCCACACTGAAGTTTCCAGTGATACCCACTGTGGACCGGACTGTTACATTACAACTGTACATACTTTCCAGGCACACCTTTCTCCTTAAGGGCCCACCACAGAACCTCACGAGGTACCCAGTCGTGTGCCTTTTCGAGGTCAACGAATACCATGTGCAAGTTTTTATGCGCACCTCTGTAATTCTCGCATAACTGGCGCAAAGCAAAAATGGCACCCGTTGTACCCCGACCTGGCATAAAACCGAATTGGTTCTATGAAATTTCAGTCTCTTCTCTCAACCGCCTCTTTATAACTTTCTCTCAGGCTTTCATAGTATGTGACATTAGCTTTATTCCGCTATAATTGTTGCATTCAAGCACATCATCTTTGTTTTTATAGATGGGCACCAAAGAAGTGGTGCACCAATCTTCAGGTATGGTTTCTTCCTGCAACAACTTATTGAAGGATAAAGCTAACCACATTCATTCATCCACTCGCTATAACTTCCACACTTCAACGGGTATTCCATTTGGACCAATGGCTTTACCATTTTTCATTCCATTTACTGCTATTTTGACTTCATCCATACAGTTAACCATTTTCACTAACCCTACATTCACTGTTTTACTCTCTAAAATCCCACTCCAATTATTTTCCTAATTCATCAGTTTTTAAAAATAGTCTTTCCACCTCTCTTTGATTTTTTCATCATCCTACAAGACCATTCCAGCTTCATTCCTTACACATCTTACCTGAGAAAACATCCCTCGTCTTTCTTTCTCTTGCTTTAGCTAGCCGGTACAGCTCTTTTTGGCCTGCAGAAATGTCCAGTGTGTTGTACAGTTTGTCCTGGGCTTTTGATATCGCTAAAGCCACGGCTTTCTTAGCTTTTTTCTTCAAAACGTCATACTCTTTCTTTCTTTCGGCTTTCAAACTTCCGTTTTCCACTTCTACATGCTGCCATTCTTTGAATTTTCTTTTCATTTCTTTCAACACATTCTGAATTTCTATCAACCACCACCATTTATCCCTATCTATTGTGCCTTTTTCTCTCGTCTCTCCCAAAATTTCTTTTGCTGCATGATACACTCTGCCAACTAATTCTAGCTTTAATTCATGTCTCCCATCTCTATCATTTCGTCCATCACTCACTCTCTAAACTTCTCTGCACAATCATTGTTCTCTAGCACGTACCATTTTATTTTCACAACTGATTCCATTACCAGGAGTCGATGCTGTGAAACTAGATTTAATTGATTATATATACAGATAGATTTGATTGTGCAAATTTATCTGTATTTATAATATAGATCAGAAAGAAATATAGATACAGAAGCCGAATAAGTCTCTCTACAATTTAACGATAGGGTAATCTGATTTAAAATATATGTAATACATTTTCTATGGACATTTTTACTATCTATTGTCACGTATACGTAATATGAACTTTTGATCATTTACGTTTTTTTTTTACTATGAAAGCGGGAGCTTTCGACGAAACAATCCCGCTTTTTCCACTCAAAAAGTTCCTAAATACCAACTTGGAAAACAAAAACTAGCAACGCTGGTAGGTATGCAACATTTAACACTGATTAAAAATTTGAAAGTTTGTATTAATGTGGTCAACAGGATGTTGAACAAGATTATTCAGTTTATATGGATCAAAACAAGATTTGAGTTCGACAGACAAGGCAATTTGATTGGATATTTCAGTTATTTTAGTATGAAATCACTCAGCGAATTAGTTTTCAACACTAGAATTGGTAGTTTAGTTTTTATTAGGTATAAACCTTGAGCTACAGTTCGATTAAAGTAGAATCATTCAAAACTAATATATAAGTTATACGTTGTTTATTTACACGGAGTTTAGGCATACGAAGCAACATATCATATTTATATTCTTGAAAGCAAGCAGAGTCACCCCCTGCGACAATCAATCAGAACCCGATCCGGGGCGGTGGTGTAGACGCGTGGGCCATGCTCGGCCATCGATCACCACGTCCATTACGACGCGCGGCATATTGTGGCCCAGATAACAATCATAAAACACTGGCTCTATGTCATAAACCCTTCTTAAAATAACACGGAGGAAGGTGGAGAAGGCTCACTTTGCGCAATCGTGGAAATAAGCTGCCCATAGTAATGCTCCAGATCATCGATGCAGCGAAACGGCGCGGCGCCGCGCTCTCGGGACTGTTCCGATTGTAGTAATAACCAAAATTCTCCTAGCACCTGGGTGTTTTATTTAAAAAAAACTCTCTTTCATACTTGTCAATTAGATAAGACAGCATGGCTTGTAAATAATATCCTAATAAATTTTCGCTACAGTGATCATAGAATGTCTTCCCAGTTCTTCTTCATAGGAGACGACAATTTGAACTATGCACCAGCTTTAGTAGGCCTATATGATTTCTTTTTGGATTTAATTGAATTTAGTATTGTGTCCAAAAGTTGTTATTTCTGAATTGTCTGATAGTAAATAATTGTCAGGAGCGTTCGTTGTGGCGACGCTTGGGGGAGGCCTATGTCCAGCAGTGGACGTGTATCGGCTGAAATGATGATGATGATGATGATGAAATAATTGTCCTTTCCTTGCCTTCGCCCGTTAGGAATAACAGTGACAAAAGGTTTGGTTTTCTGTCAATTTAACTATGAAGACCTACTTGCCTAACTAGTACCAGCTAAGCTAATGAAAAAATGTTTTGCACAAGACTTCAATACTTTGTATTTTCTGCGTTTGTTACATTGTCTATTCAAATCTGCCTTAAACCAATCTAATTACTTTTCAATCTTTAGAGTAATAACAAAAGGCTCAACCTTCTGTCGTATGTTATTCTGCACCGGGGTACGTAAGAAAGGGGTGTCGCGTGCACCCTTCCGTTTGAACGAGGTGTTAAATGGTTATAAGTAGGCGAGGTAGGACCGGGCCGGGAGCCGGCGCGACACGTGCCGGTGTTTAGAACTGTTTAGTGGCTCGAGGGAGACGTGTTGTGATAGCAGGTGGATTGTTCAGGAGACGTTCACTATTAAAGGGGATCTCCAGTGATCTTGTAACGGTTCTTTAGAAACAGTTTATTTTTTATTTGTAGCTATCTGTTAACCAATAAATGTGTTGTCGGAGGAGACCGCTGATATTTATTTATTTATAAATAAATTAAAAAAAGTAAGTAAAGTAAGTGGCAATGGGCAGGGCACATTGCACGCAGAACAGATGGTCGATGGGGACGAAAGGTTGGACCACGTACCGGAAGACGCAGCGTTGGAAGGCCTCCAACAAGGTGGAGCGACGACCTGGTCAGGGTCGCGGGAATCCGATGGATGCGTGACGCACAGGACCGGTCATTGTGGCGACGCTTGGGGGAGGCCTATGTCCAGCAGTGGACGTCTTTCGGCTGATATGATGATGATGATGAAATTTAAAAAAAATAAGTTCACAGTACAGAACATAACACAAATATTCTATAAAACTTAAGGACTAATAAACAAACTTATTAAATACTTATGTAAATCTGCTACAAAAAACTTAAAAATGAATATATATATACCTACATAATATAGATACAAAAATATTATCATATTTATATTTATCTATGTATAAATATGTATTTACAAATTTGGGACAGCTTGTCATGGAAGATATCCAGATCTATGTGCTCAGTGAGTAAAGAGTTGAGCAGTGTGATTGGTGATATGGTGGTGATGGCAGAAAATGGGGTCTATATTCGCCAATGTTAACGACTAATGTACCGATTGCAACATTCTAGGCTAATATATTCCTGTAGTAGACAGCGCCCTCGCACATAGTTAACTTTTATTTTGTTACAACTAAGACGGGCACGGTACGACACAGCGAGCTAATTACAGGCTCTTGTAATGAGTGCACGCGGCGAGGTGGGCGCCGCTGTTCATGCGCTCACTGCCTACCCCTTCCGGCTCGAGAGCTCAGCGTTGTGACCAGGGGACCACGAACGATTAGAAGTTGGGCTATTATTCAAATGTAAGTACATGTTTTGTTACACAGAAAATATGTAGGAAGAACTCAGAACTTAATTACTTCATTTACGACCATGATGTTAGACTGGTTATTTTTATTTGAAACTAGGTTCTGCCAGTAAACTATCCCGACAGGTTATATTCCCGGGATAAAAATTACCCGTCATCCTAATCGTAAGTAATTCCGGATATGGTCTACCCCACGTCGTCCGTATGTCAAGTTTCATCCAAATATGTTCAGCCGTGACAGACAGAGTTACTTTTGCATTTATTTTTTGCTACGATCATGTAATATGACTATTAGTGTGGATATATGTACATAACGGAGGATCGATATCAGTGGGTCGCGACATCGGAAATAACACTCACAAAAACCTTTGATAACACCTTTAATTACTCGTAACACACACTCAGTACAAAATAATCAAGGATGCCTGAGATATGGCTTGATTAAGAATTTAGGAACGCGGGAAATTTAGCGTGGAGTAACCAACGTCTGCTCGGACCGACGGAACGATTCAAAGTGTCCTCCAAATCAACCGTCACCCGACACGTGAACCTACCCCCATTCCGGGTAGCCAATTTACCTGTCAACGTCAGTACCTGTCAATGTCGAATAATCGATTATACCTCCGGATCGACATTTGACTCGACTATTCGCTCAGTGTTGCTATTACTCCACGCTAACCATCCCCAAGTTAATACTTGACGTTCCCAAACGTAAGCTGTTCAATCTAACTACATAGTTCCTCCAGTGAAAGATAGGTGGCGCTGATGCAGACCGACTGATATGCGCCAACGCTTCGACACGGCCGTCCTGATGATCACACGTCCTCGTGTGGAGTAACTGGAATGAAAGAAAATCCTCGAACAGTACACATTCTAGTCGTTCGGCCAATCCTGGCCCAAGGTGGTGGGGCATAAAAGGTACTCTGATCAAAATCATCAATCATATCAAGAAGAAAATCACAACAATCTCAATCTCTCAAAGCCGACATGTTGAACAACTCTCAAACTCATTCAAATAATAGGAAACTCATTAAAATATTGCAGTGCTCATACTCTGACCTCCATCCGGTCTTCATCATCACACTTATAACCTCCATCCGGCTATAAGCATCAAACCAATCGACCTCCATCCGGTCTTCATCATAACACATTATAGCCTCCATCCGGCCATAAGCATCAAACCAATCGACCTCCATCCGGTCTTCATCATAACACATTATAGCCTCCATCCGGCCATAAGCATCAAACCAATCGACCTCCATCCGGTCTTCATCATCACACTTATAACCTCCATCCGGCTATAAGCATCAAACCAATCGACCTCCATCCGGTCACTAACACAACAGGCAACCTCTATCCGGTCACCTCCACATGTAACCTCCATCCGGTTACAAATAACACCATCAAGATAATCATTTCGAGCCTTTAATCAAAATAATCCTTAAAGTAGGTTTGTTCAACATGTTGCTTTATTTTTCCTATAACGTTACAGATTATAAGAAAACTCTTACTATGCTAGGTACTCTAAATGTTAAGTTGACTACTTAGTATTCAACTAGTCTTGTCAGCGTTATCATTTTCGTCATAGCTAGTCTCGTCATCATCGCCAACGTGCATGTCAACGTCAGTTATTTTTCGCAGGCGGTTATGTGCGTACTTCGAAACATAACGGTCACCATTAAGAACCTCAATCACTCCTGCGCATCCCTACAGGATCGCCAAGTCTCTCAAGACTTAATGGTTTCCCACAGTACGTCCCAGATTTGATCGCAATTTGAATTGAATACCGCGTACTTACGGACTACTGTGACCGCTAGATACCGGTTTCTATTAAGCTACGACTACAAATCAAATCTCCTATAATCTGATCATCCTATAAACTTCATCGTCATCATCAGCCCTTTTTTTATGTTCCCACTGAAACGCCTGCGTTTCATTTTCTCTCTATTGCGGTGTCACTGTCCCTCTATTGCGCCTCTAATTGACACGATTGAAAAATTTGAAACGTTAAAGGTTAACCGACTCTTTCATAAAAAATTAAATTAATTCTTATTCAGTTTTCGTGGCGCCGCTGTCAAAAAAAGAAACTTTACCGCACGTTAAATCTTTAGAAGAACGGCCCCATACACGAGAATATTTAGGTACAAACCACCCGTAGTAAACTACTAGACCTATTAACTGTCCCAACTGAGCTATGATAAACAGCATCGAAAGTAGGGTAGAGAGCAGAATCGAATGTACGCGATCTGCTTTCTGAAGTTCTATATCTCCTAACTTCAGCACTTGACTTAATTTCATATCCTAAACAACTCGATTTGCATTATGAAAAACAACCACTCTTTCAAATCTAATGAAAATCCGGCTTTAATCAACGTCTGTAATACTACATTAAGTCTCTCGAAGTTCTTAATAGGTTCCATAATAATCAAAATATTGACAACTCAAACTATGACGTAGGTATTTACCGATTTATCAAAAACCCCGTTGAAAAACAGAGATCACGTTTCAATACCGAGTGGCATAGTCAAATGTTTATACTGACCGCTGAAACACTACTGAAATCATCATCATCACCATCATCATCATCATCACCATCATCACCATCATCACCATCATCACCATCATCACCATCATCACCATCATCACCATCATCACCATCATCACCATCATCACCATCATCACCATCATCACTATCATCACCATCATCACCATCATCACCATCATCACCATCATCACCATCATCACCATCATCACCATCATCACCATCATCACCATCATCACCATCATCACCATCATCACCATCATCACCATCATCATCACCATCATCATCACCATCATCATCACCATCATCATCACCATCGTCATCACCATCATCATCACCATCATCATCACCATCATCATCACCATCATCATCACCATCATCATCACCATCATCATCACCATCATCATCACCATCATCATCACCATCATCATCACCATCATCATTTTTTTTTCTTCCATTCTGTTCTGTCCCTCGTCACGCTATCACTACACCTACACAACCAACACAAACACACACAACACCCTAACCTAACCCTAGCCTATATACAATCTAATTTTTGTAAAATAAAACGCACTATGTAAACGAGTTATTTGGTCCGAGATACGTGGCAACGAATACCAGTAAGGCACGTTATTGTTTAGTTTACAGTAGTCTTTGCACATTATTTCTGACCGGTCGAGTTTTTAAGCCGAAAGAGCTAAATTAACAGACACCGTATTACTCGGTAAAATAATATTTGCACGCAACAATTCATCTACCCGCTCACGCATTATTATTATTATTATTTTTTCGCGCTAGACCGCTATGGTCGTCTTTTGCTAAGATGAGTCAATTAAACGAATAAGTTCACTTTTTGTAACACGCGTTTATAGCATACTATACTGTCAGGTACACGTCAGTGTCAATAACGTAAAAACTATCTATGGAGGAGTTATCACTGTCAAACAAAAATCGAAACGGTATCTACCGGATATACCGAGGGTAGATGTAATTACAATTGTTTATGTCGTGAACTTTAGCAATTTAACAAAAGAAGTGTGTCACGCACGATCATACTATTTAAACTGAATCCTTGCAACAATATTTCACGGCCAAAATATCACTTCGCAAATAGATGTTGTGAATAAAACCTCAATCAAACTACGCAAGTAATCTGAACACGCTAAACTGACCCTTCAATGTAACAAAACTGTGTTTACGTTTGCCGTGAAATAGTGATGACAGACTTTAAAGTGAAAGAGATATAACACTTAGCATCAGAATTAAAATGGAATGTGAATACCTGACCTTGTTCCTGGTTCCTTTGACAGCACATACGTCATCCAGTCACTCGCTACGTGATGCCTTGGCACCACCATCGCCTTCACGTCGCTTGCTTCGTCCAATTATTCCACAGTGTAACATTTGACAGGTAGCGTTTTGTGTGAAACGTTTTCTGATCTGGTATCGCACTCGACACACTGCACCTCAGGCACGCACACACACACACGCGAAGCACGTATCGGAAAGTAGTACATCGTAAACGAGCACTTGCACCCATCGCTCTTTTCCCGGTCACTAGCTGGGTGGTACGTTGTAATTTGCTCTCTGGGGATACAGCGGTACCATGGTCCAACATTTGTTGCTCAGGATTAGGGAACAACCCCAGAAAAAAACCTAATCAGACCATTTAAGTCAGCTCTTCAATCCGGTTCTTACTTTCTTAAAGCGACCATAACCAGGGCGCCATGTTGGTCTTGGTCCGTCAAGCACATTTCTGCAGTCGTCAACCAAGCACGTGCATCTACATCTTGTTTCTCAGGATCGAAATCCGGTAAACGAACGCCATGTGACGACGTAGTAGGTGTTTTCATGGCTTGAATCAGCATCAGAAAATTGCGGTTCTGTTGTTCCAACAAACGCATCCATTTTTCGTCGCTAGCGTTTTCATTTTTGAACACGTGGGTCGTCGTGGTCCAATCCCAATTCTGATAACGGAGGATCGATATCAGTGGGTCGCGACATCGGAAATAACACTCACAAAAACCTTTGATAACACCTTTAACCCTTCAGATACCGTCAATTAGAGACACAATAGTAAGACAATAGATGCGCGGCCACCGGTGGTCGCTTGGGGATTCATGAATTAATTACTCGTAACACACACTCAGTACAAAATAATCAAGGATGCCTGAGATATGGCTTGATTAAGAATTTAGGAACGCGGGAAATTTAGCGTGGAGTAACCAACGTCTGCTCGGACCGACGGAACGATTCAAAGTGTCCTCCAAATCAACCGTCACCCGACACGTGAACCTACCCCCATTCCGGGTAGCCAATTTACCTGTCAACGTCAGTACCTGTCAATGTCGAATAATCGATTATACCTCCGGATCGACATTTGACTCGACTATTCGCTCAGTGTTGCTATTACTCCACGCTAACCATCCCCAAGTTAATACTTGACGTTCCCAAACGTAAGCTGTTCAATCTAACTACATAGTTCCTCCAGTGAAAGATAGGTGGCGCTGATGCAGACCGACTGATATGCGCCAACGCTTCGACATACATATATAGTTTTTATTTAAAAAATTCTACCACCATAAACATAATATATTAACTAAATATTTATACTAAACTTAACTATGTACGATGTAGACAAAAACACAAAAAAACACTGAAAAGTATCAAATAACTTTAATTTTGGAAGTCGGTGTTTCTATAATAGTTTAGTCTCTTCGTTATTTAACACCGACTTCCAAAATTAAAGTTATTTGATACTTTTCAGTGTTTTTTATCATTGAAGTCGGTTATATCGGCGTTGTGTGATAGATGTGGAATATATATATATATATATATTATATTATATTATATTATATATTTTTTTTGTAAAAAGTTTTTTTTATTTTACACTTTTTAGTTATGGTACTACCACTAAAAAGTACCCCTCAGTCAAACTTACCTTATAGTCAGAGCGCATCTCATAACGGTTCTAATAATCCCAAACACGGTTAGATTACATTAATTTACCTTTCGGCTTCATCATCAGATCAGTTCGATATATCCTCTCCCCCTCTGCTTTCAAGCCATTAGACTAAATGCTGGAGAGGGAAAGGATATATCGAACTGATCTGATGATGAAGCCGAAAGGTAAATCTTTCAATCAGTCATTAGACTAGATGCTGATAATCCCGGCTGTAGCATCAGGCCAGATTTATGTCAACATTGCAATGAACTTAAAATTTAGTCCTGTTTAAAATGAGCCCAAACACGACTACGGTGCTGTAATTTCAAGGTTTGTACTTTTCCTGATGCTCCTGGCTTCAGCATCAGGTCTCTATGTACTTCGGTGTTCTTTATTAGCAGTACATTTATCCACACATCGAGCCGTTTTCAATGAGCCTAAAGTCGATATATCTGCTGTTTGTTGTCGAGGACTTAGGTACTCTGCAGACTATCCTGACTGCAGCATCAGGTCATGACTTGATGATCATGAGACCAAATGTGGCAAATGCCCTATCAAACATCAAAACAATTTACTAAAACAGTCCTTGCCTGTTCGAGTAACTTCATACTGTTAAGGAGTTGTACCTTCCATCATCAGCCTAGCTACCTGAGATGATGACGACCATACGCAAATACACAAGATACTTCATAAAATATGCGAAAATCAATAAGTGAGCCTATAAAATTTGAAGGTTGCCCTCGATTTCTCCAAGATCCCATCATCAGATCCTAATTTGGTGATAATGGGACCACCTCAGAACTATCTACTTTCGAACAAAAAAAGAGTTTTCAAAATCCGTCCACATTTGGGGGAGTATTCGACGAACAAACATACAAAAAAAAAAAAAAAAAACATACAAACAGCCGAACGTAGTACCTCCTCCTTTTTGGGAAGTCGGTAAAAATACATACATTCAGGCGTCGGAGTATTCGTCCACATCACTGTCAACCGGAAATCTGCCCATGAGATTGGCCGACTGCCAGCAGCATTGCCACATTGAAACAAATATCTTTGGGCAAAGAATGAGCCAGCCTTCTGGTCACGCAAAGTAGGTACCGATCCATTCGGTGTGAAAATTCCTTAACCCTTCAGATACCGTCAATTAGAGACACAATAGTAAGACAATAGATGCGCGGCCACCGGTGGTCGCTTGGGGATTCATGAATTAAAAAGAAGACGCACACTCGAACCCCATGACCCAAGAGTTACGACCCCAAACGGGTCAAGATTGTAATTTTATCGGCTACTGAGACCCCTCAGTAGTTGATATTTAGTGCCTAAATATAATAAAGTATATAGTGTTTACATATTTATTTATTTAAACTTCATGTACAGTAGTGGTACATAAGCGGACTTAATGCAACAAGGCATTCTCTCCCAGTCTAATTTATCAAGTGTTCATCATTCAGTGTCCAACGTAAAGGTTGGCAGATTGATTTCGACACTGGAAGGTGTGCAGTAAAGCTGAGAACAATAGCTAACTCATAGGTATAAGCAATCTAATAGTTTCAGCATTAACTGAATAATTTCTTTGAGACCAATATTATGCTTCCATCACAAAGAGGATAACAACGTGACGATTAGCTTGAGAGTCCTGTAGTCCCGCGGCGGCGCGTCGTGACCACTCACCACACATCTATAAACTTGCCTGTCATAGCTAACCATGGGAAAACCGAAAACCATTGATGTACACTAATTGTGCTCTGGTAAGTAGGGACCAGTCATTTAAAGTGTTTTGAGGAATTGTTACATAGTTAACTGTGGAGTTATTTGTTTCTGGGCGTATTGTGAATCGTATTCGTCATTACGGGTCCCACGGTCGCCACTCAGAGCACGTTAAAATTAAATAAAAGTCGCGCGCGCCGTAATAAAGTGTAAATGCGGTATAATGCGCGTGCGCAGATCGCGGCATTCGTTCCGCGCGCCGCATTCGTCAGGCGCGGTGTGCGTCCACGCCGCACTCCGCACCGCACCGCCGCTCCGCCGCGTCGCGCGGCTCCGCGTCGCGCCGCACCGCACCGCCTCGTAATACACGGTACTTGCACATAAACGGCTTTACGAGCGTCTCGGATATATTTATCGATGGAGACTCAATTCTCGATTCCTAGGCGTCTTTCATAAGGAATTTATATTTAATGTAATTAGGTTTTTCTCTTATTATGATCCGCCTCAATCAAAGTGGAGTTATTTCAGAGACAGCGCATTTCGCAGAACTCTTTATTGTTATGCGTTACTGACACAAAGCATTCCATAGAATGGCACTCGCGAGCGTCTGCGAATTCATAATTTCATTCACGTTTGAGGCTCAATAATAAATATGTTGATAGCTCAATAATAAAAACAAATTGAAATAGTGTTCAGCATTCATATTTATATTAATTTCCAATTCGTTTCAATTTGCCCATACAGACACGCACTGTGTACTGCGTGTGGTACGCGTGCGCAGCGCAGCGCGGGTGTCGCTCGGGGATGTTCGTGTGAAATCGGAAATGATCGCGCGCCACGCGCCCTCTCTGCGCCTGCGCATTATAAACACATTAGCGACAAGCGACTATTGTTTACGGCTCATCTTCGCATTTGAATAATTTAGATGGATTGCTGCTGAGCCTCATGACACTTCACTTGATATTTATCTAGAGAATACTATTACCCAGTGGCACGCTTGCACTTATACATTCTAGTATTACCTTAGGTACTTCATTTTCTAATAATAAATAATTTACTGAATTGTAACAAAAAAGAATTGTTTAATTATATACCTACACACAAACACTTAAAAGTGAAAAGAACAAATACACATAGAAGAGCACAAAGGTGCTGCTTGTTTCAAACGACGTTTCTTCCAGCAAAACTGCGACAGGAGAGTTGGATGAGTGATATAGACACAGTGTGTATAAATAAGTTAGCATTACATCATTATGATTACATCATTTAATGTTTTGGGGTTTTTTATTTTGAAAACTAAATATTAAAAAAGAGAAAAAGATTGCCATAAGCACGAAACAGTCGGTGTTAACGAAGAGGATTATATGTATTAATTAAGTACTGGCAGCAAACACAATCTGTTATCACATTATTTTAAGCATTATTTTAAACATCATCCACGTATACAGCAAAATTATCTCCTAGTCTTTAATAACTCAGGTATCTGAGTTGTTGAATGAACTGAACCAATCTCTGCCCGACCTCTGTGCATCTCGAATAAGCAGAATAAGCCTCGTAACGGTCAGCGGTACAGCCTCGACCCTCAGCCAAACTTGCAGCCAAGCTGTCGCGTCCTGTCGCGTCCTGCCGGTAGTTAAAACAATAGTTTGTGCGATCAATATTAATTACGAGTTGCGAGCTATGTGGCAGGAGAGGGAGGGGAGTGCAAATGATAAAGTTTGTAGTTTGTAACGCGGTTATGGCGGCCGGAAGTTGCTCCTAATCGCGTAACTGACGTCCACATAACCAGCTCTGATTTACTTGCCAACTATTGAGATATTAACCATTGTGCAAGAAGGCACAGAAGGCTATGCATGATCTATGGAATTTAAACATGACACACTATATTCAACGCGTCACCGCATCGTTTCGTGTTATTACACGCTCTGTACTACGCAGAGCTCTGTACTACGCAAAACTACGTGCTACGCAAAGCTACATAATACGCAAAGCTATGTACTACTGAACGCTATATACTACGCGGCACTAGGTTTTACGCAACGCTACGTGCTACGTAACGCTACATCCTACGCAACGCTACGTGCTACGTAACGCTACATCCTACGCAACGGTATATGCTACACAGAGCTACGTAGTACGCAACGATATAATGCTACGCAGAGCTACGCACTACGCAACGCTATGTGCTACGCAGAGCATTGTGCTTCACAAAGCAACGTACAACATAACGCAAGTCACGAGAATGTAGTGGATGTCGTAAACATCGTTACAAGTTATTATACATTGTGCTGCAGAGCGAGAGTAATCTGGCAGAGTGCAAGTGCCACATTACGTTGTAGTAGAGGCTTCCAAATCAGTTTGATTGATCCTCAGTTGGGCTCCCACGCGTAGTGGACCTACTGCGTGGTCGCTGCACGCGAGACGACGTGATATTAACGTGTAGCGACGTCTGCGTCCATTAGCGCTCACGAGTGTGTTCTTGTGCTATACCAGTTGTGTGCTACACTTACTGAACCTGAATATTTATTGTTTATGGGGTAATTAACTATGAGAGATGAGGATGACTCTCATGATAATTCTAATAAGAAAATTAATTTCTAGTGGACAGGACAGGACAGGAGGCCGACTCGTTACGTGTCGTTGCTGCAGATGACTTCATCAAGGTGCCACACATATTTCCCACAAATCAATGTAAGATGTACGATGCCAATCTAATACATAAGTATTCTAGTGTGTCTTTCCCTATAAATGGGAAGTACAAAGAAGTTGTAAAGTTATGTTTAATATTCATTCCACATGGTTGCTCAGTGATTCAGAAAATCAACCGCTTACTGTTTGCAGTGAGATATACCCGCACTCATGATTATCCTTCACTATGTATATAGCTATCAAACGCTAGCACAACACGAGGCAAGCCTGTGTGCCTGCGTGGCTGAACTGTCGTAGCTGGAGAGCGTCCAGGGTCGAACCCAGCAGTCGCACTTGCTTATAAGAATAATTAACGCGTAATCGTATATTTTGTCACAAATCTTATAAGAATAAGTTACTTCCTGTTCTTGTAAGACCCTGTGACCTGTGTTGTTCCTTCTTTGTACTTGATATCAGAGAGTGAACTACGTCCCCATCTAGAATGTAGATTACAATAAGATTTATCTAAGTTGTTAGAATAATAAAAAAAACTGATTGAAGCATCGTTGATAGCTGCTTAGCGTTATGTTATGAATACTGTAGTACGCGCACGGCGCGGGTACCAGCGCCGGTCCCGGGCTGTGCGCAATGTGCCCATTCACAGGTGGAGGTGGTCGTCTGTTGGCTCTACAAATGTTATTACTTTACTGCTTAGTAACAAATTCAATTAATTCTTAGTTGGAACAAATAAAACTAAACTGTTAATAATTTTCAGCAGCACTATAATACCAAATCCTTCTATCCTTAAATAATCCTTAGTTTTTAGAATTTCATTTTTGTTTCTGCCTATACCGAGGTTGAAGGGAAACAATTATTTCTCTACGTACAATGTAAAAAAAAAAGACTGACGTGTGCTGTTGATTGTGATCGCCAAGCATGTTCGCCTATGAAGTAGTACCTAGTAGCGCGTCGTGGCCCGGTCCGGCGGCGGCGGCGGCCCCAGCCGCTGCGTTGCCGGACGGACACAAAGTGCATAGTTACCGTCCCGTGCCTGTACTTATGAGTTTTCCAATTAAGTAAATGGTAACCGCCGCTTATTGGAATAACAATTTTCAACGGAATATCTGTTTCGATCGCGATTAGAGCCCATCGCAGGAGATGCGCCTGTAATTCCAACTAAATTTATTAGAAAGCCGATCTCGCCCTTCTCCGCTCGCCAATTTACTAATCGTAACTCATCTGCGATAAGCACGGGATTACCGCGTGGCGTGCCGGACCGGGCCGGCTGGGCATTATCGGTGCATCGTCCGGTAATAAGGAGCGAGATTGGAGCGCTTTAAATAATATCGGCTGCGATCGGTTCGTCCGCGGTGCTGACGGTCGTTCACCGCGCCCGGCGCTGCCTGCCGCCCGCTGCTGCCGCCTGCTGCCGCGCTCATGTGGCTCAATCAACCTGCGACACGATACTCCTCGGCGAAATTCTAAAAAATAGTCGGCTAAGGATGTCTATAGAAAACCTGTTTTGAAAAACGTTGTCAAGTTTCTGATGTATGTCAAGTTTGATGATTTACGAGTATTATATAGTCGGAGACTAAAACAAGTAATAAGGTAATTCTAACGACTTACTCGTACTAAACGTATCTAATACATTTTTTTTTATTCATAGTAGTTAATAGCTGTTGCAATCTTAGTAAACAATCGTTCTACATTGTTGTGCCTCGTATAATTAAATTGACAACAACTCGCTTCCGTCGCCCGCGCAAAGACGAGCGCTCGCGCATCCTTCGCTAGTGCCAGTATAGTGATCAAAAATAACTAACCCTGATCACAATGATTTTTAAAAGGTTTGGTTTTTCACTAACACTGCTTACTATCAGGTGGGGTCGCAGTCAAGCACTAGTTTATATCAATAAAAAAATGTATTCAACTAAGAATTAATTACTTTTGAAGGTGATGTTACGATGGTCTTTAATCGTATTGGAATGATGGCACAGGTACACCAAGAACGCAACCCTAAGTATTTCGTGTGTTCTACGACTAGGTAATATTTTACTCACATTCAAAAATGAATCGGAAGTTTCGATGTGCAGGTCTGATGAAACTAAAAACCAGGCAAGTGCAAGTCGGACTCGCGCGCTGGTTCCGTACAAACTTGCCTATGAAAGCAGTGCAATTCGCGAATTGAGTTGCGAAGATTTTTTCAAGTCACAAAAGAAGGTTTTTTTGGCGTAACTACAAATTTTCAGTTTTCAGATATTTTCTTATACCTAGGTACTTGTTGCTGCGAGACCTTGCTTCATGCTGCCAAATTTCAGCATTCAATGAATATGGATTCCCTTGAGAGGGTTGAAATAGACTTTTTTTGCGACATAAACGACTGTAGCTTTTTTCCGTTACTTAGAAATTTGAGTTTTTCACAACTTTAAGGGACCGCAGACCTGAGTAAGTATAGTTATATGGTTTTCATTTCAACTCGATACCTTCACGCGTAAAAACCCGAAACAAAATACTTCCCGATATAAAGGGCCTCGACAGACTGACAGACAACAAAGTGTTTCCGTTTTTATATTTTGAGGTACGGAACCCTAAAAATAATGATGTGCTGTCGTATTCAATAACTGAAACTCGGCTATCTTCTTAAAATAGTACTATCCATCTAGAACCATCGACGACGTAAATCAATGAGCTGAAAATTAAACATATCCATGAAATATAATTCTGGAATGGTTCTGTATTAAAAAGAAGAGATGAGTGGGATGACACAGACGCTGATGGCGAGTGGTGCCTGTTCTCACGACCACCACCAGCAGCGGGCGCTGATCGCCGCGCAATTATACAATCAGAGCAGCGCCGCGCCGCAGCCGCCCCGCACACGCCTCGCACCCGCGGGAAACACGCACTAATTGCTGTGGGTTTTTGTCGATCGACTGTTCCCACTTGTCTTCACAAAACCACTTATAAATTGACGCCAGTCTCCCACAATACGTATTATCTTAATCGCTGATCAAAACGACAATTTAACAGTTTCTTGCAGCAGTGAGATTATAAGTGAATGTGATCGGCGATGGCGATGGCGGAGCTTTCTAAAACAAAACGTTGCAAATTATGCGGCCCCTGTAATCAGTGAGATGATGGCCACCCTTCACTACCATTACGTAAAACTTAGTTTGCAGCTCTAGTCTACCTGCTTTATCTTATGAACTAATTTACTAAGGACAATCTTGGATCCGACTTTCACAGTGCAACAAGTATTGTGAGTGAGGAATGCTAATCAAATGTGTTGGCAGTCACTGGACGAGGCGCATTCACCGCAACACGCCATTAAACACCTATTAACTTTAATTTCATTCTTCCTGTGTATTTCCTCGCTGCATATTTTTTGTCCAATTTCTTCTAATCCCACCAATAAATTATGTCAAAGGGAGCCGCCGCCGAAACGCTACGGATTCGAAATTGTGGGGTACACACGTAACGTTATTGTTCGTATAATCGACCACGTGATTAATAAACGGCGGCTTTAAACACACAAATCACAATAAGAGGCGCCTGCGCAGGCGCGCGTGTGCGTCTGTCTTCACGTGCGCGTTGTGTGTGTGGGCGCGCATACGCAAATTATTTAATTGTCGGCGGCGCGCTGCTCTATGGTTATACGCCATAAATCTAGCGGAATCATCCGCGAATTATTCAAAGACGCCGCCTGCGCGCGCACCCCGCCAGCGCCTGACCACTCTGACCACTGACTAGTGCCCAGCTGACCTCCGCTAACTGCCTTTGATTATGCCTGCACAGTGACAGTGCTATCTGTTGTCATCCTAGGCAAACTCTTGCTTTACTCAAATGTATAGGACTTTCAGTCCATTCAATATTGTGTACCTACGGAAACTGAGCTTTTTCAACACTATCACAATTGCAAGACTCGAGACTTACGCCAGCTGTCTAACGCACAGGTCGACATCGATGTGTCGAGATGGTCACTAATCCTATAGCGCCAACTTCAAGATCGATGTCCACTTCAGCCATTAGCCAGCAGGCTTCTGGCGCGGGATATCGCACCCATTGTTACGCAATCCAGAACAAAGCTCTAGTTACTTGTGCAGCGCGCGGCGTGGCGGCTGTCGGCAGCGCTGATTCATAGCGTTCGTTTGTCCTTCCTGCTCGCTGCTGTGTCAGTGATAGCGCTATCGCTGCGCCCGCGCACAATCGCGCTCTATCGTGCCATCTGCGTGAAATATTCCGCCGTTGCCACAATGCTCTGTTCTACCGACCAGCTTGACTCCTGCATTAACTTCACCCTATGCTCTCGAGAATACAGCTGAATTTGTTGGTAATCGCAACAAAGTTACTTTGGTTTCACAATAACGACCTGTGGCCGCGTAATTCACGCCACCGCGTTCATCATGCAAAGTGCCCGCACCCAAACTCGCGAGCGATTTCCCACTTTAGCGTACAAAACATAAAGTACATAATAGGTTTATGTTCGAGAGATTTATGTCGCGGGGGAGTTTAGCGTTTGGTATCGGAATTTGAATTTTGCGCGGTGTGGTCGTTGCGTCGGTGCGGCGCAGGCGCAGGCGACAGATACGCATCGTCTTGTTAGCGCTATCTGATGCCCGATGCTGTAATTGGCACGGCACTGCGCGTGCGCAACCAACCTCACATTCATACAAAATGAATTTTAAAACGCGTTTTATCAATATTTATTCTAGCGTCATAATGGCCGCTGCCAGCAAAAATGATAAGTTACCTGCAGGAGACAATGTGGCGTCTACGAGTGTGCTGGCGGGACGTTATCTCAGCTAAGACAATCGAACACATTCAGTTCTTTAAACTTCGTTGAGCATTTAAATCTATCGAAAAAAGGGTCGGACGAAGGTTGTCGCCAATTGGCTCGCTTGCTACCATCACTCTTGACTCTTGAGTCAAAAGAGTGATGGTAGCAAGCGACCCGATTGGTCTGGCTGCAATGAGGAAATTTAGCAGAAATAGATGCGCAGAAGAGGTGTCGGACATTTGCATACAATGCAGTGATGTCGCGGGATCGTTGCGGTAGTGTTGCGCGCGCGTAATTGCATCGCTGTGTGTGATGATGCACACACCTATTATAGGCATCACTGTTGCATACTACGTGCGGACGACACCCGGAGCTGAACAAGGAGCTGAAGCCAAAGTGAATGTTCTATAAATACTTTGATTTTCGTTCGATTTCTGTACGGTTTAAGTACCTACGGATAAAAGTATCGATGACGAACCAAGTGTTTAAGGCTGTATGTTTTTGGAAGAGTGAACCTCTCCAAAAAAACATTTAATAATTGAATATACTTTTGACGTAATCACGTGTTCGGGTCTCTCATAAATAATAATAAAATAAAGCTTCTTAGGTACGGTTCAAACTGTTGTGCCTGGTAAAGAGGAAGTGTTGGTTTAAACGAATCTCGCAGTTCCTCCTGAGATGAACTAGTTGGCGAGCGCGGCGCGACGTGACGACGGTGACTTGTCAAAATATTGCGGCACTCCTCATTAGAGCGTGAGTGATGTGGTGACGTCGGCCACGTCCCGGTACATGCGCGCCTCAGGCAGAGGACGACACTACTCATGAGAGCTTTAGTGTTTCTAGATTCGGCTGAATTCGAAACTGGTTTTTAATTTCAAAGTTTGTATTTCACAAACCATAACGGAATTTAATGTTCTTTTTGGCAATACATAGTAGAATATCTTGGGTGTTACGTAGTTTTTAACTAACTTCAAAAAAAAGGAGGTTATAATAATATGTTCGGCTGTACGTGTATCGGTATTTGAACACACAATGTTCAAATACCGATTTTCGAAATTATATGAATTCTTTTTTTTTAATCAAAGCGTTTTAGCATTAGAAGATTCCAACCACTACTATAGAATCATCTCTAACAACCCTGTTGGTCGTGACAGTGTCCACTAAACTGAATTAATTACGTCAAATAAAAAAAAACAGTTGATATAATGCGCCGGGCGCACGGCAATTGCGAAAGACGCCGACAATTGCCGAAGGCGCCGCTCCACGAATATGGATGAGTTTTATATTTGAGCAGTAATTAGAACAGGCGACACTAGTAGCATTATACTTTGAAGTCTGCGAGCTCACCAGTAGGAAATGTGTTCTAGGTATATTTGAAAAGACACATCGTTTAGAACTACGCCATAGATCCTATTGTATCAATTAGAAGTCTTATGTTTATTTAGCGTGAGATTTTTAGCAAAGAGTTGAAGTAAAGCACCAATTAAATATTTAACTTGGTGGCTTTTAGCTTTTATTTTTTATTTATTTTACTATTTATGATGTGTGGTTTAAGGTTTAAGTAATGGTGCAATTCAACTCTTTTCAACATTAGTAATATTATTTTGTAATAGTTTTTAAGTATTTAATATTCGCATACAATGTTATTTGTTTCTTGAATAAAAAAAAAAATAAGGTAATAAACCATTATTTTCCATCATACATTTCCTATTTAGTACGTAATGGGAAGTAGTTAATACTGCCAATACTCAGGTTACTATTTGTACGTAGAGTTTTCACATGAAGCTTACAATTTCTAAAATGGTTTTGTACTTTGACTGGTTTAACTTCATCTAAGTGTCAAAAATTTCCTTTCGAGGAGTAATTAAAACAAGGTGTTCCAGTCAATGGGCCAGCGATCTGTCTTGCGGTTTATTGAACTAATTAGACCACTAAAACTGCCTTCATAGCCTTATTTACGACTTCGGCGTGGCTCGGTGACACTCGGCAACAATCGTTTGATTCGCGTAATGACGGCGGACGTCATAATCTGAGGATCATGCACAGAGTGTCGTGTTGGCGTTAATTGGCGCCGCCATGATGCGGCTGCGCAGTGCAGCGGAGCGCGACTGTGCTGCGACACTGCGACAACTACACCGGATCTCACCACGCAGGAACACGCAGAAGGGTTTGTAGCAGCAATAGGTACCATCGACGCACAGAAACAGTTGGTACGAGATTTACCTGACTAGAATGGCACAAAAGAGACCTGTGCCCAGCAGTGAGTGAAGTAGACTACTCTACTTTATAAACTGCTAGGAATAGACAAAAACCAAGTGACATGTGTGGGTTTGTTCGTTTTTACGAGTTGAAAATAACATAAAGCCATGTTCGTGTGCTTAGTGCTAATCCAAACGAACTCTGCCCTTCTGCAGCTTTCTACTGTGTGTCTTGTCGATGTAAGATACGGCACCGGAGCTCAACGATTGTGAGATTGTCGCGATAGAGCTCCCTCCGACAACCGCTGACTGACTGACGGATGACTCACTGACTCACGTATGTAAATGTTCAGTCAACGGCTCGGTCGCATCAGGGCATGTGTCAATTGACTGCCTTGTGATGGCCTTGCCGATGCACGATACACTTGGGAGCGTTCCTTGAGCAATATACTTTAATACATTGTTATACACCGACGTTCTTCACCATAACATTTGAAACATGATACATTTCAAACATGAATTACAGCAACTAATCGTCCAATGACAGCGTTCGTAGTGATGATGTAAGCGCGGCAGGCAGGCAGGTAATATATCGACACGTTTGATCGATGTGCGCCGGTAATGTGCCTACCCGATGCCTGTAATAAGCCGTGAGGCTAGGTGAGTCAATATTGGCAGTAGTACATGCTGAGCGACTACTACAACATCATCGACAAGAAATACATAGCGGTAAGTACAGCTGCTGTTGTCCGACTGCTTGTAATATAGTATCTAGTTTCTACATAGGCTGAGTTACAATACTGTATGATACTATTACCGTGCCCAAAGGTTGACTGGCTGAAAATGCCTAAGGCATTAAGTCCGCCTCTGTACTTTTGTGTGCATAAAGCATTAAATAAATAAAGAAATAATTTAAATTTTATAATTTCAGCAGATATAATTATTTTATCGTCAAGAATGATGTGTCTTTCTGATCTTTACACAAAACCTATTTGGACAGCTGGTGTACTTACCTATCCAGCTTTCTGAATTTTCCTCAGTCACATCAAGGAAGCAGACATCTGCTTAGTTTAGAAGAGGTAGAAGAAAAGGCTGAGTAAGAGTAATTTTAGGCCAAAATGGCAGGAACTTCTGGAGACTTTTGAACGAACAAAACACCTTCTCGCTTACTACTGTTATGTGGACGTTCCAAGACAGATTGCAGTCTATTTTTTTATTTATTGGAGGACTTACAGACGATAGCAAGCCAATTAGAAATAAACAGCCTAAGTACGCTTAAGTTTTTGAGGTCTTTGAAGTATCTCTCAGGATCTTGTGATTATGTTGGATTTGCTAAAAGTCCAATACTTTTAGCCTACTGAGTGTCATCAAATCGTGCAGTTGTATTTGTAACACCAGAGTTTCAAATTAGTGAAACATTTGCGTTTAGTCGCGACAGATGTCCGTGGAATCGCCGGTAACAGCCGCAGGCCCCTCCCGGCCCGCAACACATCTGCCCGCGCCGCTGAACGCGTCTAATCTATTGATATGGACTGCTTTTTATCATTCAATTAGTTCTATGTCAAGCGTTAGCATAGCGTTAGTTTTTGTCAGAAACGTGTAAATGAAGCGTCAGTTTGTGATAATTAAGTCATAAATTTTGGGTAGTACTCGTACGACAATATTAATTATTCCTTTTATTTTGACTTTTGATGATTTTTGTTTAAAACTTTATTTTACAATTTGACTTAGAACTTAGGAGGTTCTATATTTTATTTTACTATTTGACGTTTATAATAATAAATATTATTAGGTATTGTTTATTTATGTAAAGTGTTACATTTTGTAAATTCCATTTTATTATTGTAAATGTGGGGACTATGTGGATAACTTTTTCCTTTTCTGTATTTCAACATGTGGCAGTTTTGAGTATTTGATGCGGCCTATCCAAATGTCCTATCTTTGGTATTGTTCGTCAAGTCGTTGAGCTCCTTAGTAGTCCTAAGTTTGAGCACACGAATACTGACAAATGCTAGCACTGACTGGACAGGTCCACTCAAATCTGTGTGGTTCTCATATGATTTGACCATTACATGTTCTGTACTGTATGGACTTTAAAAGAGACTTTGACCCCTGAGTTTGTTTCGGTGTTTCTTCTCAGGGTAGTCAGCTAGGAAACATCGGCCTCATCTCGTTAAAACTGACTGAAAACAAAATTGAAGTGTAAAAGTGTTTTTTTGAAAACCAATTTACAACATGGGCGATGTGGTCGCTAAGCGACTGAGCCCTTTAATTAAATTAAAAAAAAAAATACAACATAAAGATCATTTATCATTTACGAACTGCGCCTTTTATGTTTATCTTAACCAGAGTTTAACATTCAGTGCAGCACCTATACCCGAGAGAATCGTATTTACAACATTATACTTTTAATTACTACTTACGTACTTTTATTATAGTTAGGTATAGGTACGTTAGCTAACCGTGTATACGTATAGTCACCAGCCTTGGCTCCCTCGTGTAGTGGTCGCGCTGCCTCGTCAGGGTCGGAAGGTGACAACAACATTCATTCGATTACATAGTCTCGCTATACACGCACATGCATAAGATATAGTTTTGTATCAGTATTATCATAATTTACTGACATTGCCTGGCTACCGAAGATGCCCTGCAGCATGTGTGCTCAGGCTATCAGCTGACCGCATCACCGCGCGCGTGAAGTCGTCAGGATGCGCGCGCTGCCGCCCCGTGCCGCGGGCATTTAAGTCTACACTGATGACTGACTGTTCTTCTTTGAGATAAGCCTGCCATACTTTTACCAACTGGTCAGCAGTTGGAAAAGTTATGGCATATTATGTTGTGTTTGCATGTTACGGGTGCAACGCACTGGTGTGGGTGAGTGAGTGAATACGAAGATTGCATCCGTGCAACCCGTTCGAGATTTACCAACCCACTTTTTATTTTTATTTTTTGTGTGCATTTATTCTACTGTGACTGCAGTAGGCTTACACCAAATAAGTTGTGATGTGGCTGTAGGCTTACACCAAGAGTCGGCTCTCAGCCCTTATCTTTTCCTGATGATAATGGATGCTCTGATGTCGGACATTCAGAAAGAGGCACCCTGGTGTATGTTGTTTGCCGATGACATTGTGCTGGTTGCCGAGAGTAGCCTAGAGGTCCAGAACAAATTGGAGAACAAACAGACTGTAGAGTGTTGGCCTGAAATTGAGTAGAACCAAAACGGTTCTGCGATTTCGGCGGTCTCTCCAATCCAGTGCCTTTAGCTCTCGCCGGACCGCCCATACCGATCTGTTCCGACTTTCGGTACCTCTGGTTGCTAGTCCACGGAGATGGTGAGGTTGACCAGGACGTAACACATCGGATCAACGCAGGAAGGATGAAATGGCGACAGGTCACGGGAACAACTTGTGACCCACGGATGCCCCTCAAGTTGAAGGGAAATCACGGCGGTCATTTTGAATAAGTTTTTTATTATAAGAATCTAAGTTTTGTTGAGTTCATTTTGGTACATAATGAATAAACTTGTCTCAATCATTTCATATTAAACATGTGAAAGAATTTATGACCTGACTAGGTACCATATATGTATATATATGTTTATTGTTGTACATATGGTATTTTGTATTAGTAAAAAAATTTGAACCCTTGTTTTTTTGTCATAATCTTTTATTTGTTTTTTTTTTTGTGCACCTCGTTACCACCCTAGGTAGACTAGCAGAGAATGCCTAAGGCATTAAGTCCGCCTATGTACTTTTATGTTGCATGTAGTTATAATAAATAAATAAATATTGTTAAAGTAACATTTATTTAATCAACCTTATAAAGTTCCAACTGGACCGTACTCCACTACGCCGACTCAGTGTGGGTTGGTGATGTTTTCCTTCACGGCTTTGAGAACAGTGGTAATGATACAGTACACAAAGTCAAGCGTCTTTACACTGCCTCAAGCCTAGGTTGAACCCAAGATGCAGCCTGCAGCTTGGAAATCAGTGAGTGACAGTGACCATTGGGCCACCACTGCTCGGCTACTCTACCCTACTCTACCCTACTCTACCCTACTCTACCCTACTGTACCCTACTGTAGGTACCCTACTGTACCCTACTGTACCCTACTGTACCCTACTGTACCCTACTGTACCCTACTGTACCCTACTCTACCCTACTCTACCCTACTCTACACTACACTACCCTAATTATTATTTTTTTCCATAAGAACCTTATCCTCATAATAACAATCACAACAAAAAAAAAAACACCCAAATCGGTCAAGCCGTTTTCATGCTATGTCGTGACAACGGAAAACGGGTTTCATTTTTATATATATTGAAGATGAAGATGAAGATGAAGATGAAGATTATGTCTTTCTCCCAGGAATTTTATAATTGTATCTGATGCTTAGAAAAATATCAGAGTGATATACAGTCTTGCAGTCAGTTCATTCTTTTTACTGAATACACTCTTCATTTTGTTCAGACTTATCGGAAAGTAACAAAAAGGAATACGCAACAGCTAGCGGTAAAACGTTGTCGCACGTCAGCCGGATCCGACCCGGACCACCGGACATGACCCGGACAGTCCAACTGCCGGCACCGGCCACCGGACAGGAGGGTCTGACCTTTCCCTAAAACAGCCATTAACATCAATAATGTGAAAGGGCAACCTGCGCCCGCGCAACTAATTAGACAACTCGTTACGACTCACTGACCCCTGAGTTTTATAACACGAGAATTTAACTCAAAATACGCACACATAAAACAACAAGTAGGTAATAATTAAAAAAAACCGTTGGTTATCTGCAATCTGGCGCGCGTCGATACGTCGGGTAATGCACTCGTATAACTTTATGCGAGTCATAATGAAGATACAGAGAAATGCGTTCTCATACAATATCGCACGGTAATTAAGAAGTGCGTTACTCATTAGAATTTCTTATAATTCTTGCACACTGCTTGCCGCATAGCCAGAGTGTGTGCCCACTGGCAATGCCCAGCTGTGCGTACCCACTGTCCAAGCTCGGTAGTGCGTGGCTAATGCCGCCACTCAGCGGTGCGTGCCCACTGCCCACACTCAGCAGTGCACGCTGCCCACACTCAGCAGTGCACGCTGCCCACACTCAGTAGCGCGCGCACAATGCACTCTCACAGCAGTGCGTGCCCACTGCTCACACTCAGCAGTACGCGCACACTGCCCACTCACAGCAGTGCGTGCCCACTGCCCACACTCTGCGGTGCGTGCCCACAGCCCACGCTGCGCGGTGCGTGTCTATTGCCCACATTACGTGTTGCGTAGGTGTACAAGGAGCGTGAGAGGATATAATTGGTAACCTGCGCAGGTGTGCCTGCAAACACTCTTCTAAAAATAATATATTTTAAAATGCACATTAAAAACATCGAAATTCATGAAATAGCATTCATTGTTTACATAAGCCGCGTGTGACTATCAACATTTGTTAACGACGTGATAAAAAGCGGATGAACAGCGAAACACTTTTAATGACGCGCCGCTCCGCTCGCTGCCCGGCACCGCTGCCCCGCTCGCCACCGCTCCACGGCGACAAAAAAGCGAAACGTTCACGGAAATTAACCCTGTTAATGCAAACACTCCCGTTTCGTGTCGGCCCAGTACTGACACCCGCCATCTTTGCTCCACACATTTAATGGCCGGGACGTGTGCTGCTGCGCGTTTTTCTCGCGCCGTATCGGCAGCATCCTAACATGGACCGATTCGGAGGTGATTGTAGTCATTATCACCTCACGACATTAGGCATACTAATGTTAATTACGATTGTGAATTCGTTTCAAGCTTTTTCTTGCGGCTACAGCGCGGAGGTGTTGCACATTTGAAGATTTTCTTTGGTGGGCACTCGATTCGGTTTTCACACCTGACCATAATTTGTTGGATGCTTAATAAGGATCAGATAATATTATGTGGTTTTATTTGTAAGTTGCTTATGTTAAAACTTATCGATTATATAGTTACTAGCTTTGCCCGCGCGGCTTCGCTCCCGCTCTTCCCTGCTCCACCCTACTATACCCAACTCTACCCTACTCTACTACTCTACCCTACTCTACCCTACTCTACCCTACTCTACCCTACTCTACCCTACTCTACCCTACTCTACCCTACTCTACCCTACTCTACCCTACTCTACCCTACTCTACCCTACTCTACCCTACTCTACCCTACTCTACCCTACTCTACCCTACTCTACCCTACTCTACCCTACTCTACCCTACTCTACCCTACTCTACCCTACTCTACCCTACTCTACCCTACTCTACCCTACTCTACCCTACTCTACCCTACTCTACCCTACTCTACCCTACTCTACCCTACTCTACCCTACTCTACCCTACTCTACCCTACTCTACCCTACTCTACCCTACTCTACCCTACTCTACCCTACTCTACCCTACTCTACCCTACTCTACCCTACTCTACCCTACTCTACCCTATTCTACCCTACTCTACCCTACTCTACCCTACTCTACCCTACTCTACCCTACTCTACCCTACTCTACCCTACTCTACCCTACTCTACCCTACTCTACCCTACTCTACCCTACTCTACCCTACTCTACCCTACTCTACCCTACTCTACCCTACTCTACCCTACTCTACCCTACTCTACCCTACTCTACCCTACTCTACCCTACTCTACCCTACTCTACCCTACTCTACCCTACTCTACCCTACTCTACCCTACTCTACCCTACTCTACCCTACTCTACCCTACTCTACCCTACTCTACCCTACTCTACCCTACTCTACCCTACACTACCCTAATTTTTTTTTTTCATAAGAACCTTCTCCTCACAATAACAATCACAACAAAAAAAAATCAGCCAAATCGGTCAAGCCGTTTTCATGCCAAGTCGTGACAACGGAAAACGGGGGTAATTTTTATATATATAGATAAACAAGCGACAAGATTCACACGGCCCTTGTCTTCAAACTTGTTTGTTATGTTCCCAATCTGGCGTGAAGTGGCGCGTGTTGATGTGTCTCGTACAGGGCGAGTACGCGCCGAGTACGCGCCTCGTACTACGTACTCATGTAACGGAACCAGGCATGTACTACGAGCGACGTGTCGCTATCCGGACTATCTGCCGCAGTTCGGAGCACCGCCTCGCCGCCTCGTGCCTCACCGGGACACCAGTTGCGCGCTCACGTCACCACGGATCGCGTTGCTGCTCGGTCACTTAGCTTTACAACTACTCTGATAGTGTGCGGGGTGAAAGTTTCATTAGCTTCCAAATCTTACTACCATACTGTTAAATCTTTTAAAAACAAATTAAGGATGTTAACGAATTACACATAACAAGAAACGCTTTTGTGAAAGGGGCCATAGTCTACAACTTCAAAAGTTGTAAATTCAAAACAAACAACTTAGGAACTACAGAGTTTCAGCTGTCAAGCTTTCTGTACATGTGAAGGTATATGCAGTTTTGGTTCAAGCTTTGACCATAGGAACGTTGGCTGGCGCTAGAGGACTGTGAGCGACGTGACGGCATGACGCTCCACTTTCTCCTGTTATCTGCATGAATATTAATTCTCACGCTTGATGCGTGGGAACTGTGCTGGCCTATCAGCATCCGTCAGCATCGCGGCGTGATGTGGCGCGACTGTGGCGCGATAGTCGCCGCTCTTCTGATCTGACACACTGAAGCATCTAGATTGCGCTACATGCATGTGTGAACATGTTGCTTAATTTCTTCGAAATTATAAGATCCTTTCTATTTGGTCGACCACGTTCGTGTTCGCGCTCTACTGCGTGACGTGACGCTATCCTGCACCGTTTGAACTACGTTAGAAGAATTTTGTCAGTTGTAGAACATCTACTACTTAAATATTTTAACTGGTCTTCAAAAAACTTAATAACGTCAAGTAAACAAGAATTACACGTACCTACAGCATGTTGTCTCATCTGTGTGCAATCGGAGGCGTGTCCGGGTAATGTGGCTTATTAAACAAAAGACCGTGTTCCGTATGATAAAGTAGTCCTGGTCGCGTCTCGGCCGCAGCTCGTGTGATAAGGTTATCTAGCGCGGGAGTCAGTTTTGGGAAGTGCATTAAATTATGAAGCCGAGCGCGTGATTTATCTGAGCGGCCGACGATACCGGCCGCAAGGGCGTGATCTAACCAATTTAGAAGGGAAACTTCGATTCACTTTGTTGTGGCAAAAACTAGGTACAGTATATAGCTCTTGAAAATTTAAGCTCTAGAAAGTATTGAAACTCCAAAAAGTTTTGAAGGCCGATATCCTTTGTTTAATAGGCTGCTTCCATTAGTTTGGAGTTTTAGACTATCGGATTCTTCCCCACTTTCGCTTAAAGAATCGAAAGCATTGACAGCTATAGGTATAAGTATAGCAAGCTGTACCTAAAGGGACTATGAAAATATAATCAACGATCAGGCCTCTTTGATTTGTGTAGACCTTCTGTGCGGTGCACTGCGTGTGGGCAGCGCAGATCCTGCGCGCTCGATATGATATAATTAAAACGCTCGGCGGCGCACGAGCGCGCGAAATATTACCATACACCGCCACCGCCCGGCCGCAGTATCGCACATCGGTGCAGGCGCAGCCAGGTTCTGCCGCGCGGCCTAATATTAACAATAAAGCAGGTCAAACTGCTCAGGTTAACACTTAAATCAACTGGATACGAAACCTTGCAAAATATCTCGTGCTGTTGGTAAATGTAGATAGATACATTGGTAGCACACTGATCCGTAGTCCACACAACACTCACTACATATTACTTACTGGCCAGCTCCGCATCTTTCAATTTATGATAAGCACAACACTATCATGTATAATGAATTTTTGTTCATAACGGTTTGAAATAAGACAGTTCGCTCACCCGTGTAGTTCATAGATCTCACTACTGCTCATCCGTGACGAGCTCAGATTGAGCTATTACGCTGTTTAGCGAGCCCCTAATGAAATCGAACGTTTATCGCCGTATAACACACTAACACGTAATATACGCGGATTCGGTTGAGACGGTGCTATCGCGTCTGATCGCAGGCGATCGCAGTCGCGCTCGATTGCCCAGTGCCTGGCTGCTCGCCAGGCGCGGCGTCGCATCGCATCGCGTCGCCCTCCGATTGTTGCGCCATCATGAGTGTTAATATTCGACACTCTACGATTTACGTGGTGATTCTTAGTATCGACAATGCAAACAGACTCTAGTTGTGTAGGGCTGCCCCCTTACAGAAACGAATGTTTGATCAAAATCAACAAATTAGGCACAGTTCAAAGTTTAGACACTAAGTCTGAGTTAAATCACGATATATTAATTGGTAATAAAGTGTATAGGTACTGACTTATAATACGAGTGGTACCGGCTACATGTTATGAAGGCGCAACATTTGCTAATAGGTATACGTAAACGTTAGACATTTTGGCTACGCGGCTCTACGAAAGTCTACGCTTTCGTAGGCCTTGTGCTACGACATTCTGTATTACATGACATGCTAATTTTGACGTACGGTATGATTTTTGTTTGTTAAATTTATAATTAAAAAACGATATCCGACGAGTATTGACAGACTTCTGACAAAAGAACGTTTAGCTAATAAGATGTAAAGTCTAAAACTGTTGTGGGACAACCCTACTTCGTAATGTTCCCATTATAAAATTGTAAATGTATTTCAAATGAAATCGTTTGTAAAAACAATTGGCGAGATCTGCTTCATATTCATGTCTCGTCTGCGTTTAATCTGCAGAGACTTATCGAGAACAAACTAAATACAGCGCAGTACAATGTAGGTACGTAAACTTTGGTAGCAGGACCGAAATACTCGGCAAGACATCCTTTGTCAGGAGACTTGGGTCTTATTGTCCAGTTTCCAGGGTTGTGTTTAGCTTGTATGTCAGACTTGTGAGTGTGGAGGTGTGTTTGTATGCTGCGCACACGCCGCACAGCTGCGCGGCCCGTGAGGACTACGCGCAGTGATTCACTCGCACCTGAATTGTATTAATTCAGGTCCATTACGATAATATTCCGATTATCCGCCAGGAAGTAGACCAAAGCGTATATTGCGTCCGCACTTGATGGGACAATGAGCTTTACTAATTAATTAATTATGTTGATTGGAACACCTGTTCAGAGGACGAATATGGCGCGACCCATCAGAGGTCGCCGAAGTGATTGAGGATCGAGTGTCGTGGCCGCATGCGGCTGAGGGCTCGCACTTGCAAAGTTACGTGCTGTCCTCGTTCTCGACTCTGAAGGTAGAAAATGAGTGTATGTGCTTTTTCGTGACGTTTCCTAGACACTCACTATAACTGCAAATAAATGTAAAAATATAATTATCACATTTTAATGTTACATAACTAGGTAGTAAAAACGTTCTCATACGTAATTTGGTACCTTCTCTTCGTCACTAGAATGTAAACATATCACACGTATTGAAGTGTCGTTGATATTATCTCGAAATGGTTTATATCTCAACATCCAAACTTAAAACCGTTGTTTACCTTATTATAACAAGAGAAACAAAAAGACGCCTTGAAAACATCATCTCAATTTCATAATGGACTTGACCTACATTTGACAACATGATTTAGATAAATAAATCATTTCCGTAAGTGTTATCAACCGACCCTTGAGAAGAATATCTTGTTCGTGCGATATCAGGAGGATGCCGCGTGTGGGCTGCCACTGCCGGCTCCAGACCGCTCTCTGCCAGCCACACCTGTGCGTGCTCCTGCGCTGCTCCCGTCACTCTTAAGAAGGAAACTGTGTGTTGTCATTTCATACGCCACACACACACACACACACAACATATTAGACATGTTCAGATTGATTAGTATTTGATGAAAGTTGATGTATCTGAATTCTAAGTTGGTAGCCTAGGAATTTTAATTTAAATTCGCCTAGGTTTATCGCTAGGATTCAAAACAGCATGATATCACATTAGAATAACAGACATGATGTAACTACTCAGCTATAAGTACGTATATTGTAACGTATATTGTATTAGGTAACAAAACGGTCACATTAGTATTCATAATGCTGCATGCCTAGGAAGTACTAACAATGTGAAGTCTGTAAAGGATGCTCCGAAGCACTGCCTCCAGTCAGCGCTGCTCTGCCAATAGTCTGCGACGGTGACATTATGTAGATGTGCGTAATTGCACAGCCGGCCAATGGCGCGGGTTCGACTCCTGGCCGAGGCTCGCGCCGCCAGTTCGTAGAACGGCCGCGCATCACGTATGTACGCGGCACACTACTTAGCGTAATGTGCGCCACGACTCACATTCTAAACTGTTATACAATAGACGATAATCACTCATAGGAAATAGACAAACGCAGGTGGCTTGATTTATTTTTGGTTCCTGATGCATTTACATAAAAACGGCTTGTCAAGCACCTACATGATAAAGACAAGAAATCTAAAGAGTAGATTAGAAGATTTACCAGCGTCCTATGACTTGACAGATTTACTTAGCTGTGAATAACATGATTCTCCCGCTAACTTTATTTAGAGCCGTTCGCACAAGTCTAGCGCATTTCTGGATTCATGTGGATCAGATAAGCCTTAATACTACTACATATACGTCATGGTATTCAAACAGTTGTCGTCATTAGCATTATAGAACGATAAATTCACAGTATCGTCGGTAACATTAAACAAATATTTCATGGGAACTTACTTGGTAGTAAGTAATGAGTGTAAGTGGAAGCCAGCTCGTCAATCACGCGGCGGCCGGTGAGCGGCGGGGGCTGCGGGGGCGGCCGGAGGGGGGGGGGGGTCGGCACGGGCAGTGCATCTTAATGAGAGTTATTAGAAATATTGTGATTTATCGATTAGCATCGTCCCGTCAGCTTGGTATGAGCGGCGCGCGCGCAGGTGGCCGGCTGCGGGCGCGCGCTTCCTTCCCCGAAGCGTCGCGACGACCATTGTCACGCACACGCGCCGCACATACATATCGGCCGCCGCACGCTGGCTCAGGGCCACCACACGCTGGCTCCAGGTGACGACTTGCTGTTTTGATCTATGCAGCCTGCCATGTAGGCTTCATGGAGGCACTGTCCACCATTCGCCACTAGTAGAGAGCAGGTAAAGGTGCAGGCGTTGTGCAATGCTGGTTAGGGATGGATCTACACACACTGAATCTGAAACAAGTTAGAAAAGCTTAGTTTCATGGCATTGAAAGCGTCTGTAATAGACAGTGTGAGTAACGAAGTGACGAACATTTTGCAATAATATCCTAATCAGATATAGCACGTAGCAAAGTGTCTTGGTGGGTGACCCTGCGCTGATGGTATCTCGGAACACATTGTGTCGCTCGCTATCACCGCCGATCACCGAAAGTGAAGCACGCACCATTGGTATGGCAGGCGTACACTCGTGCTGGTTGCAGGTACTGCTCGCTGTGGGAACTGGAGGGTATCTACAGTCAATGGGCTTAAGGTCCGCTTGTTAAAAATAAACAAAACATTGCAAAGATTGCTATTTTCAAATTATGCTAGACTATTTTTGATGCTTTTAATAGATCCACAACAAGCGTTTTAATTAAAGGGACTGTTTGCTGCTCTTGAATCAAGATTCCTATGACCATTACAGTTAGTTATCCCATTTTGTGTCCAGACATCTCTTTCCATACCAGGTTGCCTGGAAGAGATTGCAGAATGCGATAAGGCCGCCAATTGTATGTTTTAAGTATAAGGCTCAAATGTGTAATTTGTTATTTTGGTGTACAATAAAGTATATATAAATAAATAAATAAATTATAAATATTCGTGACCCGAAAGTGCAGAATGATCAAAACCTTAGTCCTCCGACGGACATACCTACTATGGGGAGCAAGATGAACAAGCGCGGTTAATAGCAGTGCGCAGGCGCATCGTAAAGCGCAGGACGCGCCGACCGCGCCGCGAACAGCGAGCAATTAAACGCGATTAGCGCATGCGCCGTCGATATGATTGGCCACACCGGGAAACGCTTCGAGTTTACACAGAAAGTCCACTTCTTGATGCTGCATAGCTGGACTACCCGCTGGACTCACTACCTCCGCGCCTTGTGACGTCACGTGGTCGTCGTTGTTATAACACAAACGGCGATTATTTTATATGACTAGAAGTGTTAGGTACCCGTAATGCGTTGTTTATCTTCGTCGTACTGCAAATTGTGGCTTTAGCTGCTGCATAGAAAAGGTCGAGAGTCAGCATCTTTCTCTTTCACTATAAAAGTATCTCTGCAATGAATATTTTGCTAAAAATTAAAACGTATTTATATGTCGATAGTGATGTAAACCAAAAAAGTAGACCCACTGTGTGACAGGTAACCCCATTATAATCACGTTGCAGTGGACCTTCTGGCCGGTCCACCCTGCCGGCAGTCGGCACCACACCGGAGGAACAAAAACTCGGCGCAATATAAACCGAGACGTAGCGTTAACAGGCACAATTTGACATAGTCTGCGCTGCCCACCAGCTTGGTTTAGTACTTGAGTTCCCACGGCTGTTACTGAGGCTCAAGCGGAAACTAAAGCAGTCGCCTGGGCTTGACTTCTATCTCCATCCATAATCTTACAAAACATCTCAAACCTCGTAACACTTACATGTTTAGTTTGCCGATTTTACCCAGACATCATTACCCATAAGTTTTTCCTCCAGTTGTACATACAGAAAATGAAGGACCTGGCCACATTTAGTTATCAGACGACAATCTATAGCATGTCTTTATATTTCGCCAATTGAACCACTTAACTGTAACTCACACTAAACTAACATGTGTGAATGAGCGAGGGACGGCGGCGGGGACGGCGGCGGGGACGGGGGTGGCGGGGGCACAGTGCGCAGGCGCAGCGGGTCCCGTTACTCGACGAGTGACCTTTGCAGGCAGTTAATCGCTCCACTTGGGCTGTCCTTGACCCTCGCATATGCACATGCCGCATTTGTTATTAATTATCCTCACACAAGTGTAGCCTCGCGGGCACAGCACAACGGTAAGCGGTATTAAAACTCAATTTATAGACGTTTAAGCAAGCTGCGCTCGAGTCTCCAAGCCTAGTCACGCATGTGCATATTCCTCGCTATCTTGAATGATAAGTGCATAATGATAGAGAAAGGTGGTTCTACAATATCTCTGCGCAGTGTATCGTTAATATCGCATTCGTTTCATATGATCTGATAAGCAGCTGACGCAGTTGTGCTGTTTTAATGTTGCTAAACAGTTGTAGGTGCAGATTTATCATCATTGTCTTTGAAGAAGATGTCCTCCAACTATTTAACCGGCGCCCCTCATTAATGTAGATGTAGATACCTAGAAGTAAGAACTTTACCTATGAATACCTGTTAAACTATAATTTACTAGAATCGTGATTCGTAGCACACGTTTTAAGGTTCAATATTGAAAGGAGTTCGTTGGGCAGCGTGTTTAATGAGCTTGACTGAAAGTTTAACTTTAAACTGATCTCGTAGAGTGGATGCTTACTTATGGCCCACGTGTAGGCTAGTGCAGGCCACGACGGGCTACGCTGGGCCAGCTGAAGCCATGCCCGGCCATGTTTCACACTCCATTAACTATTTCTCAGTTAGAGAGCGGCGGAGAGGGAATCTACTTATTTATGTATTGCTACTTACTCAATTCTGAGACTGATCTCAGAGTACAATTATTATATCTATCTTCTATATAGCTATGCATATTATGTCGGAGAAGGGTTGACTAGTATGTCAGCAAAACTTGATTGACAAATTGGTTAATAACCAACGTTTTGTAAAATATTTATTTCACAAACATTTCATGCCGTAAATGTTTTTTTTACAAACAAAAATTTTAAATATGCTTTATCTATTACAAAAAAAAAAAATACAGACACAAGCTTCTAACGTTTTATAAGTGCCCATGTAGGCCTATGTGAAATAAAAATATTTGAGTTGAATTGAATAGACAGACAGACGGACGGAGAGCGGAGTCTAAGTAATAGGGACCCGTTTTATGCTTTGGGTAGGGAACCCTAAAAACGTAGACATTATGAATCTGATTATTCTACGCTCAAATTCTTACTTAAAATTGGCAACAGTAAGTACCCAACATTTGACGGAGTGATAATGACCACAATCAAATTAATCAATTTACTTTTCGAATTCGAACGACTACAGTCTCCCACCAAAGGCTACTTCGTAATAGCTATTTGCAGACACTAAAATTAGCAAAAGCAGACTTAAGAGAGACTGTGAGCTCGCCGCGTAGTTTCCCTCGCGGACATCTATGGACGCAACTTGTTCACGCGTGAGCTCACCGTGGGCTTTGCTGATGCTTGAGCTCGCCGTGTAGTTTCTCTAAAGGAGATCTACAAAGCTTGCTCACTGTGTGCTCAGCACATAGTTTCTTTCACGGAGATCTATAGAGCTTACCACGCGTGAGTTCGTTGCATAGTTTCTCTCACGGATATCTACGCAACTTACTCTTAATGCAGCGAGGTACTTTACTTTCCTTGCTTGAGCTCGCCGCATATGTAGCTCACAGATATTTCAGCAGCATCAGCTCATACGTGAGCTCGTTGCGTAGTTTCTCTCAAGGCCATCTATGAAGTTTACTCTTGCGTTTCATGCGTGTGCTCACTGTGTAGTTTCTGTTACGAACACGCATGCAGCTTGCTCACTCGTGAGCTCGCCGCGGACTTTGCACATACGTGAGCTAGTCGCGTGGTTTCTCTCACGGACATCTATGGAGCGTGTGCTCGCTGTGTAGTTTGGTGGTTTAGGCACCAAATACTAAATGAATAAGGAATATTCTTTCTAAAGAAGTTTGGTCGAGTGAACTACATTATCCTGAATTTAACACGTGTGAAGCCGGCAAAGGCTATAATAATAATAATAATAACCCCATCGTCGTATCTCTACGTTGACGTCGTGGTGGGGCTTGTGTGCTCCAACATGCCCTAGGTCTGTATCGGTAGAATTTTCTTTACCGTAACTAGCCTAACCATACCTAGGGAGAGGGGCCAGACTAAGAGAAATACAATCCGCAGGGCAGTTTGTGGCAAACTGTTGGGTATTAGCGACCCCACGGATCCGATCTCCCGGGAGAATTCCTGTTCTTCATCTCCGGCTTGCCTTTCTTGGCCGGCCGTAGTGAACACTGACGAGGAACAGAGTTCCCACCTCTCTCTTGCCTTTATTGGCTGGCTTGAGTGGAGAGTCGCAAGAGCAAACATGCTCGGGAGATGGATGCATAATCCAGTAAGGTGCTGGTAGGGATCTTGACCGTACTTCCGGAATTGTCCTGATAGCCGTGGTATGCCTCTCGAGGTGGCGCTGCACAAATCCGAGGCCATGTTTTTCCACGGCCCTCGGAATGCGCCACCATCAGACTCCCAACTTACGGTAGGAGGAGTTCGCATCGGCGTCGGGTCGACGATGAAGTACCTGGGACTCGTTCTCGACAGCCGATGGAATTTCGGAGAACACTTGCGACGTTTGGCTCCCAAACTCAACCGGGCCGGGGCTGCTCTCAAGCGGCTCCTGCCCAACCTTGGGGGTCCAGACGCCTCCTGCCGGAGGCTCTACGCAGGGATCGTTCGGTCCATGGCCCTCTACGGGGCGCCGGTGTGGGCGCCGTCGCTGGCAAAGCGACCGGCGTCCATACTGAACGCCTGCCAGAGGGTCATGGCAATACGGATGGTGCGGGGTTACCGCACGATCTCCCGCGAAGCGGCGAGCCTTCTGGCTGGCCTACCACCGTGGGATCTGGAGGCAACAGTCCTTGCACACATGCACGATAAGCGCGTGGAGATGCAACGCCGGGGTGAAAGTCCACTACCGCGACAGGTCGAGGTATGGCGGACAGAGCTCCGGCGGGATCTCACGGTGAAATGGCGTCAGCGACTATCGCAACCCAGTGCTGGGCACGCCATAATTATGGCGGTAAGTCCCCTCTTTGAGGCGTGGCTGGAAAGACCTCACGGCGTCCTTACCTTCCGCATGACGCAGGTCCTCACCGGACATGGCAAGTTCGGGAGGTTCCTGCATCGGATTCGAGCGGAAGAGACGCCCGGGTGCCGCCACTGTGCGGAACGCCCGGAGGACACGGTGGAGCACACAGTTGAAGTGTGCCCTGCTTGGGCGGAGCAACGCCGTGCCCTCGTGGGGGCGATCGGCGGCGGAGACCTCTCGCGCCGGGCCTTGGTTCAGGCCATGGTCCGGAGCGAGGAGGAGTGGCAGGCGGTCGCCTCCTTCTGCGAAGCAGTAATGCTAGCAAAGGAGGAGGCTGACCGCATCAGGCAACGGCGCCCCCGCCGCCGCCGCCGGGATTCCGATCCCGATTTCCGGCCACCGTAGACGCGGGCCCGCGGACGGCGAGCCATGGGTAGCTCGCTGTCCGATCGTCCGGTAACTGTCCGGACCGAGCCAAGGCGTCGACGGTGCGCACTGTTCCCGCGCGCCTCAAGGAGTTGTCAGCAACAGGAGGGGCCCATCTGGGTCGAAGCCTACCGGGGTCGGGGTTATCCGAAAGGAAACTAGAGCCCCGGTATGAAGGCTAGAAGGAACGGCGCGGGGTTTTTAGTCAGTAAGACTCTGACACTGTCTCCCGCTCCACCCAAGAGCGGGTTTCGTCAATGATGATTTTCCCCGTCGACAGAAAAAAAAAAAAAAAAAAAAAAAGCCGTGGTATGCCTCTCCACTCCTCAAGCGCCTCAGGATATGTTGCCCTCTTGTTGCTACGTCACTTCGTGCTAGCGGCCGTTTTTGGGGGCCCATTTATTGAGTGTGCAAGTCACTCCCTGCCTTTTATCGATGGATATTAATAACATTGTTCAGGCAGGGTCCATAGTCTTAACATAGCTCCATATTACCAGTCCACTTAAGACTCCAAAAATCATAGCCCTATTATTTTGTTTTACATATTATGTCGCAATAGTTTTTCAAACCGGGGGTTGTCCTTGGGTGCACTAGTATAGCGCGTACAGGGATAATCGTCGGTTGGTATCACGTTCCAGTATAGTAACCAAAAGGGCCTCTGCGAGTTGGTTTCGGCCCCTCGTACGCCTCTCAAAGGCCCAGGACCTCAGGGTCCTGAGATTAATAAAAATATAATAATAATAATAATAAAAGCCTTTATTCGCTGACTATTGACAGTTCTTGTTTATACAGCTTATGTAAAATGAAAATTCTTAATCTAATTTTTTTTTTTTTTTTTTGCAACCACTTAGTCAGGTTGTCTTTTGACATTGGCCTCCCCCATTTCCTTCCATTTATCTCTGTCACGAGCTATCCTCCTCCATCCATTCGGCAGATCATCCTCCCATCTTTTGATTTGACGTCCTTTCAGTCTTTTTCCATTTCTAGGGTACCATTCCATTACGTCCTTCGTCCATTTTTATCCACTGTTCGGCAAAGGCTAGTAGTTTACAAATAACAAGGAAGTTGGTCAATAATTATGAGTTACAAAAATATCACGAGTATTCTCCAGTTTACTATAAAAAATCAGTTTCCAGATTAATCGATCAGTACCCTCATATATATTTAGTCATACATAGAAATTTCATATTTTTGTTGTAAGGTCTTACAGTAGTCGGAAGTTGTTAGATAAGTTTTGCTGTAAGTAATAGTACCTACTATAAACATTATGTTTTATTATAAATTGTCTTGCCAATTTGTTAGATAAGACCGTAATAAATATAAGTGACATAGCTTGTCGACAGCGTACCTATCTTATCAAACTAAGCCGATGTTATTATGTACATATTATTCAAATTACTCAGTTTTAGTCATATATTTACAGCGTCTTACCTATCGATAACACGCTGTCGCAAAAACACGATTCTTCAAGATTTCTATTACAGTAACAGTATAAGCTCGACGAGTCTTATGTGCTAACTTTTGTAGATATGGGTAGGTACTATCTTCTTTCCAATAATGGTGGAAGCTCCAAAGGCAGCAGTTCTGATAGGCGATAATATGATTCGTAGGCATGGTGTATAATTATATTTAGGTGCAGTGGTCAACTTGTCACTAACACTACTGCACCGACAACCGGACCCGAGCCACTGTTCGGGACCTAGGTTTTTGATGATGTAGCAACAGGACTTTCAATAATTATTTAAGTAACGAATGACAATAGCCGTTGTAGTGGTGAGATTGTGTGGTGGGGATCACTTATTTTATTTAACATGTCTGGGAGTTTTACGTAGTACATGCGGCCTACCTTAATAACTATCCTTTAGTATTATTCGTCAAGTCGTTGAGTCCATAGTAGTACTAAGTTAAGCTACACGAATACTGACGAAAGCTTGCACTGATTGGACAGGTCCACTCAAGTCTGGGTGGTTCTTTCCTCAAAGAACCATCTCAGACACCAATCAGCATGGTTCTCGTAATGATTTGACCATTGTTTTCTGTATGGACTGTAAAAGAGATTTGACTTCTGAGTTTGTTTTGATATTTCTTTTCAGGGTAGTCAGCTAGGAAACACCGGCCTCATCTAGTTTAAATTGACGAAAAACGAGAAGACAAGTGTGAAAGTTTTTTTAGCCAATTAAAAAAATAAATATCATTTATTAATCACTAGCTTTCCGCCCGCGGCTTGCCCGTGTGGACTACAGTTTATATCGCGCGGGCAGAGACCCGTGCTCAGCAGTTGAATTATAGGTAGCCTATGTGTTATTCCAGTGTCTCTTCTACCTACCTACCAAATTTGATCTAAATCCGTTCAGTAGTTTTTGCGTGAAAGCGTAACAGACAGACAGAGTTACTTTCGCATTTATAATATTAAATAGTAGGGATTATGTGGAGATGGAGTCACACTCCTCACCAGTTCTGATGATCTCCTCACAACGACGTGAGCGACAATGGAGTGCGGGATCACTGAGTACAGTGAAGCACAACAAGCATTCACTAATCGCTGTTCTCCACGGTACCGTCTGATGTCGACTTCGTGGCGTGATTTATTACTCTTTACCTTTCAGGTATTTAAATAAAGCTATCCATCTTTAAACATCTAGTTGCTTTCTAGTTTCAAAACTTTATTTGCAATGCAAGGTAAACTATACTTTTTCATAGATCGGTATTTACGTGATCAACGGATTTAAAAAACAGTTTTATAGGTAAGTGATGATGCGTCACACCACGGCCGTTACCTTACTCAAGTAATAGAAGCACATCGTAACAACAATAAACACAGATTGATGAGCGCGTCGCTTAGCAGGATGGCTCGCTGACGTCGACAGACACTCGGATAATTTGGGAATGAGGAAAATATCGCCTCTGAATATCAATGCTGCAGCTCGGTGCTGTCCGCGAGTCCACGACCTTGATGGGAGACGCTTAGAAATGTCTAAGCGTCTCCCATCAAGATAAACCCTCATCAACATTATATTGATGAGGGTTTATCTGAATACGGCACTACAATTGCGATTTTTAATAAGATTAGTATGGGTTTTTATTTAAACGCTAATTTAAACTAGCTTAGACGTAACCAGGCAACCAGAATTCAAAGGAGATAATCCTTTCTGAAATATATATTGATGGTCCCAAGCCCGCGCCCAACAAACAAAATGTCCCGTTAAATAACATTTCAAAAGATAAGGAGGATGGAGGCTTGCGGGGCAGGGGGCGAGTTGTGGGGGTACGTGTGGGGGAGGGGGAGGCGGACGGTTCAAGTTGGACGGCGCGCTTTGTTTAATATCATACAACTTTCAAATGACGAGCTGTCTCTATTTTGCGTTCATTACTTTTCTTTTAGACTCGTATTGAAACTGAAAACTTACGAATTTCAGTTCTCGAAGGATTGAAGACTGAAGTTGGCACATGCCACACATTAGCGGAACTGGCTACATAAAGCTTCAGAATGGATCGGGGATGCTTCCTGAATATATTATTCTCTATCAGTACATAGGTGATTTGCAGTTTTCATCCTGAATACTGTAAAGGGGATCTGTGTGGAGGGTTGACACTCGCAGCAGGTCTCGGAGTGCCAATGGCGCGCGTCTACGGGTACCCACAGAGGCTCTTCGTAAGTTCCAGCGTTAGTACTACTTTATGGTCAAGGCAGAGCTTCGAGATTCAGTTTTTCAATGTCAACACATAAAAATGTAACAATAGGTAGTTTTTAGTTTATTGCTTCGGCGTTTTGGGACGTGATCAGAATTTCAAGTGGGTGGCTTCTCATTCATGAAATGGTTCCGTTTTGAAACAAAGTTTAGTCATTGTGATTTGTTTGACAGTCGTTGATAACTACTCGTGTTTATGATTTTCGTTAATTCCTTGTGTGAATTAACTCCAAGTTCAGTCATAGTATTTAGGTAGATAGAACTTCTTTTGAATACATTGATGGTGCCTAAAACTTCAGCCACATTAAACAGGCTCAATGTGACTGAAGTTACGTGGTACATGCAGGGCAACCTGGATGTACTACCTAATAATGTGAACGCAGAAATCTCGATAGCTATTTTTTGTTTGTTACCAAATTTTCATATAAATCTCGCTTTTCCTATAAATCATTTCACTATGATAAGTGAAGTTTCCGGGGCTTACGTGAGCGGTCAAGCGCGAGAATGTCCATTGTCGATAGCGTATCGTGCTGGGCCAGGCATGGCCGTGCATGGCCCAGCGCGCTCCACTGAAGGGGCCGGTTGATGCATGCGGCGTGATTCTCGGGCACTTTTTGACAGAGACATGCACCACAGGCAACAATATTATTGTTTCAACTTTCCACGCTTTAAAGTTTATAAAGTGACGTAATGTCATTAAATCAATAGCAATTTATCTCCAAGGGCTGTTTATCCGAAATCCCTCAATTTATCGTGGAGTAGTGCCAATGTTAGTAACTTGTTCACGTGGAAGGGAAACAGACCTGCACCTTCTATCGACGATATGCGGCATCAAGTAGTACTGCACACTGCACTATACACAGCTTAGCTTAAAATGCACGATGGGTGGACTGATAAGAGATTATTTTCTTTAATTGGCTTTCTTTACGAGTTATCATCGTGAGGTCAGATAAAGCCGTCACAGAGTCACTTAGGCATTTTGAAATTGAAGTTCGCTGATTAGCATACGTATGGTTTGCAACTGACTGTAGTTGCCGCACCCGGTGTTGAGGCGGCGGCGGAAGACGCGGAGGACGCTCCTTATCGAGCCGCACACGCGCCCCCTCCTCCACCCCGCCACCCTCCAGCGCCGCGTCCTCACAGCGTCCCCACCGCCCGGCCCCCGCGTCACAACCGCCCGCATTTCCCCGCGCGAATTTACAATGTAGCGAACCTCCCGCCTCCTCCCCGCGAACCTCCGTCCACCCCCCGCACACAGAGACAACCGACCAAAGAACTTTACACCATGCACCCTCATCACAAGGTTGCAAGTAGAGTGGTCCGCGGGACTGGGCGCTGTGTGCGTGAGATTTTCTCGCCTGGAAATTCTAATGCGCCGCGCGACTGCGATAAAAAATGAGCGGCTCGGGAAACGTGAATACATTACGGAGCGAGACGGAGCACCGCCTCCGCCGGGCGCCGCGACGCCTCCTGCGCGGGACGCCGCCGCTATGTACTTTACACTGCTTTATATTTTGATTCCTCTAACGGGAAGGCGAGCGCTATGTGCGCTTTAAGCCTATCAAATTATGTATCTCTCCGGGAGCAGTTTCCCAAATCCTCTTCACAAAGGGTTGGCGTCAGAGTCATATAGTTACAGAATTAGACAACGGCAGCTCACTTATATAATAAAACACCGTGGGAATCTAACAGCTCATTAGTTCCGGCAAAGGGTCGGCGTTAGATAGCCACATAATTACCGTATAATAAGAACGCGCAGTAGAAGCCGGGTACAAAGGGTTGTTCGTTTTTTGTGTCGGCACGCGCGTACTTGTGTTTTTCTGAGGGTTTTTGCGTCTTACATCTAACGCCACCTGTGCGCCTGCGCATGGCGGAAGGGTTGCGCGCGCGCTCCGCGTACGCACACACACATAAGGGACACACTTTTTGTCACATGACCTTAATCTGTGACACGTTTCGGCTGAGGACTTGATTTATGAGATTATAACAACGTTGAGTTTTTGTTAGGAGAACTGTGGAAGAAAGATTGGGGTTTTATTGTTGGCCTTCGAAGACGGCAGCTTGAATGATCCTTTTGAAAAAAACATAGAACGAGGAATCTTACACAACACTTGTAGCTGAGAGGAATCCTGTCAGCACAAATTACGAACTTCTGTACAGACTTACAACTTACAAACCTTGTTAATTAATGTGGTGTATAGACGAATGTTCATGAATCCGTTCTTACTCACCTTCGTCACATACACGATATAATACATATAAAGAATACTTATGTAGAAATTCATAAAATGGATGGGACATTTTTAATTTTTCCTTTAAAATAGGTTACAATAAATCAATGGCAGTATCCAACTCGCGACTGATATGGTTTAGGTGAATGTTTAGACCGATGTGGGATTGATTGATGAATTTAAAGCAGATTACCACAAACTGGACATTAGACATTAAACAAGTTTTTAATGAAAATATTTTTTTCATAGCAAGCTTTAATAGCACGGTATAATACCTGTATAATTAATAGTCATCAAGACGAATCATACGAGCCCAAACTCGACGAGGTTATGTCGTTTAACTACCAAGCTCCTGTTCCGGTTTCATCAGCTCTATGTCATAATAATTTAGCATTGTCATCTGATTTAAATACGCATGCAAAATTTCAGCTCAATCGGTAACCGGGAAGTGGACCAAATTTACAGATAAACATCGGGACAGGTGCAACTAAATAAAAGCTTGTAAAATGTACCGCAGTTTAGGATAGTTATGGTTTTAGTACACCGAGTTTTGGGCATTTTGTAAAACTCGAAGAACATATACTATCTATGATATTCGACTTGTATGTATATTAAAGTTCTCATCTAAGTTAGTGGTTGTTGCAGAGACGGCGCGAGCCGACGTCATGGCTGGTGTACCCGGCTTCGCGGCTACAGCGCCTGCTGCAGGCAGCATCCTGCCCGCCGCACGCGCTGCGCCGGCCCTCCGTCATCACAGGTACGTCATCACTCTGCGACACGCACGCACGCTACATCATGGCTGGTGTAGTACCTGGCGGCGCGGCTGCAGCGCCCGCTGCAGGCGGCGTCCTGCCCGCCGCACGCGCTGCGCCGGCCCTCCGTCATCACAGGTACGTCATCACTCTGCGACACGCACGCACGCTACATCATGGCTGGTGTAGTACCTGGCGGCGCGGCTGCAGCGCCCGCTGCAGGCGGCGTCCTGCCAGCCGCACGCGCTGCGCCGGCCCTCCGTCATCACAGGTACGTCATCACTCTGCGACACGCACGCACGCTACATCATGGCTGGTGTAGTACCTGGCAGCGCGGCTGCAGCGCCCGCTGCAGGCGGCGTCCTGCCCGCCGCACGCGCTGCGCCGGCCCTCCGTCATCACAGGTACGTCATCACTCTGCGACACGCACGCACGCTACATCATGGCTGGTGTAGTACCTGGCGGCGCGGCTGCAGCGCCCGCTGCAGGCGGCGTCCTGCCCGCCGCACGCGCTGCGCCGGCCCTCCGTCATCACAGGTACGTCATCACTCTGCGACACGCACGCACGCTACATCGTGGCTGGTGTAGTACCTGGCGGCGCGGCTGCAGCGCCCGCTGCAGGCGGCGGCGGCGTCCTGCCCGCCGCACGCGCTCCGCCTGCCCTCCGTCATCACTCTGCGCACATTTTCGTTGGTCTGAGTGATGTCCACAATTTGCTCAGCTATTCATTCTTGTGCAGCCTTCACTCGATCATATGATGCTACTGCTCCACAGTGTGTTATAAACCCCATTTTTGTTTCGTCGTCTTTTTATTCAAGAAATCGATAGTTTATCTATGAATGTTATCTTATCATCATTATTAGAGTATCATCGTATAAAACCACAGTCTAATAAATATATTTTATAATCTTCGATTTTTTTTCTAAAGAAAATAAAATCGAAGATTATTTACATGTTGAAACGGTTATACTGAGCAATGAGAATGAGTTTTAACACAAATAATCATTTTTTTATCGAGTCAAATAATTGTTTTTTCGGATATTAACAAAAGTGACAGCCCTGAAGGAAATACAACATTATCAATAACTTCCAGATAACACGGAATTAGCTTATGGTTTTAATACTGTTTATAATACTAGGTATAAACAATATTCTAAAGTAGAAATGATTTGGTAATACGTTGTTATAGTTGAATAAAAAAATAAAAACGAAAAATGAGAAAAAAAAAACATATTTCGCGACTAGTTCATGTTAGAGCAACCAAAATTAAAGAAAAGACAGGGTATTGTATGCACAATTAATGGACATAACAAACACTAGAATAAATAGTTCGGTTGATTTTTAAATATTTTTTTTTCGTTTTCCATGATGCGGTTATTACGAAACTTTGTCATTTTTTTTTAAATAAACTAAAAGTCGTATCAAAGCCGGAGTTGAACTCTAGTAAAAATGACGCAAACTATCGATTTCTTGAATAAAAAGACGACGAAACAAAAATGGGGTTTATAACACACTGTGTGCTCTGAGATGAATCAGTCGTTCTATATTATAGTCGTCCTGCGCGATCCTGTGTACAATGCAGAGCTCAAACAAATAAGGTGCTTATTGTATACACCGGGAAACCCACTGCTCACATGTTTTCATGAATTGTTTGCATACTACTTTATTATGTATTCTAATATCACAGCAACAAAGCTTCTGCTTTGAATGTACACTGACATGGGGGTCAACCCGACGCGGCCCTTTAGATAACACAATAGAAATATTTAGGATCGGTGTGACGTGGCGTGAGTTCTAGGGTTCATTGAATCGGTACACAATAAATTACTTGATATAACAATTATATCGTTTTCCAATCACGTTGGAACTTCAGAATACAATTACTGAAAATAGTACCTACTCTTATAAACCAATCCAATCAGTGGTGGTCAAAAAATATACCTAGTACCTACGTTTAGTAAGTATTTGGAGAGTACATTGCAAAACTATTATTGTTAGGAAAAACACAGTTATTAAGATCCCTGTAACTATACAAAATCTAAATAAAATAACCAATAGCAAAGTCTTTGGATTTTCACTTTGTTGATCTGAAAGTAAGTTTCGCAAACAGTTACTTGTTTATTTCAATGAGTTTTATTGATTAAAACTTTCAACATTAGAGCGGTATGTTCCACACACGCCATGGGCCATAAATCAATCATATATTATTCTGAATTCGCAATTAATGGCAGTATTTGTATTCAACGGTCTTTGACTGGTTACATTCTATTACAATATTAATTCTACGACCACCAGTTCTGTTCAGTTGTGGTGGAGCCGCGCTCTATCCGGCTGGTATTATACACTGAATCAGGAACGTGAAGCAAGCCTGTACTATAAACACAATAAATGTTAATATATCAATTAAATGAGCTGGCAACACTGGTTTAATATCAGTCACAAGAACTGCGGCGAGTACTGATAACGTTGCTAAACGGAATACATTTCAATATAAACTGTAGCGGTTACTACACGTTGTCTGGTCATTATGTCTACTTAATAAATTGTTAGCATTTTGTGCAGACATGTCGACATGCAAGAGACTGTCATTGCGAAGTCCTGGCGGAGGTGTACACTTGCCGACTGATAGCACTTTTGAAACAGAATCCTCTCCATAATGTTATATTGTGTAGGTCTAATAAAGATATCACGGATCTACGACCTACCTCAGCCATCGTGTGATAGATAATTATGATGCCACATCGATCAAATCTGCAGTTAGTTCTAACAATGTCGAGTACAGCTGCAGCTGCTTGAAGTAAGAAAAAAGCAACAAATCCTCGCGGTACGTAGGAGTCTGTTCACTACACCCATACTATGACCGTGCTGGGAACGTGTCAGGCAGAAAATATTCTTAATTTTCTGCCGGTGCACGCACCGGTGCTGATCGCAAACCGAACTTTCTAGTAAGCTTAGTCTGAGTTATTTCGTTCTTGATACGTTCGTAGCACAGAGGTATGATATAGTGTAGTGGGCACACTAATTTACTGTTAAAGCTTTTTAAAGGATTTTAGATATTATAATAAACAAAACCGGTGGTCATGTTTAATTTTGTTGCTTATTGTGAGTGTGCGTCCACTATGAAACGAAGCCTGTGCAAGTCCCGCATGAACTCAAAACGACGCAGGTACTAAACAGAAAAAGCTCTTTAGAAGCATACTCACGTGTCACTATAGCTCGCGGCTAGCATCCCCTACAGAGTGGCCCTTGAGGAAAAGTCACAAATGAAACGAATAACAACATTGATTGTGTTGGTGAAGCGCGAGTTAGCGGGCGGGGGTCGCTAATATTTGTGAGTCAACACAACGTGCAGGCGGCGGGCACACCGTCCGGCACATTCATAATGCAGCACTATGCGCCAGCACGGCCGCAGACGGGGCACATAGTATGCCATAATATATGTAACCTTCTAAAGTATCCGTCAAACTCACTTTTTGATAGAAATCATAGCTTCAGATATCAGGAATATTTTATTTGTGATATATAGGTACAGTGGTTGTAAGATCATCCTATTATAGGCATCAAAAATAATTATTACATGCAAATAAAGAACTTACTCGTAATAAACTACAAATTAATTGCATAAGTGATTGCATTATTTAATTACTATATGTACAATTAAGTCAAGAAGTCAAAATATTTTGTTAGAAGAAAGTCAAAATATTTTTTAAGTAGGTACCTACCTAAATGTCAAAATAATTTGTTAGGTAAATGTCATAATAATTCGGATTTAAATAAATAATTATGTGATGAGCATGATCATTTGTTCTGTGTCTGGGTGTAATTTATTTATAATATGTATGTATTTAGAAATATATAAGTATGTTTATCAGTTGTCTAGTACTCATAACACAAGCTCTGCTTAGCTTGGGACTAGACGGCGTTGTGTGATAGTTGTGGAAAAAAAAAAAAAATTAACCATGGAGTTTCTTGCCGGTTCTTCTCCATAGGAAACGACCAATTTGGAACCGTGCACTAGTTTCTGACGTTTTATAAGTGCCCATGTAGGCCTATGTGAAATAAAATATTTTGACTTTGACTTTGTCTTTGAATTACATGTTAAAGTTTATCTGAATAAAAAATCCGATACACTACAATAACATTTTTGACACAGTAAACTTCTTAGTTTTTGTTTAAATAAATTAATATCACCTTCACCTCACCTTCGGTTTGCCGACGACATAGTAGTCATGGCTGAGACTACGGAAGAACTCAGTACAATGCTCGGTGACCTCAGTAGAGCTTCCGAAAGAGTGGGACTTAAAATGAACATGGACAAAACCAAAGTCATGGTTAACATCCATGTAGTACCCACTCCTATTAAGATCGGAGACTCTACACTCGAAGTTATGGACGATTACGTTTACTTGGGACAGACGGTCTAGTTGGGTAGGTCTAATTTCGAAAAAGAGATCAACCGTCAAATCCGACTCGGCTGGGCAGCGTTCGGGAAGCTGCACGGTGTCTTCTCGTCTAATATACTACAGTGTCTCAAAACGAAAGTCTATGACCAGTGCGTATTGCCAGTGATGACTTGTGGCTCCGAAACGTGGTCACATACAGTGGGCCTTATAAGAAGACTCAAAGTCACCCAAAGGGCGATAGAAAGGGCTATGCTCGGAGTTTCCTTGCGTTATCACATCAGAAATGAAGATATCCGCAGGAGGACCAAGGTTACCGACATAGCTCGAAGAATCGTCAAACTTAAGTAGCAATGGGCAGGGCACATTGCACGCAGAACAGATGGTCGATGGGGACGAAAGGTGGACCGATGACCTGGTCAGGGTCGCGGGAATCCGATGGATGCGTAACGCACGGGACCGGTCGTTGTGGCGACGCTTGGGGGAGGCCTATGTCCAACAGTGGACGTCTTTCGGCTGATATGATGATGAAATGAATATGTAAATTTTTTAGTTCTTTTGGCAATTTATTAAATGCAACTGACGCCATGTGAAAGACACTTGTATACATAAAGGCAGTATTCGCTTTTGGAACGCAAAGACGACTGTCGTCCCTTTGGGTCCGATTGAAAGCTATAGATGCTAAAATAAATAAATGAAGATTTTGTTTAACGAAAATCGCTACTTCAAATATGTATAGTGATGATGTAATGGAATGCTCTTTAAAGAAAGGCACACAGCTCTCCGTTGATTTTAAAGCAAACATAGGCCGAATGCATCGTGTCTTTGCCTTAAAGGTGAGATCTTTGTCGGTTGAATTACCCCAAAAAATTATGCCATATCTGAGAACAGATGCCACTAGCTATGATACGCAATTACCTAAAAGGGCATTGGAGTTTACTTTGCTTGTAAGTGTATGTAAGGCATAGGCAGATCTACCAACTCGCTTGCAAGTTGATGAATATGCGGTTTCCAGGTCATTTTGTTATGAATATATAAGCCTAAAAATGTACAATTATAAGTGAAATAAAGTACATTAATTTAGCTTATAGCAATAGTTTTCACTTTTCGCTTATTCCATACTAGAAAAAAATCTAAGTCGACCTAATTCGAAATAAGTTGCCCCACATCAAGAATTACTTTTGTAGTGTGTGTGCGTTTACAAACATGTAAACTCACATAAACAAGATGCCCAGACCTGGAACGACTTTCTGTAGGCTAAACAAATATTAGGTACGGCCGCGACACGCTGCGCAATAGAATATCGCTTACTACTGCATCAACCGTGCTGTCCAGTCGCACGACCATTGTGTATGAATTGCCAAATCTATGTATGTACACATTGCAATCGTGATTGCATGGGTCTGCTGCCATAGAGCCCAGCAGGAGTTAGCAGTAGCCTGTAGTCATTAGTCAGTGGCCGGCTGACTAAGTTGGCGCCGCGCCAAACTAGCCCGCTTCATCGCTGCTGTGGCCGTGGGCCGCCGATTACAGTCAACTCGAGTCCCAGCGCGCCGCGGCTCAATCTCAAGTGCCCGGGACTCGAACGCGCTTACCAGTCACCCACGATGTGTCCGTCGCGGGCCGCAATAAATTGATTTCATCACCCCGACACGTGAGGCATAACATCGGGGGCACGGAGGACGCCACTGCTAGCACACACTCGTGCCGCGATATTATTGGTTTTGAAGTTGCTTCGAAATCTCATTTTCACTGAAGTGTGTGAAAACCTGTCCGAATTTTTAAGGTCTGAAAGGATATACTCAAATAATAGAAAGTAAGTATCTCTCTGTCAGTGTCGCTTGGTTTTGATAATAGTAGTAAAGGGTTAACAATTCAAAATCACAAGTTGGTGCTAGAGCCCAATAGATTAGAATAAATTATTGTACACCAAAATAGTAACAATTTTACAGAAACTTAAATCTATGGGTACAATGGGGGTCTTATCGCTGAGAGCGATATCTTTCAGACAACCTTAGGATGAAATTTAAGAACTTAAACTAAAAAAGGGGGTAGTCTGCGGTGTACTGCACGAAATATTAATCAAGGGACAACTAAAACCCAATATTGACACACTTAGCAGACAATTCTAATTGTTGTAATGTGTAAGTATCGTATAACAAAGCAACAGCCCCTCACATCTGAATGCGACGTTGAAGATTCAATGCAACAGTGAACGTCAACATAGAAAGGGTAATGTGGAGATAACTGTCCCTTGATATTGTGCGTCGCGACAAGCCGGCAGGTCCGCAAGGGTCTTAATATTGTGCGTCGACAAGTCTATTGGGGTCTTACAGTTAAAGGGTAGCAAGACTAGAGGGAGTCACGTTATATTATCATGTTTACTTGTTAACAAATTGCTTTTTAATACAGGAAATATGTTTTCTTGCAGGGAACAGATTAATAAGTTACTTTAAACCTAAATGGTACCATGCCAGATCTTGTCGCAATGATATCCAGTTGTTCTATGGTTTAAAAAAAAACTGCCTTCTGTAAAATAATAACTTAAATTTAAAAAATCCAGTTTATTTAGTTCAAATAGTTTAACAAAGAGGCCACACCACACGGAGCTCTTGACTGGAGTTCTTCGTTATTTCATTTTTTTTAATAATTTAAGCTATTTAAATCACACTAGGCATGGGTTAACTACAAACCACTTTCTCCAATTGTGTTAAATAAACACTGGACATAGGAACACGTATCGTGCTCTCAAGTCAAAGTCAAAGTCAAAATATTTTATTTCACATAGGCCTACATGGGCACTTATAAAACGTCAGAAGCTAGTGCACGGTTCCAAATTGGTCATTTCCTATGGAGAAGAACCGGCAAGAAACTCCATGGTTACTCTTTTTAAAAAAAGTGGTAGGTGTTACAATATGATAGTATGTAAGAACAGTGTATATCAATACTGTACACAAAAGCAAAAAATTAAAAAAGTAATTCAAATAAAAAAGTAATTTAAATAGGAAGTAATCTAAAGGTTTGTAAGGTATACAGTGTTCTCACATTCACATTACAAAACGAAAAAGAGGCTATATAAAAAAAAAAGCAATAGAAATATAGATAATTGCAACTATCAATAAATTGTTAACAAAATAAATTATCAACGAGTTTAAGGTAGTTGAAGTCTCAAAAATTAAAAAAAAAAAAGTACTTATTGCAAAAGCAATGTCCAATAGAAAAAAAATACAAATAAAAAATGTATATATATTAAAACTGAGGTGGAGCAGTTAACAGACACAATATTGGTGAGTTACCAGGGAGCCACATGTGCAGAGGTAGTCATTGCCAAACAAGCGTGTCTTCGACATAGTCTTTAACCTTGTAATATGCTTTTTTGGTTAAGACACGCTTAATATGCGTTTTGAATTTTCCCTCACTAAGTTCAGTTACCGCCTTTGGTAGCTTGTTGTAAAAACGTATGCTGTTTACTAGGAATGACTTGCTGGTCTTAGCTAATCTCCATTTGGGTAATACAATTTCGTGTTTACTACGTGTATGCTTCTAATTTTAAAGAGTCCTAAGTTTTTACGAACAAGGGGCAGGTGGCTGTCGACTTGGACACCGTAGCTGGCCATGGAGGCTGCTGCACATAACAGTCGAATCGTTTGACAGACGTGTCGTTTAACTACCAAGTTCCTATTATAGCACCCTTCTGGTTCCATCATCAGATCAGCTCCTTGTCATAAAAATTTTGCATTGTCATCTGGTTTAAACATGCATGCAAAATTTCAGCTCAATCGGTAACCGGGAAGTGGGTCGAATTTAATTTACAAGATTTGATTAAAGAAAAACATCGGGGCAGGTGAAACATTAAAAAACGCTTGTAATTAACTTAAAATTTTGGTAAAATGTTCCTCATACATATGTGCTTGATGTCTAAAACTGATATATATAATAAAAAGTGTACTTACAACATATTTGAAAGTCTATCAAGGTGAGTAAAATGAAAAAAAAAACCGTATAGAGCACTACCTACTTAGACTAGGTAGTCTTTATAGTAAATAAATAATGATTAAAGCGAACATAACGGGAACAGCCATCAAACTAATACAGCAGCACACACACACTAGTCGGAAGGGACGATGAATCTGCGATTTATTAATTACTAAAGACAAGGAGTTTCATTTCGAATGATGTCTTGTTTATTTCACAGGTTAGTTCTACCTGCTGATTAGAGTGAATACGGCAGAAATAGTGGCGCAGCTAGTCCCAAAGAGGCCCTGTAACATAAATTATTGAGGTTTTATACAAAGTAGGCCTACTAGCATAGATATAGTGAGTTAAACTGGATAGATGACATACATACTGACCAAAAAACGTGTGAGCAGAAAATGGGAGGAACTGAGACAGGATAAATCAGGTATTCGTGGTTGATTGAAAATGAGCACTGTGGATTAAAATCGGTTAAGATTTTTTGTAGCATGCTAGAAGAGAGGAGGAAGCTATAAAATTGGAGAACTCTATCATATAGACTTTATTACATTTTTTTGCACAGGTCGGGCCCTTGTAGCCCGGGCACATCATCCATACGGCTGATACGGCGGTAGCTATGCCCCTGATTAGAAATAATTATTAAACTGTTAGTGAAAACATAATGTGTGCACTGCGCTGACAATACATAATTATTTTTAATTTTATAATGTATCGTAAACTTATCTACGAACGATTTAAGATAAATGAATTGGCTACTAAGCACACTTATTGTGTAAAACCAGTTCCAAACAAGCTGCCTAATATCACCCAGCCCGTGCGCGTGTAGTATATCCGGTGGGTTCAGGTGGGTGTCTGGTGTCAATCACTATAATGTCATATTACGATGCAGACGAGCTCCTCCCGTATGGCTGAAATGCTCACACTTGTCGATAGTGGCACACGCGTAGAATTCATGATTTATTGTTAAGTAGACAGAGTAGGTAGTTGTGTGAGCAGCTGGGAGTCAACACCACATCGGTGACCAGTTTCATTAATATAATTAATAATATTGTAATAAGTTATTTTCGAAAATTTAGTACTATATTACATTTTATTTGCTAATATTTCACAAACTAACATGTACATGAATTGAGCATCTGTAGCCGAATTTGTTAATTTGTGTTATTCCATTGTTAAATGTACAAATAAATATTTTATTATTATTATTATTTTTATATATTTATTTATCTCAGGACCCTAAGGTCCTGGACCTTTGGAAGGCGTACGAGGAGCCGAAACCAACTCGCAGAGGCCCTTTTAGATGCTTTTAATGATGGATTGTGGTACCAACCGGCGATTATCCCTGTATGCGCTATGCTAGTGCATCCAAGGACAACCCCCGGTTTGAAAAACTATTGCGATACAATATGGAAAACAAAATAATAAGGCTATGATTTCATAAAAACTTTTACACTCCTTGAACCGGATTGTGAAGGTAGTTTCAAAAAAGTAATAATGACAGTCTATATTATTCATTTAGAGCCAAGTTTTTAGTTTATTAACCCAAGTAATAAGAATTCTACATACAATCTTTAAAACCCCCTAAATTGTTTTATTTATTTTACTTATTAAGTACCTAGCTACCTACTATTTATGCTAAGTTCAAAGTCGAAGTAAAAGTTAAAGTATTTATTAGTATGCAAGAATATTTGCCCAAAGAATAAAATTTTGCACACAAACCAATTTACCATTTTTTACCACCTTAAAAGTTGAATTTTCGAAACTCCCTTCTTAGTGATAAAAGGAAGACTAGTGCAAAACTTGACGTTCCTAGCCCCAGTAGTTTCGGCTGTGCGTTGATATGGCAGTCAGTAAGATTGTCCTTCTTAGGGTTCCTTAGTCACTTGTATACTTTCGTCATGTCTATCTGTCTGCCCGTCCGCGGATAATCTCAATGATCGTTAGTACTAGAAAGCTGAAATTTGGTACCAATATGTATATCAATCACGCTGACCAAGTGGTAAAATAAAAAGTGAAAAAAATATTTTATTAGGGTACCCCCCTTACACGTAAAGTGGAGAGTGATTTTTTTTTTTCATTTCAAACCTTACGTGTGATATATTGTTGGATAGGTATTTAAAAATGAATAGGGGTTTACGATAATCATTTTTAGATCATGTTAATATTATCCGAAATGAAAGCTCTAAAAGTAAAACAAAATGTGCCCCCCCCCCTCTAACTTTTGAACCGTAAGTTTCGAAAATATGAAAAAAATCTCAAAAGTAGAACTTAATAAAGACTATCTAGGATTTTATTTTTAACTTGACGAGTTTAACAGTTTTTGAAAAGTTGTACAAAATAATTTCTGAATTAAGTTTGTAATTTAACCGTTTATGCAAGCATTTTTTAACTTAATTTACATATTAATAATAAAATATTATGTAAATTAAGTTAAAAAATGTAGTTAAGTTGTAAATACAGTTAAACGTATGTTCTTTCAAATAAAAAAATAATTATTAAAATCAGTTCACGCAATCCAAAATGAGAGAGGTTATATAACTGTCACCCCTGCCCCCCGTCCCGTGGACTCCTGCTGCTACGGTTTTTATCAGTAGCGATAATTTGGGCCACCTTGCCACACACACCGATGAAGTGGCCAGCGCTGTAGCGGGTCCTGCGGGCAGAGCGGCGCGGGCGCCACCTTGCCAGATTAACATCTGACGTGCTGTGCCAATGTTGGACATGGATGTGCTGACGATGATGTATGTATTACTGGATGCGCTTTTGATTCTGAGTACACATGTTAGTTTGATTGTTCTGGACTCTGGGTAGTCGTCATATAACATATAATAAAGCGAAACCAATACCGCTGGTCACACTATGTCCCTAAATAAAGTGATAGGCTTGAAAATCAATTAAAATTGATATCAGTTATAGTATTGTGGTAAATTATACCTAAACACAAAAGTAAAATCTTGATTAATTAGTAACGACGACCAAATTATGATCATTATCGCTGCGCACAGTTCCGGCGCGGCGCTAGATTAGATGTAAATCTAAATTTGCGCTAATAGAAAGCTCTCAAACCAATTATGTATAACAGGACAGATAGTACAGAAACAGTTCAATTTTAGATACAAAAGAAATAAACATTTCGATAAATACAATAAACATTAAAAAGCTTTCTTACTCACAAAAAAACGAACAGTTGCGTCGTATTCTGACAAAAACTGTTTATAACCGACAATTATTTAAGTTTTTTTTTTTCTAAACTACTTCCAGAGGTTGTACTTGTACCATAACTTGGGCCTTTTGTGTCTGCCTGCGAAAAAACCGAACTTTTTGTTAGCGTTGGACTCGACAATACATTTACAGTATTTCGATATTTTAACTTATTAACTGATTTCAGCTGTTAAAAGCACTGAGGTACTTTCTCTAATTCTTTTGAGAATGCTTGCGGTGCACTGCACTCACTTCCGTCTCTTTAAGTCCAATCTTGTAAAACAAACGTAATTAGTAGGTACCTTCGAAATAAATGATTTGTCGTTTCCTTTGAATCTGTATCTGTGGTTTTCGCGTTATAAATCTGCATGCGTTGTGCGATGACGGTGTGGCAGGGGGATAGGGTCGACATGGACCAGGTGCGGGGGCGGCAGATGTCAGCGAGACGACGTCACGTGACCCACATCCCACTGTTGTGACAGACTACACCATGACCCACAATGCCGGGCTCAGAAGCACTGCTCAACTATAATACACACTATAAACATCACACTTTTCCTAAAACTTTGATGAGTTTAAAGCATGTGCTTGTTATTAGGAGTTGGACTACTCCGACCCTTGTTACCGACTGGCATTAGCTCGGAGTATGGCACGAGCCGAGGGTCAGACACAGACGCCGGCACACTCGAGCACAATAGTGTAGCACAGCAATAGCAATGAGGAGGGTTCGGGTCAATAGGTGACGCTAATGTGAGGTGAGGCTGAGCGGTGGTCTGCTTGTCATTCATTGTTCGATTAGATAATGATAAACCTACAGCTCTGCCACTAACCATCTGACCAAATGTTAGCTGCTTCTTTTTAATTCATGAATCCCCAAGCGACCACCGGTGGCCGCGCATCTATTGTCTTACTATTGTGTCTCTAATTGACGGTATCTGAAGGGTTAAAGTAAGTAAGTGATATTTATTTGAAAGTATTTAGGTATTATAATAAACAGCAACGTTTTCTGTACCATACACCCCGACGACAGGTGCCTTCCCACCGGCACAGAACGCTAATCGTAACGTTAACGCTATTCGACCCGCAAAGTGTAACTTAAATCCTTTCTCATGCAGTACTCAGTTTTTATCGTTATTGCCTTTTAGAGTGTGAAAAAGGTTACTATTTATTTATATCTAAGTATTTATTTATTATTTTAGGGAACATTAGAGAAAGGCTTTTAAAATTTTTATTTGTATTACTCCATAATTGTGATGGTTTATTATTTTTTGTATTTGAAAACCATTGTATAATGAAGAAGCAGTTTTTTCAAATTTTATGAATGTGAAGTACCGTGGAGTGGAGCATTTTTATTAGGTTACAACATTTTTGTCATTGCAATAATGACAGCTGAGAGTTTGTCATGCGCTCTTATGTCTCGCTGATGGTGGCATGTGTTATTGGGTCATTCAATTCTCTTCAAAATGGTTAAGCTGAGTGGGGTTAATGCACATCCACGCGTCATGCTCGTGAACGGGCGCTGTTAGTTGAGACTGGTCATCTCTAAGCAGCCAGTGGTTTTTTTAATTTCTATTTTTTTTTTATTATTATTTATCTACATTCTGTGTACATAATAGAAGCTACAAGAAATATGTAACCAAGATTTAAGTAACTCATAATATACTTACGATTCAAAAGAGTGTCCTTGTAGTCTCTTGCTCGTTCAAGAACAAGTACGCTTGGGAACGTGTAATAATGCTTCACTTTTTTAGACTGGCGGACATTTTGAAGATTCAAAAGTGCCTGTAATTGGTCCATTTGAAATATATACGATTCTGATTTCTAAAAAGTGTTTCAAAACATAAAATATTATTTAATATCTTTTGCCTGCGGCTTCGCCCGCTTAGATAACATAATATATAACCTATGTCACTCAGGAATAAAGCAGCTTTGTATTGGTGAAAAAAAATCCGCAATCGGAGCAATACTTACAGAGATTACAAACATAAAAAAAAACTTTACCTCTTTATAATATTGTACAATGTAGATTTTGATTTCCAGCATGTCGCCTTAACAGGGCAGTAGGCATGGAGAACGAGTTGACCATTTATTTTATCAGCCTGTATTGTATATGTATCTGTTGCTTTGTATCATAATTTCTTTTTCAGTAGCCAGTAGGTACTGTCCCACGGCTGGGCAAAGGTCTCTTCACGGGCGTTCAGCCATTCTCCCACGCCGCGCCGACTCGAGCCAGTCCTCGTGAACCAGTACGCGACTATCGTACGTTTCAGAGTTTCTTTATAAAAAATGTCAAAATGACGAAACTTATGTGATAAAATAGTGTCGAGTGGTGGTGCGCGTCCGTCGTGCACCACGGGTTGAGGACACTTACCTTGCGCAAATACTTCGAATCCGAAGGAATCGCTTATTATGTAGCCAACTAAAAAACGATATTTGGATTTTTTCCTTTACTTATCTTTCATGATTTTAGACAGCGAGAAGTGCCGATAGTTTAGATCCCCTTGCGAGCATCAACATAGGCGCCACAAACGGAGCGACAAACGAGTATCGTTTTGTGTTTAGATTGTGTTTAGTTTGACACCTCCACACATTCCTGAAATAAAAAGGTTTTGACAAAAGGACAATAAATTGATCCTATATGGCTTTCGTTTATCATAATTATCTAATGACTTCTCTCGCTGTAGGGTGGGAGCACGCCCCTAAAACCCGCTTGTATCCTTCAGTTGCCTTTAGTGTTCTAGGGACACGGTAGGTAGGCAACTCTTTCGGACATCCCGGCAACCCTAGCAGCCATTGACTGTTCAGGGCCCTGCAGTTTTGCTAACATCTTCTTGAGGCATACATAAGTACCTACGTGGAACATTACAACCTGTCTCGAGAGTAACTAACATTGAGACTATCGAATGATGTAATGTCTGGTACCTGCCCCACGCACCACCACGTTGTACACAGCTACACTTGTGAAGAAACTTCTTTGAAGGTTTAACAAGTTCAATAAAGGTGATCAAATTGATTAATAAGTCAGCACTTACAAGTACTCTTCAAATTCTTTGCTCAACTACTGATGCTCGTACATTCATGATTTACATTTTATTATATTCTCATCGTCCTCAATGTCGTAGTAATTGATTACGAACTTGTTACTCCTTAGGCAGTAGTCAGGTAATTATAATTTTAATGGACTTTATAAATATGATCCACACAGACTGACTGATTGTTACATTTCAGTCGAGATAACTTGAGTGTTTGATTCACGTCAGTCACACAGAACGCAGGTTGCGTCCGTGTGGCAGCCACGCTAACAGAGCCTTTCACATTCAACGAAACTTGACAAAAACTACGATGTGGCACAGATATTAACGAGCGTCCAGCGCGGCACAGGCGAGGTGCTTAGAGAATTATACTGTACCGCGCGAGGTTAGTTGTTAGAGAGGTCGATGTCTGCAGGTGACACGCAGCGCAGCCTCCGGCGCCCTCCTGCGCGAGGAGTGACATGTTAATTAGCGAGCGAGAGGTTCAAGTTCAGGCTTCGTCTGACCCGCGGTCAGTGACCCCGCCGTCTGTGACGTAACAACAAGCACTCATTACCTACCCACACGCCGACGTACTCCTCGCCCGCGCGACCAGGGCCGCCCAGACCCCGTGACGACTGTGACGACTGGCTACTGGGCACTGGTCTGCCGCACTGGGTGGCACGGTAGTCGTGCCTTCTAATTTAAATCAGTGAACCTTGAGAAACCCAAACTTAAACATGACAAAAACTGGAGCCGCCGACGAAATGAATGGACGGCTGAAGCAAGTTTTTGTTAGGCATGAAGATTGTGAGCCGAGCGACATTCCTGAGCGCGACACGGCGCGCGACGTCGAGCGACGCCGCTTTACATACGACGCCGAGGAAAATCCATAACGGCACGCGGAAAACCCTTTTAATATACGGCACGTAAATAAGAGTAGAGGTGCGGGGGCGTCGGCGGGCGGGGGGGCCGCGCCGCCATTGGCCGGCCGCCTCGCCCCGCCCCCGCGAAAAAAACCGTCGGAAAAAAGCGGCGCTCGCACGGCAGTGTCTCACGGACGCGCTCGGTGGGCGGACGCTCGCATCGAAGAGACGGCGCGACCCAGGACCGGCGGCCGCGGCCGCGCCATGCCCGCGCTGGCCCTGCGCGACCAGCCGCTCGACTGCTCCATGCGCCTGCGCGAGCTGCCCGCCTGGCCGCCGCCGCACCCGCGGCCCGCCGGCGACCAGCAGCGACACGGTCAGTAGACCCGCCGCGACCACCAGCCCAGTGCCCCAGTGTGTAGTGTGTCCGCGACCGCCGCACGGTAAACAAACAGTGCTCCCGTGGCTCAGCTCCCGCCGGCCATTGTGTGCGGCTCCCATTCATAAAGTCCGCGTCTACTTGTCGAGCCTCAGGCCCACGTGCGCGGGCCCAGGCCTCGACCCGATACCAAACCTCAGTCAACTCGTTGCAACCCGTTCACTTTGCGCCTAGCGCGGGATAGGCGCATTTGTAATGCGCGTACGCAACTGTTAAGTGCGATACTTGTCATTTAATGGTTGTTTATGAAGTCGTTAGTGTTTATTCGACGCTAATGTTCGTTTAAATTCGTTGACTCGTATGTACGGAACATCTCTCTACCAAATAAATCCTTATCTGTATAATATATTGTGATTAGTGATGTTTATAAAATCGCAAACGATAAATTCGTACGCACAGGAAAATCACATCGATGTCTATGGTAAGCTTTATATTTAGTACACGGACAGGGCTCTGCACTCGCACTCGCCCCTTCCCGGCCATTGTCGATGTTTCAACATACATACAGACACTAGCTCGTTACTGATGTAGGTACTTGTACCACAGCAGCGCTATGTTCACGTCAATATTGATTATAACTACTTTTTATCTAAACTAAAGCCTTATGTAGTAGGTAGGTACATATTTTGGTTCAAATAAGACTTATTCGTTAAAACCTTAAAAAAGTTAAATCACTGAACTGTGTAGGATCAAAGTATTATTTTAGGATTGTAAGTAAGTAGTTCAGAATCTATCTTCATTTCTTGTGTTAGCTTCATAATTCTTCGTAGTTTTTCTTCCTGTGGTCATGACATACCTATAAATAAGTTACTGTACAAGAAATAATATTTTACAGTTCATGTAAAGCGTAATTATTAGAAGCCACCACGCGAACAAGCAGGCGAGGGACTCGCAATAACTCTGTGATGTTTATGACGCTGGTAACTCAAGCTGAAACTAACCCCTGTTAATGATTACGAGAGAAAACTAATGATATTGCTTATCTAATTAAGTTATTTAAATAATTTATATTGTGATTAGTGGCCAAGTTCTTCTAACTTGCCATTTTAACGATTTCTTATAAAACTATTACGGATAGTGGCTTAATTTATTACATTTGTTGACATTCCTCGATGTAGGATATTAATTCATGAATCCCCAAGCGACCACCGGTGGCTGCGCATCTATTGTCTTAGTATTGTGTCTCTAATTGACGGTATCTGAAGGGTTAATAAACAGAAACTACTTCAAAGATGTACGAAGAGCCCCAAGCAAGCTGCGCGGCTCGGGTGACACACAGCGGAGGTGCACAGCTCGTATAAATAACTGCTCGCAAGTAATACGACAATAATCCCTTATCGGAACGTATGTAGGGTCAGGTGGCGTATTGTGATTTAGCAGGGTCAGGCAAGGGTTGTCCCGCGGGAGCCTGCTCTCCCTCCGCAAATAATATTAACTCTCTTTATGTGAGCCTTTTGTCACCTCGCCGGCCGGTCCGCTCCGCACCGCTCGCTCCGCTGTGGCGAGCGCGAGCGGTGCGTGTAGCCGAGTGTTCACCTGCACTCACTGATTTGTTTAATATTAGATAATAATGAGTCAAGCAACAAGTCGCGCCCTCGCGCTCGTACGCGCTGGGCTGGCGGGCGCGCCCAGATCGCTCGCCTGTACTGATAAACAGCTTTATCGTAATAACATTATACTAGCAAATCATTCGCTGATAGGGTTTACGATTACATCGACAAGGCATGTTTACGACAACATCTCATTGTCACAGCACGGCGCGCAAAGATTTCTCGAAACCGCGACAGAAACAGAGCACGATAGTCCATCATCAGTGACAGCAATCATCACTAATTTCTTCATCTTTCCCCGAACACTAGACAATACACTAATGGCGTTTTTATCGCATTCCCCACGAATTATATTAAAATTACGATCGGAACGGCATCAAATCACCGTAATGTAATCGATGTAAAATGCGCGCGGAGTGGCTCCGAGGTGTAATTCGGTTGTAATAATGTCATCTACGTAAGTGAATTAGCGGGTGATGGAGTCACGCGTTGTTTACGAGTGTAATAATACGTGTCGGTCGAGAGCGGAGCGAGCGGAGCGGAGCGGGCTGCGCGCGCGCATGGGAGCGCGCTGAACTTTGGCACGGCGCACGCAACACGCGCACCTGTTACCAAAAGTAGCCGCCAGCACAAACGCTGTGTCCGCGACGCAATGAACACTTGTTTGACTCTTTCGTTTCGTTTTCGCTTTTGGCTCATACCCCTCGGTCATTGATTTACCACTCCGTTTTACGTTTCGAAGCTCGACGGTCAGACATATCGGACCTTACATTCGTTTTATTTATAATACTTCGAGGATCTTAACTTTATTTCAAACAGTAAAGACAATTATTTTAGAAATAGACTCATTAATAAAAAAAAAAATGTGCACTGGTTTCTGGCACGGATATCGAACGACACGCACTTACGCCATGCTTATTAAATAATACATTATTCTAGTTAAAATAAAACACTATAAACTCAAACATAGCGAGTCACCATCAACAAAGTCATATAATACATAAATGCTTTACATCGGTCATGTTCTGTTTTGTACATAGAAATATAAATGTGTAACACGCCAAGGCACTGCATGTGTTGTTATTGCACTCAAACAAGTATTGCATTCAACAATCACAATTGTTCACTTAGTTGGGTTGTTTGGGTGGTTTCCCTTTTGTAACTGTAGTCATGGTAGAGTCAGCTTTTAGTTTACAAGAGAACGTTCCTAGCGACCCATGAGTCAGGTCAGACTTATAAGTAATTAATAAACTAAGTAGGTACTTAGTAGATAGGCGATATAAATGTTTAATGTCTTTATATTTCTGAAGTGAATAGTATTCACGTCCGTGTGCTGTATGCCACGTTGACCTCAGGCTATCTTATAATAAAACCGATTTGAATGTTTTTCTTAACCTCTTGTTTACATTAGGGGGCACGGCAGTACCCCACCAAGGCAAGCAAAAAAGTGGCACGGCCGTAAGTCGTAACGTTCTTTTCTCGAAACGGTTCAGGTCATTTTTCGATCCTCTATAACTTCGTTGTGTTAAAAACTAAAAACCTGAATTTTCAGTAACCAAGCAGGTATTGTATAAACTCGGTATATGTATGTATGTATTTAAAATTTCATTCAATCTGAACCAGTAGTTTAAATATTGTAACTGGTCCAAGTTTCTTAATTTTGTCACTCACAGACTGACCGATCATCAAAAATCTAAGGCACTTCTAGCAGACAGAAGCTTCAAGTGTTCATTTTTCATTGATTTATAATCAATGAGAAATTAACACAATGTAATACCAAGTCGGTTAATTTATTCAGTGCGTACTTAAAAGGAACCTTAATGACCTAGGTTGACTTGACAATCGCATGAAGGTATATCACAAGTATTACGTATTATATTAAATTAGATTGTTTAGTCCGATTGCCAAGTCAATCTAGGTCATCAAGGTCCCATAAGTACGGACTGAATGAATTAACCGACTTGGTATTACTTTGATCTCACAACTTCTTACAGGAGAAGAACTGATTTGCGTGCCTTGGTGTTTACAACATAAGTTACGTTTTTGATGGCATTATATTTATCACTGATCAAACATATTATAATGGTACATAGGTAACGGGTAAAGTGGGGTAACGTTCTTTAAAACAGCGAATCTATTTAGTTTATTATACTATTCGCTTATGAAAACTTTTTGAAAATAACTTTTACGTTTACTTAATGCCAAATACCTGTCACTACTAGGATCTAATAGGAAATAATATTTATTAAGAATTTTTAAACATTGTTCAAGTGCCTCGTAATTTCATACGCATTAACTCAATACATAGGTACATTATTTGTTACCGCGCCGCGACCATCTCCTGTCACCGTTAGCACTTTGTTGTTAGCTACAAAGTTTTCTTGACTTCAATTTTAGATCAACGTCGACCACATCATCGCTTACCAGGTGAGATGGTGATCAAACGCGAGCCTATCAATAATAAAAAATAAAAAGATAATTTGGCTCTTCTGAAGTAATCTGTGGGTTGATAGAGATACCGGAAAGTGTTATTAGCTGTTATGGAAATAAATAAATGAATAGTTCAGGTAGGCGCTGTTGACAGATTGTCCTGCAGTGTAGCAGGAGAGTTGCGTATTGCCTACTTACTTAGTCTAACTTTTCTTAAAACTGATGTTTGTGATGTTCGATAAACCCTACACAGTACGGCGTGAGAACCGCGGCGCGGACTTTCTCTGCCGATCGTAATTATAATGATCTAATTCTTTCATTAAAATGTTATGGCTTTAAAACCATCATTGTTTGGAGAAGTTAGTTGTAACTTATTAATTCTATAGTAATTTAATAACTCAATATCATATTATCATATACAAATAAAAATACAAGTTAAATGATTTTATGCAACCGGAAAAATGGTAAATGGCACAAAAATAATATAAGCTTTTAAAAAATAATCAAATTGTCAATATCGCTATTAATAAAAAAAACCGGCCAATTGCACGAAGGGTTCCGTACCGTCCGTAGCAAAAAACGGCAAGAAATTCACGTTTGTTGTGAGAGACTTATTTTTTTTATTCGGTTTATTATTTGTTGTTATAGCGGCAATTGGCGACATCTTCTGTGAAAATTTCAACTGTCCAACTATTACAGTTCATAAGATAAACCCTGGTGGCAGACGGACAGCGGCGAGTCTTAATAATAGCGTCCCATTTTACACTACGGAACCCTAACAATATCATAAAGAAGAGAAATGGCACCTGTCTCTTCAATTTTTATTGTAACTTTAAGATTAGACAATTAAAACATGTCAAACATCATCAGTCATCACATCATCAACACAAAATGGAGTACAAAGTTGCTTCCAGAAGCTCGGTACAGGCTGGCGTCGTCACCGCCGTGCCGCATTGTAATAGAATATCAAATATTACAAGACTTTCTACCTATTAGGATGCACCTAATAGTCCCTCAGGCCTATCTCTGACCTATAAAATAATGTTTTGACGATAATTCTCCTCACATACAATAAGTTTGATTTGCCACACTATCACACTAATATTATAAAGGCGAATGTCTGTATGTCTGTCATCTGTGTATAATTTTATTACTCATTCACGCTTAAATTGCTGAACGATTTGGATAAAATTTGGCACACAGGTAAACCATATCCATAGTAAGTACATAAGATTTTGTATCCCGTGAGAACATACTCTCGGGATAATTTTGTACATAGCCGCGCTCGAAGCCGGTAGCTTATGGTATACATATCCCGCGAGGTATCGAGGCGTGATCAGCAGCAGGGGTTAGCGAGCTCAGCGGCGCGGCCGAGCCGTTCCATCGCACGCAGATCCCTAATGCTCTTGACAGCGCCGCGCACATCACACATCCAGATTACTGTGCCCGTGTTTTGCGGAATTTAACTTCCGTGCACAAATATCACACAGAATACAGAATCAGATCAATTACAATATAGATCTGGAACTGAAATCCTTTAGGCTCCTTAGATAGATAATTGGCATTTTCACAACAATATAAAACCTCGCCTTCTTTTTAGACCTGTTTGGCAATTAAAATGCATTCTTATTTTCTACTTAATGAGTAACTGAAAATTAAGATATCATTTTAATTTATTTACTTGACCTAATAATTTAAAAGACTTGAGCAAAAAATTAAACATGATATAAATTAAAACATGCAGGTGGAACAGAATTACGAATTCTTGGTCAGTCGGTTGGACACCAACCTTACACAATTATCATGAAAACTAAATAATCTTTCACAAGTATACGAGGACTGAGAACAACAAGAAGCAGCACAGACTACTTCTAAAGAGAAAGTAACAACTCGAAGCAAATCTTAAAGTGAAGAAATCATCAGAGTGCTAATGAAATAGTTTACTTCACCGCCCAGCGCCGCACTGTTCCAACAATAGTGAGGACTGTCCTCAACTTATCTCACAGAATCATTACAGCCGCTGCCGCTCATACGCGGAGTCGACAGGCGTGCATGTTGTGCTGTGCTCACTCACTGTTGCTTGTTCAAGCACGCTAATAAGCTAAAGTACAATGCGTTGCGCATCCAAGTAATAATGTACGTATGTTAATGAGCACAATTATAATCTTAAAATAAACAAGTGTAGAAACTCGCGCGGGGGGGTGGCGGTGGTGTGAGGGGGGGAGGGTGTGCACCAGTTAACAACCAGCTAATAATTAGAATGACGCGACCAACTTATTATAATAATATATTCTTTAAAATAATCATGCAATTATTTTAAAAACACGAAATACATTTATCTTTATTATAAATCTGAGTGTAACATGCGATGATTATGTAAACACACACGGTTCCTCGCCAGTCGCCGGCTTGTTTAGTAGTGGAGTGTTGCGAGCCAATTATTATACTTTTATCGACGCATAATATTTGTATGTTATTATAGCCGGGGCGCCGCGGATGCGCCCGCGCACTATTCGCATGCACAGCGCGGCGTCCTCGGCCGCGCGCCGCACACACGCTGCCGCCTCTACTGCACCTTATCATCTATGATATTCACATTGAGTATAATGTGGCCCCTGTGCTTCGCGCTAATTTATATTGACACGCCGGCTTCCTGTCAACTTACTATCTTATTGCTAACAATTAAAACACCCACTTTACAAGTTGCCATTCAATCGCGGTTACTTTATCATGTTCTACTTGCGGTACACAATTATACCGTTCAGTTTATTATTTGAATGATGGCATACCGTCGGAACCGAAACCACACGGCTTCAATTAAATTAAATTGAATAAATAGCATCTCGTTGATGTCTTTCACTTGGGCGGCGGCAGCGCGACATATTGATAACTAATTAAAACTTGATACAGTCTCGAAGGACGACAGTCGAGGATTTCGGACAACAAAATGAAATTGATTGTATAAAAAAGATTAAGTACTGCGCCTGTTTTTGTTGGTTTTGACAGCAGTGTTCAGAGGAACGAGGTTAAAGCACACTCGCTTTGCGTAGGCTTAAATCCCGATCAAACCAAGTATGTTCATACAGATGAGCTGAAGACGCAATATGCGTAGATACCTGTGACGCGCAAGACGTACTCGCGCCCGCGCCGCTACGCACTGAAAGCATCGCTCGACGGCGCCTAATTGTTGTTTTATGACGATATAAAGTCAGCACACTCGTGCGCTGTCATAACTCAGTTTAAAGTTAAAAACGCACGCCTCGTGGACACACTTCCGAACATCGTAACTTGGCGTTCACATCGCAGATAACGGCAGAAAGATGACTCCATCACTCGACATGATTATACGAAGCCACCGTCACGAACACCGACTGCAGGAGTCCACTCGCTTCTGACGTTTCATAAGTGCTCCAGTAAGTCTAAGAGAAATTAAATAGGTATTACAAATCATATTGAGGGATTTCCAAGGTTCAAGGCTTTTTCATTCTTTAGAAAGACCGACTGAGATGCTAAATTAAAAATAAGATTTTAACATTTATAACAATGAGTAACCTGGCACAAACTCCATACAAGTACCAAGTGCTATTTCAGGACACAGTCAACCTCTGTACCAAGTTTCATTTAAATTCTTTCAGTATTTGAGCGTGAAGGAGTAATCAGCATGCCACACACATCTCTCATACAAACTTTCCCCTTTAAAATATTAGTGTAACAAATCAAACTCATTGTTGGTGTGGTGATGATTCCCATCAAAACGGCAAAATATTTTTGAATTAAAAATAAATGTCAATTTTCATAATGTATGGCGAATCGCAGATGTGATTGGTACCTCTTACTTGATTTCGTTAAGTTTACACAAAATATCGAAGACAGTGATTTTGCATATCAGTCTGTACATCTGTGTAGAGTACCGAACCTTCTGCTGGCAGCCGCCGAGTGGCTTGTCTGGAGATTAAGTTGACTTGTTGAAGTTGCCGATAGAGTTAGTGCTACGAGTTATGTTCCGTTTCCGTCGAAACAAAGCGCACTTTACATATTCATTAGTGCGGCGCCTCAGAACGCTGCCCACTCCCGGATTACACCATGTTAATCATCTCTATAAAACGTTGTCTCACTTCTCGTTTGTTGTATTTTATTTGATTGACGGTATCATCGCACATTATTCTACATGTTAGCAAGTCTACTAGTCCAAGTCTATTTGTAGTGCTTCTTTCCATTTCTCGTGAAAGGACAGTACAGTCTATAATGCGTTTATTGTGTTATCGTGGACTATGTGCACTACTATCACAAGCACTAGGACATATAAGTAGACTTTGTACACCAAATAAGAGCGCCATAAGGTCGGGTGTCGATCAGTTCGCGCGTACAGCTGTAGTATCGTGCCCTGTCGTGTTATCAGTGACGTGGTGAACTTGTGAGGCGGATCGATGCCGAAGTGGGCCAGCGATGTGGGCCAAATGTTGTTCTTAGCACGAAGGTCTCATCTGTGGGCGCCGGGCGCGGCCGGGGGTGAGGCAGGCGCGGCGGGCCGGGCCGGGGGGGAGGGCGCAATTAACCGGCCGCGGTCATCGACCCGCGCGTTATCCTCCGATACATGCGACTTATTGTGACGACATCGATCCGTGACGTCACGCACCATTCATGAGCCGCTGATTGTGAACACTCATCTGTTTCACTGCCCCTCACTCATCACTCGCAGGCAGCTCGTCTCGGATACTGTTCTCGGCTAGCTTCTGCTCTGGATAACATTCTGGCAACCATTGTTCTTCTCCAAGTGCCGGCCATATTCTCAGTGGGTACTGTATAAAAACCTCGTGAACTCTTTTTTTCCTGTTTCACTGATAGATTACAAAATGAAAAATTTTGTTGGGTGTTACTGTATTTTTTTCACCAAATATTACGAATTCAATAGATACTACATTGTAAGATTTATTACAATCTTACGAAGTTTACAATATTATTCGATAGATAACACACATATGCTGAGATCACATAGTTTTGCTTAGCGTGCTAGGAAGTATATGAAAACATGATTCTTATGCTTTTTTTCTTTCCTTCAAATATTTGGAATGAGGCTAATTAATTTAAATACAGACTGTGTAGTTATGACGTATTTTTGTTTTTAGTTTTTTTCCCGCTATTTCTAATATGGAGTGGGATGGGTATTAAAGAAAATAAAATTGCTGTAGTTGCTCTGAATAAAGTGGGAACTTTAAGCCTCTTATAGATTCCCTTATTGATAACATACCATGAGCTTTACAGCGAGACTGCGTGGCCATTGTAAACATAAATTAAAATGATACAAGATTTAGTTTTATAGTTTCCTCGGCAGATGCCATTCGACATCGAATATTGGGCCAACAATGTTACGATGATTGTGATTTGGTTGCAAAGAACTTCTGCTTATAATATTCACTAGTTTTGTTGTAATAAAGACATTATTCACATTTTCGATATAAATATGTACAATTGAGAATATGTTCTCAGCTTGGCTGCCGAATCAGGCACACCGTCGCGTGTTCGTTATAAGTGCGCGCATACTGATGCGCTCCAAATTGCGGCTTCTTAAAACCGCACGACGCGCGTACGCGGCACGTACAAATGCCGTGAGCGGCAGGCCTGGTCGCTCTAAATGTGCATACTACTATCACTGTACGAGATCATCAGCAGGCCTTCTTCTCACACGCTTCACTAGTGGAGCAATGCCGAAGTACTGTCGTTTGTGTGGTCGTCTCTCAGCTTCGCTTGCGCCACGTTCGCTCGTGAGCCTTCGGCACTACTTGACCGCTGAGCTCCCGCGGGGGTGCTCTCCGCCCCGGCCCGGCCGCCATTGCCGCGGCTGCACAGTTTTTCAGTCGCTATTGCGCTCCGTGATTGACGCTAAGTGAAACCCGCCGCTTGTCCATTAACAAATTTTTGCATTTTAATTACGCTTGCATTACTGACTGCAACCACCGCTTCTCATTACTGACATTTGCATCAGTAATGACTCGCTGGCGTTCCTATTGACAACTAATCATCTTGATCATAGAGAGCTCATCGCGGCGTGTGACGCTCGTCCACTGTTTAGTTATCTAGTCAACTGTATGTGCCTATCGTAGTTGAGGACTGAAGTCCGATGCACTCAAATTTGTGTCGAAAGTTCTCCACTCAGCTGATCTTTTCTGAAACTCTGATGAAATAATTCTGTCAGTCCGTGTTTGGTATAATATTTCTAGTCAAATAAGCTCACCCATTCCTAAATGTAATATCTCTTCATACTACAAAAACGATATTTTTAATAACATCATTGTTATAATGTCTAATAAACACTAGCTTTCCTCGCGGCTCGCTGCAATAACAAACCATACTCAGCGACGACCATGTAATCGCGACCAGGACCTGTCCTGTATATCCAAAGATGACTTTTTACAAACACGGTTAACATAATGATTAGAGGTGTAACTATAGTTTGGGTTGCCTGCTTGTGGCATTTATTTATTTAATAAAATGAACAAAGGTGGACTGAATATGTCAGGCGCGAGAGTGGTGCGGGCTGAAGAGCCGGTTACGGTTTCGGCCTACAAAATTGATTTCAGCTGAAGTTTCTCCCAACAAGCGGCTGAGTATTCAACACGACCGAAACTAGCGTCTTTGGGCTGACGTCGTGATACAGGCCTACAACCTGAGTGAGTCGTTCGTATGTTATACTGTTTGGGCAATCGTCAAGGTATCTTTGATACCAGCGTCTGTCAGTAGCTTCGCCCGCGTCAAATTAGACAATTTTCGGCAATTTCCGAGATAAAAAGTATAAATATATGCTATTTTAGCACTACCCATGTACCAAGTTTTATTCAAATCGGTTCGCCCGCTTGAGTATGAAGAAGTAACAGCACTCGGTGTGTGAATGTGCCGTGCGGACCGAGCCCAAGACGCCAAGCAACGGTGTGTAGTGTTCCACGCGCGCCTCAACCAGGTGTCAGCTAATTGTAGCCCAGCAGGGTCTAAGCCTACCGGGCCCTGGAACGCAAGGCAAAGAAGGAACAAACGAGTGGTTTAGTCAGTAGAAGTCTGACTTGCCCAGCTCCGGCCAAGAGCGGGAGAAGTCTTTTGATGATTAAAAAAATCTCTTTATAAAATTAGTTTAGATGTAGATACTTACAACTACATATATCGAAATAATTATTTTTCGCTGTATATTAATAACATTGTTTAGGCAGGGGAGATCTTGGTCTACTTAGGTCTTTGTGTTCAATATACATTATGTCGCAATAGTCGCCGCCGAAGAACTCGAGTGTTGTTCTTGGGTGCACTTATATAGCATATACAGGGATAATGAATCATCGGTTGCATACGGCCCTGGTTCAGGTCATGGACCGGAGCAGGAGGAAATGGGAAGTGGTTGCCTCCTTCTGACAAACAGTAAACGAAGTAGAGAAAGAGAGGGCAGCGACCTTGAGAGAACGAACTTCCTCAGGCCCCAGCCACCACCACAGGAGACAATCCTCGGCCACCATAGGCGCAGGCTTGCGGACTGCGAACAAAGGGTAGCTTACCGGCCAAGCAAGGACTGACTCCAGTAGTCGGCAGCGCCTACATTACAGACAGTTCCACGGTCGCCTCAAAGAGATGTCAGCAAAACCAAAAAAATAGTTTTAGTTTCTGCGAAGCACTAATGCCAGCGAAAGAACCGGTTGCAAGAGTGGGGGAATGTATATCCTCACGACCCAGCCGCCGCGACAGAAGACGCCCAGACGTCAGAAATCGCACAGTGATCTGCGGCCGCCACAGGCGTGAGAGGGCCGTGAAAATTTTCTGAAAAAGAAACCCGTACTTAGTCCTAGAACGCAAAGGGCAATTGAAGCTGAAGGATACAGGTGTAGTTTTAGTCAGTAATAATCTGACACGCCCTCTCTCACTTCAGCCTAAAGCGAAAGAAGCCATTGGTGATTTTCCATCACACAAAAAAATTCACTGACACATCTTTATTTCTTTTATGTTTTCGGAAAGTTTCATAGAAGGCTACGAAATTGTGCAACACAGTATATTATTATATTATCCTTTTATTTCATTTATACACATCGATTACATTTTTAAATATTACAAAAATAAAAATAAAACATTTAAAAATCTAAAAAAACAGTATCCCGCCGGTATCGGGAACAGGGACCAAGCTACCGGCGGTCAGGGCTTTAGAGGAAGGAACCTCCTAACAATACGAGCCGTGTCCAGGAGTACCACTTTCTGAATTAAGCCCTTGATCCAGCCACCTAACGAGAGCCTCCTAAGGTGTTTGTCGAGGCTCTTGGCCGTTAAGAAAATTAAGCCATTAAATTAAGCCATTGGCTGACACGACTATCGGTACAATGATCGCTAAGTCCAAATCCTACATGTCGACCAAGTCAATATACTTGATTTGTTTTATTATATTATTATTCCATTTATTACTCGTATGTACATATATTATTATTATTAATTTGTGTAAATATATATAAATTTTCAGTACTTACATAGTTTTAATATAATATTTATATGTACATATGAATGTTTATATACAAATGTTTATATGTACATATGCTAGTTCTCCACAGATCACCCCTATTTTACTTTAAGTTCTTGCAGTTCATCCAAAGGCTGTCGTTGAATCGTAGTAGATATCGCTGTCAACGATAAGAACGCTATTCTACCCATTACTATTTTAGTGTTAGATAAAGTTTATTCTATTCTTGTTAGTTACAAAAGTATCATAAAATTGAATCCGCACATACTCGTACTAGTCGACATGCATATAGAATTACAGTTGCATCCTTGTTTTGCTTGTGTGCAGACACAACGCCACAATGGTGGGCAGTCTGCTCGACCGGCCACCACCACAACGCTAAGAATGCTGCTGCTACTGCCGCAGTGATGCGCCCTCTTACGGAGGATGGCAAGAAAGCCATATGATACGCGCCGGGGCGAACACGCCAGATGTGCTACTGCTATAAATATATAAATCGATATTAGGCAAAATTAAAGCTGCACAATATAGTCTTCGTCTTTGCATACAAAAAGTTTTTCAGACTATTTTAAAAATTTTTGGCCAACGCAATCTTAGCAAATATGTAGTGCCGTGGGCGCCGGTGCGCGGAGCACACGCGGGCAAGCCCGCAGGATGTCCTGTGTCGGTGACAAGTGCCACACTCGTTATCAATGCATATCGTTACAACTTTCTGCTCCGAAGCTCCCCCTCCTCGGAGGGACCATATTTAGCTTTTTATTATTCAGCGTTATGAGTCGAGTTCAACCCTAACACTTGGGTTAAGTTATTTCTTTGATACCGTCGGCGCTGTATTAATAGCTTGTTAGATTACAATAATATTGAAAGTGCGCTGGGGTCGCCGGCCGCCCTCGCTCCTTTCAAATTGGATTTAAACATTGTGAATTACCTTTCTTTGATTCGCGGGTTAGCCAAATGGGGACGATTTATGGAGTAGCGCAGTAAAGGCAGTCCCAGGGGAGAGTCCCGCGGTAGTCCGGGACGCGGGGCAGCTCGGCGCGGCGCAGTAATTCACGCGCGCGATTTACTGCGCGTCCCGTGAGCGATGGAGGACGCACTGACCCCACTTTAAATAGAAACCGACCCGCGCCCGGCGCTCCGGCGCGCTCCGCCCGGTCTGCACCTCGTTTATACTCGCCGGTTAATGTGATCCTATCTTTTAAATCTCCCGGAGAGGAAAATGTTTGTTTGAACAGAAGCGGCTGAGAACTATGAATATAGAACGCTATGCTACGATTGATCGAGCTCGTTACTTTCCAATCGTGAGACAATTTAAGGTAACCTACAGTCAGTAGTTAGCTAAACGGTTCATTTGATGAGCAATACAGTGGGCTGTGTCTTGCACAGCGTCCGCATGCGGGGCTCGGCGCGGCGCACGCTCCTGTCGTGCGCGGTGTCCGCACGAGTGGCGTCCCCGGCGCCCCTCGTCACTCGTACCACGTCGTGAAACATTCTGTTCGGCTAATATTTTAAACAAATAATACAAGCAGTCTGTAGGGAGTCGTATCATGCGAGTCATGTCATGTCATGTGCCTTGTGTTAACAAGTATCTACTCTTCCCGTTTTATCTTTGGTGAAACTTTGTTTTTTCATGATGATTGATCTTTATGCAGCAACCTAAACGACGCTATTTTGCTGCACTACTTAGAGGTTACAAAATTATAACAGCTGTTACCAAATATCTGGTCTGTATAGATCTAAACTAGCTAGTAGTAGTCGCGCTGCCGGGACCGCGGCTGGCGGCACACACGACTCACAACGTTCGCTAATCTTGTAACGTCGCTGAGCTCCTACATCACGAGGTGATTTGTCTGCTCCGTGACTGCTTTATATCCGTCGCAGCAGTCTGGCCGAATCTGCTCGTAAGTTAGTCCGGGTTGAGCTCCAGTATAACTCAATCCGCAGTCGGTCGCGATGTATGCGCGCGCGCCGATCGCTATCACCGCCCCACACCGCCGCCCCCGCTCCCCGTCCCTCCTCGCTGACGACGCAATTACCGCGTCATTATACCGAGTGTCCCCATGATACACACACGTAACTACTTGTAGTGGCTACTTACTATACGGTGTAGAACTTGTTAACACTTCGCGACCTCTTGCTTTTTATAACAATGCTTGTCTATTATTTATACATTGTCAAAACCTCTTTTCAGTGAAATAACTTAATGAGTGAGGTACTATTTAAATATGTGTTATCTACCTATAGGTACTTTTTAAACCAAAATCAGTCGTCTCTCAAAAGGTGGAAAGACGTGAAGGGAAAATTGCACTAACCATTATTCTCGTAGGTAGTGTACAAATTGTACAATACACAATAATACGTGCCGTGCATCTACTCGTCACACTGTGACAATATCATTATTAGTGATCGGACTACACAATAAAAACTACACTTGTCCCAGGCTGAACATGGCACGAGCCCTCCTGCTAACACGGTCACGGATAGGGAATATAAAATATAAGTATATAGTGTACTCGTAGATAGACCGGTTCCAAATCATTTCTCGTCATTAAATCATTTATTGAGATCTCCAAAATAACCTAGGCGTGGATAGCCTATTATTGTTTTATCAAAAAATAAGGCTAGTAATTTAATATTCTATTATTGGTAATTGGTGTTGCCCGGTAGTCGGAACAATTTAGAATGTATATTACGGCAATAACTTGGCGTAGGTGGGTCGGCGCGGGTCGTACGGTACCCTCAGCGTGCGCTGTTGGCCAGTACGTGCGTGGCCGCCCACTCGTTTGGCGCACAATCATCATTGTGATGGCGATGACTTCGCAACGGCCGGTGCACAATGCGCGCTTTGTGCACGACAATGGCGCGGCAGCTGCGCCGGCGCAGAGGTAGCGCACGACAGTTGCCCGCCGGTCAGCGCCGACACTCGGTGGCACGACCTTGCCCCTCGCCTACACCCTAATGTGTCAGATTCACACAATGACACCTTCACGTCTTCACGTCGACAGAACACCTGCAGGTTTCGGCTCGGCCGTCTGCGATTGATTCTTAGCTTTCATAAAACTGTTCAATCGGTTTCATACGGTGACACGTGCGTAGACGTCGTGCACGTTCGGCATTTTTAGGGTTCCGTACCTCGAAAGGAAAAAAACGGAACCCTTATAGAATCACTTTGTTGTACGTGCGTCTGTCTGTCTATCAAGACACTTTATCTCGGAAACGCGTGAAGATATCGAGTTACAATTAAAACCATATATTCAGATTTGCGGTTCCTTGAAACTGTGAAAAAAAAACAAACTTTTAAGTTAACGAAAAAAAAAGAAACGACTGTTTATGTCGCTAAAAACGTATATTTAGACTCTCAAGGGAATCAAAAAATTTTAGGGTACTTCCCATTGACCCAGAATCCTGAAATTTTACATAAAGCAAGGTCTTATAAAACAGGTATGGGAATAAATCTGAAAACTCAAAATTTGTTGATACGTCACAACTCTTTCATAGGTAAGTTTGTACGAAACCCTCAGGGTACGAGTCCGACTCGCACTTGCCCAGTTTTATTACTCATAGTATAAACATATTGGTCTTGCTTCTTACTGTTCAATATTCTATAGAATTTTTTTTATGCTATTGAGTTTTATGTTTGACTGGGCCTCGATGATTTAAGCTTACTATGAGGAATTCATCAAAACTCTACACACACACATACAATGGGGCTAAAATGTAGATGTTTTTTTTAATACTGCTGTGCATGGCACAAAAATGATAATAGACTTACCTAATTTTACTTTTGTTTTTCAGTATCGGGTCGCGGTGACGTCAGCCACTACTTCAACACACAGATGGTGCTCGACCTGAACGGTATGTCCTCTACACTACTCATTGTATTATTAGTGCGCGAGTGGAAGACACGCATCACAATAGTTAAGTGCGCAGTGTCGATGCGTCGCCGGGGGTGTGTCGGCGTCGGCCAACACACCAGAGTCACGGCTTCGTCCGGCACTCGGCAGGCACCGCAGGCGCCGAGCGCAGCAGTGGCCGGCCGCGCCGCCGTCACACGGCGAGACAAAACGACGACATAATTAAATTAATATAAATTCACAGCTGAATCGGTTTTTGTGCGGTCGCGCGGCGACACCGAAACATTTCTAATTTTCGTCTAGGTTCGTTTTTTATTCGCGTTAATTACGGGATGAATGGGCCGCTGGGTAAAAAGCGTGTGGCGGGGTGCAGAGCGCGCGGGGAGCGGGACGCGTTTTTGTGGTGCGCGTGCGTCACGCGCCCGTACTGTACGCACCACAAGATTCAGCGCAAAAGCTCCAATCCTCACAAGCTCACGCAAGCACTGACGTGAAGCGGACTGTCCTCTAAACCTTGCGCCATCACCGATTACCGATAGGACACGACTACAGGTATAGCGAGGTCTTGCAGTTGCAGCAGGTGATTCTACAAGGGCTCGTCTATCGAACTTCTCGAAAATATTGAACGCATTTAAAATGATTTCTTTTTTTACTTCGTTTTTCCTCCGATTTCATTCTTCATTAAACTGAAATCAGTAAAATGCGCGAGTATGGAATCTATGACGCAGCTCTCTGATGCTACTTGCCTTAAAATTAAGTCATAGCGTTTTAAGAGTTCATGTTAAAAAAAACTCCCATATCTGTGGGTCCCCCAGGGCTCACTCCGTGGCCTAGTTTTGTTTTTTTATTTTTTTATTTATATATAAATACCTGTTGCTTGTTAACAATTATTCAGTTTTATTTAAATTAAATTTTAATACTTAGCTGGTTACTGAAGAATTTTTTTTTTAAATAGTACCCTTGCAGGCTTGCAGCAGTAATTGACTTGTTTATAGTGAATTATCTACTTCATATCGAGAACAGCCGTACTGGTCGCGAGGCGGGTGGCGGGCCTTCTGCATCTACCGCTGCGTGTCATCGTACCATTATTCAAATCTGTGGCAACAAAAACTCCGGCGATGACATCGAGATTTTCCATCTGTCACACTCCATGCTCGTAATTCTACAGTTTTTGTGTGACAATATCCTCTTTATCGGCGCTTTATTCAGAGATTCGCTTTATTACCTCCGCTGACGGCGCGCGACGCCGAGTGCCGCGGACTCGCTGACGAACGACTGCCGTACAAGGCCTTCACTCAATTTCATTGCGTTAATCACTTGAAAAATATAATGGAATTCTTAATTGCAATAATAATTCATTTTCACGTATGCGCTACATCGTACCTCTGTGCATTCATTCAATCTGGGATCGTTCCTCAGACTTGAAAAAAACTGAGTAGCGGTAGTAGTGGCCGTGGAGTCGAGGCGGCGACACTCGCGGCTCCCACGTCGCGTGACGCAGCAGCTTCCGAGCTCGGCCGCCGCCGCCGCCGCCGCCGCCGCCGCCCTGTGTTCACGAATTATACCAAATTATAGCCCAGTTTGTTATTCGACGATACACGACTACTCGTCTTACGTGCGTATGGGAACCGAACTCATGGCTTCATCCATACCTACGTCAACATTTTTAAGGGGTTCAGTTTCAAGTAGTATATCTGAGAGACTCGAGGTTTTCCTGTCAACCAGATTAAAAGGGTTTTCGCAAAAATGTATTTTGGATACAATATATATTTTTGGAAAAAGGAAAGATATTTCTGGTTGCCTTTTACCATGTTTTCTGTCCGTGCTTAGATGCACTAAAATAGCTCACCCCATCCTTTCTCACACATAGAATACCTACCCGACTAAGTTTTAGAGACGATTTAGGTAGGTATTGTACCTATTGAATACTGGATTATACAGATTGCCGGTCACATATACAAGGAGTAAGAGACAGCCCTCTGCAAACTTCAAGGGCTTGCTCAGTAGACGAAACTTAATAACCTTCCACAATTTTTTTTTTGTGCCAAAGCGGCCTCTCCATACAAACTGTCCAATAAAATTTTTATAATTTTGTTTGGTAATGCTTTTTTTTTCGATGGGGAAAATCATCTTATGACAAAACCCGCTCTTGGGTGGAGCGGGAGATAGTATCAGACTCTTACTGACTAAAAACCCCATGCTGTTCCTTCTAGCCTTCATACCGGGGCACGAGCTCCCTTTCGGACAACCCTGTCCCCAGTAGGTTTCGACCGAGCTGGGCCCCTCCTGCTGCTGACAACTCCTTGAGACGCGCGGGAATAGTGCGCGCCGTCGACGTCTTGGGCTCGGTCCATTACCGGACGATCGGACAGCGAGCTACCCATGGTTTGCCGTCCGCGAGGCCGCGTCTACGGTGGCCGGAAATCGGGATCGAAATCCCGGCAGCAGCGGTGAAGGCGCCGTAGCCTGATGCGGTTGACCTCCTCCTTTACTAGCATTAATGCTTCGCAGAAGGAGGCAACCGCCTGCCATTCCTCCTCGCTCCGGACTATGGCTTCGACCAGGGCCTGGCGCGAGAGGTCCCTGCCGCCGATCGCCCTCACGAGGGCACGGCGATGCTCCGCCCAGGCAGGGCACACCTCGATTGTGTGCTCCACCGTGTCCTCCGGGCGTTGCGCATAGTGGCGATACCCGGGCGTCTCTTCCGACTTTATCTGAAACAGGTACCTCCCGAACGTGCCATGTCCGGTGAGGACCACGTTATGCGGTAGGTAAGGACGCCATGAGGTTTTTCCAGCCACGCCTCAAAGAGGGGACTTACCGCCATAATCGTGGCGTGCCCAGCACTGGGTTGCGATAGTCGTTGACGCCATTTCACCATGAGATCCCGCCGGAGCTCTGTCCGCCATGCCTTGACATGTTGCGGCAGTGGACTTTCACCCCGGCGTTGCATCTCCACGCGCATGTCGTGCATGTGTGCAAGGACTGTTGCCTCCAGATCCCACGGTGGTAGGCCAGCCAGAAGGCTCGCCGCTTCACGGGAGATCGTGCGGTAACCCCGCACCATCCTTATTGCCATAACCCTCTGGCAGGCGTTCAGTATAGCGCCGGTCGCTTTGCCAGCGACGGCGACCACACCGGCGCCCCGTAGAGGGCCATGGACTGAATGATCCCCGCGTAGAGCCTCCGGTAGGAGGCGTCTGGACCCCTAAGGCTGGGCAGGAGCCGCTTGAGAGAAGCCCCAGCCCGGAAAAGTTTGGGAGCCAGACGTCGAAAATGTTCTCAGAAATTCCACTGGCTGTCGAGGACGATACTTCATCGTCGACCCGACGCCGATGCGAACTCCTCCTACCGTGAGCTGGGAGGTGGCGCGTTCCGAAGGCCGTGGAAGCACATTGCCTCGGATTTGTGCAGCGCCACCTCGAGTCCCAATTTCTGGATCCTATCAACGACTATCGCAACCCCGCGTGTCGCTAGAGCGACCGCCGCCTGGTGCGACCTTCCCTGCGCTAAAATCAGCGTGTCGTCTGCGTAGCAAACCACGCTGACCCCGTCAGGGAAGTCGCCGCGCAGCACGTAATCGTATCCGATGTTCCACAAGGGTGGCCCTAATACCGACCCCTGCGGAACACCGCACGACATCTCTCGACGTTTCCATTCTCCCTGGTGACCGGGGTAGACAATGTACCTCTCCGACAGGTAAGTCTCGACCGCTCGACAGAGATATTCGGGCACCCGGTGGTACCGGAGTGCCCTCCGGATCGTACTCCAGGGCAAGGAGTTGAAGGCGTCCAAGGACACTGCCATGACATACCTACCCTGGGACACCGCATCCCCTGTCGTGAGGGCTCGCACGCGCATGATGGTGTCTATCGTAGAGCGCGCCCTGCGAAAGCCGAACTGTACGTTTGACAAGTTCGGCCCCACCCGTGTTAGCCGCGCGACGAGGCGGTTCGCAATTACTCTTTCAAAGAGCTTGCCCACCTCGTCGAGCAGCACAATGGGCCGGTACGCGGACCGAGAGTCCGCAGGGCGCCCTGGCTTCGCTACGAGGACCAGTTTCCCCATCTTCCAACGAAATGGGAACTGGCCCCTCTCCAGGCATGCGCTAAAGAGCTCTCTTAGTCGAGGCCCCAGGGGCCTCCATGGCCAGGACCCAGGCTTTCCCTGGCAAGCCGTCGGGTTCTGAGGCGTGTTTGGTGATGCTGATTCTTTATTTCGTTTCTTGAAAAAAATATTGTGTAAGGTTGTTCAGTTTCGTCTACCGAGCAAGCCCTTAAAGTTTGCGGAGGGTTGTCCCTTACACCTTGTATATGATTGGGCCCAGGTGTGGTACTACGGCATGGGGCTTCATGGAACCGCACGTGGTTCAGTGTTCGCACATAACGTTCCACTGATTAACCCGTCAGAATCCATCGGACGCATGTTCACTTGTTTTCTAAAATATATTTATCAAAAGTGGCAATCTATGAGTCTACCTACTGTAAATGCTAAACGACGTATGAATGGTCGGCGTGGATGGCTCAGCTCAGTGGCTGCTCGACATAGCTCGTAGTCATTTCCTATGTAAATGTAATCACTCGAAAGCGGGCTCGCATCTCTATGCTCCGAGCGAGTCGCTGCGTGTGCGAACCGCCCGTACAGCCGTGACGTACTTTCTGGCCTACTGCAGTGCTGCCCTTACACTTGCAATTTACTTGAATTCACTCATTCATTTTGTACACTGAAACAACATATTATATTGACCATAGTAAAATCACAATAGACAGTCACAGAAGACAATCTTATGTTTGTACTTCACTTTTTATAGCTTGGCTCGGTGGAGCGTTTAAGCCGGAACTGTTCGACGAGAGGGCCGAGACGCTACCGAGATAGCGCTTTGTATATAGATTGACTTCTGTACCTATATATTTTGTGGTAAAAGCGAATGACTCAATGTTAACAGTAAAATATTAAGCAGGTCAATTTGACAGCTGCAAAAATAACTTTTTGTAAGGTTAACTTTGTGATTTGAAGAAAAAGCGATATCACGCTGAGTTCATTCAAGAGATGGTGTCGAGGCTAGTGAGAGATTGTAGCGCATAATCGTATTGTAATGGTCAATGTTGGTATTACATGGCTTATTACGAGAGGGTCTGAGAGCGCGTAGCGGTGGCGGCGGCGCGACACGCACAAGCGCCGATCAATGATTCGGTGCCGCCGGCTCGCACTCACCTGATCCTCACGTAACCACCAAATGTGAGTGTACTAGGGCGCACATTAACCTAACCTAACCTAACTCTTAAAAACACTACGTCATTCATGCCTTTCCGTGTCTCGACATAAGCATGAGTTTCTCTTAGAACAGCCACAACTCGGTTCAAGAGCGTCCATGTCGGGAATAGCTTTTTTTTATGTTGGGCAAAAATCATAAAATGACAACCCCCGCTCTTGAGCGGAGTGGAAGATAATGTCAGACTCTTACTGACAAAAACCCCACCCCGTTCCTTCTAGCCTTCGTACCGAGGCTCGACCTCGAGCTGAACCAAGGCCCGGCCCGAGAAGTCTCCTCCGCCGATCGCCCCCATGAGGGCACGGCGATGCTCCACCCAAGCAGGGCACACCTCGACTGTGTGCTCCACCGTGTCCTCCGGGCGTTTTGCACAGTGGCGACACCCGGGCGTCTTTTCCGCTTGAATCCGGTGCAGGAACCTCCCGAACGTGCCATGTCCGGCGAGGACCTTTTTTTTGCGATGGGAAAAATCATCTTATGACAAAACCCACTCTTGGGTGGAGCGGGAGATGGTGTCAGACTCTTACTGACTAAAAACACTGACTAAAAACCCCATACCGTTCCTTCTAGCCTTCATGCCGGGGCACGAGCTTCCTTTCGGACAACCCTGTCCCCAGTAGGCTTCGACCCAGCTGCTGCTAACAACTCTTTGAGGCGCGTGGGAACAGTGCGCGCTGTCGACGTCTTGGACTCGGTCCATTACCGGACGATCGGACAGCGAGCTACCCATGGCTCGCCGTCCGCGGGCCCGCGTCTACGGTGGCCGGAAATCGGGATCGAAATCCCGGCGGCGGCGGCGAGGGCACCGTACCCTGATGCGGTCGGCCTCCTCCTTTACTAGCATTACTGCTTCGCAGAAGGAGGTGACCGCCTGCCATTTCTCCTCGCTCCGGACCATGGCCTCGACCAGGGCCCGGCGCGAGAGGTCTCCGCCGCCGAACGCCCCCACGAGGGCACGGCGATGCTCCGCCCAGGCAGGGCACACCTCGACTGTGTGCTCAACCGTGTCACCCGGGCGTCTCTTCCGACTTAATCTGAAACAGGTACCTCCCGAACGTGCCATGTCCGGTGAGGACCTGCGTCATGTGGTAGGTAAGGAGGCCGTGAGGTCTTTCCAGCCACGCCTCAAAGAGGGGACTTACCGCCATAATCGTGGCGTGCCCAATGTCCGGTGAGGACCTACGTAATGCGGAAGGTAAGGACGCCGTGAGGTCTTTTCAGCCACGCCTCAAAGGTTTTTACCGCCATAATTGTGGCGTGCCCAAAAAAGAAAAACATTTTATTTGCCGGAATGGCAAAAAGTTTTTACAAATCTCTTATGAATATCCTAAAAAACCCACCTCGTTCCTTGGGTGCCTTTCATAACGGGGCTGAGCCTCCCTTTCGGAAACAGACCGCGGCTCCCTGCTTATCCTGATGGTTGCGACACGAGAATGTCGGATATTCGCATCCATCAAAAGGACGTCCGTAGGGTGCTGCGTAACCTTGACGTGAACAAGGCTAGTGGTCCGGACGGGATACCGGCAATTGTTCTGAAAACTAAATAGTAGCCAAAGCTTCAAGATCTCTGGGTTTTGTTATGCGACTCGCGGGGTGTTTCAAGAATGCCAAAACTCTTAAGATCCTCTACTGCTCTTTTGTTAGAAGTCACCTTGAATATGCGTCTCAGATTTGGAACCCTTTTTATGGCAAATACATCGACCGTATTGAAAATGTACAAAAAAGATTTATTCGTTTTCTGTGTTTTCGGCTGCGTATACCATACCATTCTGATAATTACTTAAATCTTTGCAAAAAATTCCATTTACAGCCACTTATAAATCGCCGTCGATTAGCAGATTGTACTTTCCTACTAAAAATTATATCTAGTGAGATTGACTGTCCTGATCTCTTACACAAACTACGCTTTAATGTTCCCCAGAGATCGGTTAGATTTAATCCGCCCATCTCTATTCCTTCTTCTTCTACTAATTACAGGCGAAACTCGTACATGGTGCGAGCGAGTAAGGACTTTAATGTTCTTTGTAAGGAGTTCTCTTTTGACCCGTTTAACACAAAAACGGGAAAGGTACCAACTGCATGGAAGCAAGCTAACGTACAGCCCGTGCCCAAGAAGGGGAGTCGGGCTGACCCAGCTAACTATCGACCAATCTCAGTAACGTCCATTCTCTGTAAGACAATGGAACGTGTAATTAACACTAAGCTCCTGGCATACCTAGAAGCTAATGATATCTTAAGTGACCGCCAATACGGCTTTCGCCGAAATCGATCAACTGGAGATCTTCTAGCGTATGCCGCCCACATTTGGAGTGAGGCCATCGAGAAGCATGGGGAAGCGCTTGCCGTATCCCTTGGTATCTCGAAGGCTTTCTATAGGGTTTGGCACGAAAGTCTTATTAGTAAGCTTCCATCCTTCGGTTTATCCGCTGGCTTGTGTTCTTGGATCGCAGACTTCCTGAGTGACCGGCCCATCCGAGTGGTTATCGATGGCTGGTCGTCTAGTCAAATGGCCATTAATGCTGGGGTCCCTCAGGGGTCAGTACTCTCGGCAACATTATTCTTGCAGCACATAAACGATTTGCTTAAGCCCGGTACCTTTGGGTATGCAGACGACAGCACTGTTGCTGAGAGTTACATATCCAGTGCACGAGCTAGTGGGTCACAGATCCAGTCTCTCCGAGAGTCTATGGTTGAGCGCTTGAACTTATCCTTGGAGGCAGTTTCCGACTGGGGCGATGCCAATTTGGTCAGGTTCAATGCCGCAAAAACCCAGGCGTGTCTATTTTCCGCTAAAAGGAGCCAATTCAGCCCCGCTCCAACTTTCCGGGGTGTAACCGTGCCGATAACCGACCATCTTGACCTTCTTGGTGTTACGCTGACATCAACACTCAACTTTGGGCCATTTATCGAAGCAAAGGCTCAACTGGCTGCAAAAAAGCTGGGAATCCTCGCAAAGGTCAGACAGTACTTCACGCCGGAACAGCTGCTCAAACTTTATCAAGCGCAAGTTCGATCGTGTATGGAGTATTGCTCTCATCTTTGGGACGGATCTGCCCGATACCAGCTTGATGCACTTGAGGCAATTGAGAGGCGAGCCAGAAGGATAATTGGCGATGATACACTCGTCGATTCGAAGCTTCAAAGTCTTGAGCATCGACGCCGAGTTGCTAGCCTGTCGGTTTTCTACCGGTTGCATTTCGGGGAGTGTGCGTCGGAATTGCATAACCTGATTCCGCCTAGCCCGTTCCATCATCGGACTACCAGACGTACGGCGATGCGCCACTAGTACATGGTGGACATCCCGCCTACACGCACAAAACGTTTTGGAAACACATTCATTGTGCGTGCAGCTAAGGAATGGAATTCCTTGCCGGAGTCTGTGTTTCCTGATAGCTACAACCCGGGAATCTTTAAGTCGAGAGTGAATAGGTTTCTTCTAGGTAAGCGCGTTCCATCGTCGACCGCATCGTCGCTTTCCATCAGGTGAGATAGCGGTCAAGCGCAAACCTATCAATAATTAAAAAAAAACAGACCCTTGCTCCCAGTAGGTTTCAACCCTGAAAAAAAGGGAAGGTTCTTAATTCGGCTGTATTCTTTTTTATGTTTGTTACCTCAGACCTCCGTCGTTTATGGACCGATTTGCAAAATTTTGTTTCCCCTTAAATGGTATGCTCTCCAGATTGGTTTCATTTTTTCAAAATTGAGTTCTGGTGATGGGATTCATGAGGAGAACTCCTCAATCATTAAAAACACCAACATAATTATTTTAGTATTTTCATCGAAGACTTAAGCTGGTGAAGAAGACCAGAAATGGCCAACGGAACTTCAAACTTACACAGATATCATAATGAACATAGTTAATCGACTATGACAATACAACTAAATTAATGGTTCTGAATAGTTATGTTGAAAATGGTATCATCTTAGTGTTCTGATGATGATGATGGAGCCGGAAGATAGGCACCGGAACTCCGTAATTAATCAATGTATCCTAGCCGTAATTGGGCTTATTAGAATTGACATGAGATGCACTTTGGTTATAAGGTACCTACTATCGAACTGATCTGATGATAAAGCCGGAAGGTGGAGGTTGGACACGTAAACTTCATAATAAAGTCAAAGCCATTTATTTGCATTAAGTGCGGTACAAGAGGCGGTAACTTAAAATAATAGTGCAGACACATTTTGCCGTAAGTTGGCATGCGAATATTAAAATGTGTTAAGTTATGCTCATAGTAAGCAAAACTACAAAATTTATCACAAAATTTCCTTTTAAGAAATAATGTATCTTAGCAGTGTTTGGGTTAATTGGAATTGTCATGAGAAAAAGTTACTCTGGCTACTAAAAACACTAAAGGGTCGCAACTAAAAAGTTTGAAATATAAAACTTTTTACCGACTTCATTACAAAAGCACTAAAACGATCTTGATCGTTTTAGTGAAGTTTTTGTAAAAACTTTTTTTTTCTAATTATTTTATCATTTATTGAATACTAGCTGCTCCCAGCGGCTTCGCCCGCGTGGTAGCAGAAAATTATCCCAAGGAAACATACTTCCGGTATAAAAAGTATCCTATGTCTTATTCCAGGACATGGTCTATCCGTGTACCAAGTTTCATCAAAATCGGTTCTGCCATTTAGGCGTGAAGACGTAACAAAGAAACAAACAAACTCACTTTCGCTTTTATAATATTAAGTAAGGATTTTGAGCAGAAACTTCATCTTTACAAGTTGCTACATTTTTATTTCCATAAGTTATCTTCTTTTATACCTACATGTTCCTATGTGTCAATGCAGTCCTGCCGCGAGAATAGAACAAAGTCGCCATACTTGTACAATACACCAGGGGCTGCTTGCTTAGTCCATACTGCGCCTCTGCGGCGGTGCAGCACTGTGTAGCATTTGTATCTAAAAACAAATTATTAATGTTGCGTTCAAATTATTAATATTATGGGCTGGGTAATAGTGCGTTACTTTATGTAGTTTATAAATAACGCTCATTACGAGAAGCGCGTACCTGCGCATGCGCACCGCACACCATACAGTACATGTACGCACAGCGCACGGACTCGTTACAATCAGCTGGAATTATAAGTATTGCCTGTATTCATTATTGAACCAATTTTTTAGTTCAGGCTAGCATTTCCGTGCCGGTGTGCCGATTTGAAGAGCATCGTTATCTGAGTGCTGTCCCCTTGCCACCCGGTGGATTAGCATGTCACGAAGTTTTACATTCAATATTAGTTTGGTAAAATTAGTAGGGGAGGCCTTTGGCCAGCAGTGGGACAGTACAGGTTATTTAAAAAAAAATAGTAGTAGGTATATGTAAATGTACACAAGTGTTGCAAACAAGGGGATTGAAAAACATTGAAATCTAAATCTTTTCTAGAAATGCACAAAGTATGATAAAGGAAAAATTTAAAATTATTGTTGTTAGGTTTACGATTTTCGGAAGAACAGCTCTCTGCTTCTTCATTAAATGTTTAACACGTGCTGGTCTCATAGGACCTGAGCCGTGCTCCACTCTCATCAGCGCCGCTCACAACACAGTTATGACGTGAAACGTCGTTCCTGTCGCTATTTGTCTCATGTTCATATCGTGAACGCTCTTGTAAGCTAATTATGGTGTAAACGTGCCTAGCGTGAACTGCGCGGTTTCGGCACTCGCTCCACAAGGCTGCCAACTATGCACTTTAACCGCTTTACAATATTATAAAGCTCTTAATCATAATATGGTTATGGTATTTTAATAAAGTTTGTCCACAATAATAGCTGAAAAAATATTCATCCTACCTGGTTTCGTTCAACCATTCCTTCTCAATATCCCAGTCTGTACGTACATATCTGAATGCACGTTCATAGGAGTTTTTAGAAGGGTGTCAGCATTGATCATCTCGAGCTGATCCCGCACCTCGAGCTGATCGTGCGTGGTGACGTGGCACCGGGAGCGCGTCCCCGGCGGCGCGCGTGGCGCTGCAGCGCTCGCGCCGGCGCACTGCAGTGCTGTCCATCAGAGGTTAACGCGCTTCTTAATTGCTTCTGTAACATTAAGTGCCCGATTAGCATAATATTGCTTGTGTTACATTAATAATTATAATTAGCATAATGTGCCGCGGTTAGACGCGCCGCTGCACCTCATTGTAATAATATTTGTTACGTAACCTTCGCCGCCGCACCACGACCTGCACCATTTAGGATCCTCAACAGGATTATCATTAGACAATGTTTTAAAGCTTTTCGTATCTCAGTTGTACTTTTTATTTCGGCATTCTGCATAGTGACCAGTCGGTCACTTAACGAGTTCGCTTTATATTAAACCAGGTATTAAAATATATCAATTTAACTTCACAAACGGCATAAATGGGCTTTATTTGTAATAAAAACTAAAAAAACATAAATGCAATAAGTAGTGAACAAACCAACACCTAGCGAGCGAGACACATTGCTACACTTCCTTGGAATGCTTATGAAGAAAACGCCTTTCAGTGACATTTTTATTACATAATGTATAATTGATCAATTTAGTCGCTAAAACAATAAATATTCGGCTGAGGCGTCAGTCATAAACAAGTAGATGTTGTTAAGGAACCGTTACAATAGAAGCTAACGCGTGTATTCTTGCTTCCCATTCAAATCGCTGCTAATTACATCTCTAGTTATTAATTAGCATTGTTACTCCGTTACTCATTTAAATTGTTAAAATATTCTCAGAATATTCATCTTTAATTAGCTCCGGGCAGGTTCTCAATAGCGGAAGGACTGTGCCGATGTCCGCCTGTACATCGTCGAGTACATCGTTTTTATTTGGCGTTCAATATTCCCTTTGGTGAGTGAAAATCTCGTTAGTAGTTCACTAGCTGTGCGCCTCCCACTGCTCGTGCCCATATCCACGCGTGTCGGCCCCGGGACCACGGCTCGTCATACCAGGCACAGCTACTTCACACTACACTTCGCCACCATGCAGTTCCGTCTCCCAGCACTTGAGTAGCTATATATATTTATTTTCTTGAAATCCTCTAGACAGTCCAATAATAAAGAGTGTCCCACTTAGCATGCTCGCCACATCACTCACATTAGTCGATGGAAACGTGTGAAAAGCGAATACCAATGTATTTGAATGTAGTATTTAGATCAATCACCTCGGTAGCACGGCTGACTGTCATACATGATGCGCTGCACACACATTAAACAGACATTAAACGTACACCTGAGATTTATCTAATGTTTTACAAATATGTTAATTTAAATTGAGTACGTTTGGCGTTAGTAATATTAGCGAGCAATCGAAAGACGGAACAGACTCCTCGTTGTGGACAGTCGGGAATAATCATGTAATCGTCGTGCAGGCCTCGTGCGAGTCACTTGCACTTGCACAGTGGTGGAGGAGGCCGCTAACACGGACTCTCGGTCACACTGCGCCAACACTTCGTCAATATGACACGCCATTAAGGCGACACATGCGCACGCACACATCTAATATTGTCTTTGAATTTTGAGTAACTCTTGCACCAAATTCAGCTTAGTGTTTTATTGTTTATTATTCACCTCGTCCGTTGTGAACCATTACATTTTAATAAACATCACGTCATTATACTATCTAAATGTCATCGATTGAATATCCTTTTAAATAAAAAAAAAATCGTTTAGGAAAGCATTCTATTTGTTATTCCTGACGAGCTGCGGAATGTTTAGTGCGAGCAGTTGAGTCGTGACGCTGCTAGGGCACGGCCAGAGATCGGAACAATTGGGAATGTTATAGAATGGTGTTCATGCACTGCGGCCGGCGCTCGTCAGCAACAGTTACCTCGTATAAGGATTGTCACCGTTGCCTGGAGACGCACTACTAGTTTTTCGCGGCACATTCTTTATGACTTTAAAGGTAATATGTAAATACTCGCGAATATAACCGGTAGGGCTTTCAATACCGGTATTCCGCGATCCCGTAATACCGTGATGACGGATAAATATTGTTTTTTAATTACGGTCTTGACGAGTTAATAACGTGAATACCTACGGTATTACAAAAATTAATATTGCGTTTCCTTGTAATAAGTAGTAGAAAATTGTAATACGTATACATTTATATCTACATTTAAATAAAATTTAAGTGTCTGTTTGTAACACTACTTGTGTGGTGTGATGTACAACGTTTTACGTTAAAGCGAAAAACCTCAGACACCCCAATTGATTTTTGATTCGATTGACCTAAGTAATTATGTGAGAAAAAAAAAAACAAAAAAAAATTAAGGTTTTATGTGCAGTTATAGTTTGTTTAAAATTCATATCTGCATTGAAATAAGAACTTTTATTATCCTGTGTATGAGCAAATATGATCGGATTACAACAATTTGTGTTTGTTTACCTATTTCAGCGGGTTTGCGCACGTGATGGCTTGACCTATTCATAAATACAGGTCGAAGTTTTTAATGAAGATTATTTTGAAAAATGTAACTTATATTAAAGTGGTTTAATTGATTCTGCTCGTTATTCTGATCAAACTAACTTCAGGTTTTGCGCATTTAACTTTACACCTAATATACTTTAAAAGAGTCTTTGACCTTCAAACCTTCACTGTTTAAAATTTCACCATCAAAGCCTTGACTTGGAAGCTGCCAGCCGCCCACGATTGGAAGGATCAATGTATCTTATCCCTGTTTGGACTTATTAGTTGCACTTATATTACAAAGCAATCAATAGCTGATGTTGCAAAGAGTAACTTAGGCTACATTTCATTTAATCTGGATTTCAATCCACTGAATATGTCTTTAAAACGGTTGAACATGCGTGATTTTCACTGGGATATACTTAATGTTATAATGAGTAACGTAGACTTTTTTGCTTTCCCGCGGGAGTGGGATAATTACCAGGTAAGATAAGCAGGAGAAAGGCAAAACAAATTTGACCGCACTAGTAGGTTAACTTATTGATTATAATTTAACCGCATAAGTCACGTTGCTGTGGTAAAATAATAATATTGCCCCAGTAATTTCTTGAACCCAACTTTCTTGTCAAAATAAATAATGAAAATGAAACCTGACATGGGTATTCCTCTACAAGGAATTTAAATGACTTTTGTAAAATCTGCGAATTAATGAAACAGTTTTTTCACGATTGCGAAAAAAGGGGGTAATGTTGTTTAATTCCGCGCTAACGAAGGCGCGAGTACCCGCTAGTTATACTAATAAGAGACTTATGTATTATTATTTTCAAAAAGTAACTAAGTATAAAGACTGACTCAAAATAAATTATTATTTTTGAAATGTTATTATTGTTCTTATTGAACTTGTGACCACGTGATCGCGGTATTGATCACACTAATAGTATTAAAATATCCGGGATTCAAAAGCCCTAGCTGCCGGCAGCGCGGGCGCGGCCACACGCACCACTGCACAGAAGGTCTAGTGCGAGTCAAGGTTTACATAAATACCTTAATTTAACAGCCGCTATGTACTCATTCAGGAAAAATAACAGTAAGTAAGAACCACCTTTTTTTTCGTTTCTCATAAGTTCCAATAGTTGTCGTCATGTAAAAAGCCACGTAGTATTTCAGTCTGCTCAGCTGCACGCCAAGCGAGCGCAGCGGTGGGCCAGGCCGCGCACACTGCGCGGAGCTTTCTCGCTGGTTACTAATTAATAGTTCATTTGCATGAGCCGTGTTGCCGTGTACGGCTTGACGGCTGAGCGACGGAAAAACTTCTCCAACTCCTCGATATGGAGCTGCCCGTGCATGCCGTGCGCCTGCACGGCATGCACGACTGCCCGCTGGCGCACTTCAGTCTCTGCTCTCGCAGCTGACAACCACTAATACTATCTCGCACAACGTACAGAAATTCCCTCGCCACGTATTTGCATGCGTCGCATCTACCTGCGCAAGCATCTGCCAGTATTTTTTCCCTCGGCTCCGTCTGTCGAACAATCGCTCGCATATTTCTTTCCATTACCATAAGTTTTTGTCGCCGCCCGCGCCGGTGAGACGTGAATAAGTTTTTTTCTAGTCGAGATTTATTGCAAAATGTGTATTAGTAGAATCCATCGCCCACAATGCCAACTAGTAATGGCGATGTGCACGAGCCACGTGTGCTGCTTGCTCTCAAATCACTGCTTTATACCTATTAGGTATTATCTTATTATTGGTTATAAATTATAATAACTATGTACTATAACTTATTTTTTTTTGTATGATTTCGATATTGCCTATTATAGTTGATAAAATCATATATAGGTGCCGCCAAATAAAGCATTCATCATAATAAGTTGAGGTTAATTTTGCTTATCTAGTGCATGGCCGCTCTTAAAAGTTGTGTACGGCACAATCCGTACTGCTATTGCGATCGCCTGCGCACACTCACCAAGTTGATTCGCGACACGTGTGAGACCGTTCGCCTCACATCGCTCGGTTACTTGGGAGACATATTTTGGTCCTGTGACTTGTGGCGCCCTGTGTGCCATCTAGCCGTCCGGCCGCCGCTCACTGACCGACGCTGGTGCTAATTGCAGGTGACAAAACTTTGTACATGGCCCGGCAGCTGCTGCGCGACCGTGCTCTACGGGCACTCAATAAATAAGCAAACTCGCCATGAATATACATCAGCTATTATATTATTATGGGCGCTCTGGCTGCTGGCTGCGGGTCGACTCCGCCATGCTAATGAGAAAGTCACAATGATGTGCACTCGCCTGCGATGCCTCTCAGCCATTGTTCTCGAACTGCTAATGTGTAGACGTCGTCTGATACTTTTTTACCGTATATTCGATGACTGCTCACCAAAGTGACGGCGTGCTCACGCATGTTCAATGTACCGCCTCCACAAGCTGCGCCGACAAGGGACAGTTTTCTTTAGCTGTGTGCTGTCTGTGTGTCAGGAAACCTTTAAAAATAAAAAAATACAACCGACTTCAAACTAATAGATGCAAAAATAATTTTGACTTCGGAAATAGTGTCAAAAAATTAAGAAACACGAAACGTCGACTTTAAAATATTTTTTACTTTTTAGTTGATTCACAGCTAAAACTAAATAGTGAGTAAATTCTCCAGTAAGGTGCTTTTTGGGGTACCTACGTCTTGTCGCATATAAACTTATCTGGTATACGAGTATTATTATTTAAATAACGTTCGCAAGATATAATAAACATGACATGTATACGAACTGTTGGTATAATTTCTTTTCATAACATCTAAATATTCTAAACTTATTTCGTGTAACGTTATTAGATACTATCTTTTGCCCGCAGCTTCGCTCGCATACTAATAAATATAGCCTAAATCACTCAAGATTGTAGCTTTCTATCGGTGATAAAATTTATTTAGCAGTCGCACTACTGCAGTACTTCCAGAATTTACCTCCTACAAACAAAAAAACAAACTTGAGCTCTTTATTATCTTAGTGTAGACGTAGATATAAAAATATGTAAGTATGTTTATCAGTTGTCTAGAACTCATAACATAAGCTCTGCTTAGCTTGAGAATAGATGGCGTTGTTAGTTAGTTGTGGAATATTATTATTATGATTAACAGTCTGATTTTGGACAAGCCGACTCGGATAGTTGTGGTTTAGGTTGGAAGTTCTAAGGCGGGAGCGGAGAGGACGCATTTTTAATATATTAGACTAAATAGGTGTGAGTCAGTCTTTTGAGTTGTATATCTAATGATTTTATATTAAATAATCATGGTATCAAGACAAATTTAAAACGATAGACCTAATGAATTTCAATTAAATAAACGGAAAACAACGAATAGCTTGTCGGCAAACAGTCATTATTATATCTTGTAAATATTAGTGATCTTGTAATTATATTACTTACCCGCTTTTTTGTTGTGGGAAATCAATCATTAAATGACTTCTCCCGCTCTAGACTGGAGCAGGACTATCACATGTAAGACTTTTACTGACTAAAACCCACTACTATTTCCAAAGTTCTTCATTAAACCTTCTTCAAAAAAATGGAACCACCTGGCAGACAAAGTCATTGAAACAAAAAAAATTCATAATCGGTTCATATTTGCCGACTCTAAATAAAACGGGATAAGGGCAAGAAGATGATGATGTTCATATTTGATGAAGAATTGAAGATATCACTGAACAAGATAAAAAAAAACATTCAGTTGACACGAGAACCTCCTTCTTTTTTGGAAGTTGGTTAAAAAAGACACTTTCTTCAGTCCTAACTAGGGTTGCTAACATTTTTTGACAAAAAAAAAACGTATGAAAAAAAGACTAGATATTTGGAATTAAAAAAAAAAACGTGTTTTAAAATTTTACGTCGTTATTGCTTTAGAAATTTTCATTAAAAACGAACTGTTCGTTTTTAATGAAAATTTATTGACGATCTATTTCTCTCTTCTCGCCACTTTAGATTAATTACTGAAAAAGCTCTTCCAGTGAAAGCCGAAGTGGCGGGAACGGAGAATAGATAAGATTTTATTTTTAAATTTGGTAAGCTATCAGAGACATTTTTAATTCATGAATGCGACCACCGGTGGCCGCGCATCTATTGTCTTACTATTGTGTCTCTAATTGACGGTATCTGAAGGGTTAAGTATATATTTCCATTTTTCAACCGTACTTACTTTTCACTGAAAATTCTTTAACATCATTAGTGAATTTTCTTTGGATCTCTTTAAGTCTTATAGATTCGGAATACATATTGTCCATCTTAATATTTAATCTGTCTTGTAATTGGGCCTTTCTTCACTATTTCTTGACGCAAAGGTTGAAAATAAAGTATTTTCACATACTTTAAAGTATAAAGTATAATTACCAAAAATAAAGTAGGATATGTTATTATAAAGTATGGTTGGCAACCCTTGTCCTGCCTGGACACTAGACAGAGCTGTGGTGTCGTTTTTGCCTCGTCATTTATACCGCGTAAGTCGAAGGACTGGAACAATCTGCCTGCTGCGATCTTCCCGTCCGATTATAATTTAAGTGTCTTCAACAATTCAATGGTCTTCAAGGCAAGAATGAATAGGCTCATAAACAAGTGCTCATCACCATCAGAGATTGCATCCCTGCTTACCATCAGACGGGATCGCAGTCAAGCACTAGTTTATATCAAAATAATAATAATAATAATTCAAAAAAGAAACATGTTACAGAACTGAGCGCTGGATCGCGGTGTAATTCGTATTCGTAGTACATCATTGCTACTCAGTATCTAGGGATTTCCTTTTGCGTTTACCTCATCACTTGTTGGTCTAACTGACAGGTAGCTTCTCTCATATCTTAGTCACCACAGCACAGGAATGAACTATTTCTCTTAGTCAGACCAAGTCCTTTTAATATTGTCAGAGGTACCTACTTGCTTTTTGATAATAACTCGAACTGACTGTCACAACAAATTGAGTATGTAGCAGAGCAGCTATGCTCTTGATACAATTATGTTTCTTGTTGTACAATTAAAATATGAGAGAGTTAAAAGGTTTACCGTCGGAATAGTTGCAACTATGAAGCAACGCGTGATGCAGACCAGAAACTATTTCTGTTACACAAGGAACCCGTCTGCGACACAGTGGAAAATGTAAACATTGACTGTGGAGACAGACTGGCTTTTTTTCGAGAGGGCGTGTCAGACTTGTACTGGCTAAAACCCTTCTGTGTCATTCAGTTGCTGTTAGAGTTCTAGGGTCTCTTTTAAAACTCCCTGCAGCCCCAGCAGGCATCGGCTCCACCGAGTCTCTTCAGTTTTGCTGACGCCTCTCTGAGGCAGTCGACTCGGGCAGGGTCTTACCGGACGGCTTAGTGGTTATAGGAAATTATAAAATGAGCACTTCTTTCTGGTTGTCTAAACACAAGTATCTTTGTTACATTATAATTTAATGTCTTTATTTTTGTTTCGTTGTTTTGCGAAGATATCCGCAGGAGAACCAAGGTTGCCGACATAGCGCGAAGAATCGTCAAACTTAAATGGCAATGGGCAGCCACATTGCTCGAAGAACAGATGGCCGTTGGGCCCGAATGTTTCTGGAGTGGCGACCGCGTACTGGAAAACGCAGCGGCCATCGGTCCACCTTGTAGGAAGGCTTCCGCCTCCTACAAAGTGACCTGGCTAATGACCTGGTTAAGGATGGATGCGGGACGCACAGGATCGATCATTGTGGCGACACTTGGGGGAGGCCTATGTCCAACGGTGGACGTCTGTCGGCTGAAATGACGTTTTGCAAAAACAATTGTTCTTAATGTCATATTATTTATAGTACACACAACTTATTTCTCTTTTCTTTCTTTTTTCTTGTTAAGCGTTGTTAAGGTGATGTCATCTCGACTCACATTTTCACTGTTTTTCATACAACCGCTCATAACCGATTATGACGTTATTACACATTTTTCATTAGATATTTTGGAAATACAGTATCTTGTGGATATTATCTAGGCTTCTACTGAAATCAATTATTAAATTTGTGTAAAACTAATCCAGTAAAGACCTTTGAAAATCTCCAATTTGGATGAACTTTGACACTTCATATATTTGCCTAAAAAATTAAAAAGTAAAACTATAGAAGCCTTGTAAATTTTATTAAGATTCTAAATGACGGCAACTTTTTCAAAAACTTTTAAGGGTTTAAAAAAAAACAGCTATTTCCTGGAGCAAGTTTTGTGAAATATTCGATTAAATCTCGGAATTACCGAATATTTACAAAGTTTTCAGGCGTTATCTCTCTTTTCTTGCGTTGCCTTTTCGTCAAACATCGCGTTGGACTGCGTTAGATGAAGTAACAAGCTTTTAAACCATTTTCGATGTTAACGATAGGTGAGTAAGCTAGAGCAACGACTATCTGACCAACATAATGACTTCGTGCATTCGTCGCTTGTCGGTATTGAATTCGGAATGTTATTATCATTATTAACATTAGAAGTCGTCAGAAGCTTGCCGCGTGCTGCGCTTGCTGCGGCGGAGCGCGTGTCGCTCGTGTGTGTGCCACGTCTGTGCTCGCACGTGCTTGTTTCAATAAAGAGCTGAATTTGGTCGCTTTACTATAACAACATGCTATAAATACTCGTAACGGCGCGAGCGCAGGTGTCGCGCTGACCTTACCGTAAACTGTACTTCACATCGTAATGTCAAGCGCTGCGTCTGTAGCCTATACACACCCCGCGGCACTCGAACGTAAATGTTTCATTAAATAGTTTTTCTGTAGCCTCCATCGCACTCTTTGTGTTCGGCCAAAATAGAGCGTTCAGTAACGAACGATATTTCGCTCCGAAATTATCTGCTGATATCCCGCAGATTCGAATATGCACATTTACCCAAAAGTAATATATTAATCGCCATTATCTATCTGCGAGGGTCTGCAGTCCGGAGCATGCGGAGCCCACAGGTAGTCGGCGCATTGTGTGTCGTGATTGATATCTCCCGAGATCGTCACACAATAAGCTTCCTGGCAAAAAATCTGCTTGAAATTAACGTATGCAAATCCTTTGAAAGTGACGCGTGCGCGGAAGAGCCGACCTTCTGTGCAGCCACAAGGAGCTGAAATCAGCTCGCACACCTGACGAACCATTTTTTCTTGCTGCGTCGCCTCCCCTAGCTATCGATTCGTACCTACGATCTGCGTGCGGCCGAACATCAAACCAGTACAATATTGATGTATTCTAAACTTGTGACGAACTAGCGAAATGGACCGCGCGGAGACTCTTCGATGGATCCACGTAACCTTTCGGTGAAAGTTACAATTCGCACGGTGAACGACTTATTTGCACGGAGCACGTCCATTATACACAAATTCTATTAGTTATTCAATAAAAACAGGCGCACTACTATTGTAATAAGTTTACTTTGAAAATACAACCAGGTTTTTAGTATTTATCGTTACATAAACTTATGAAAACATACAGAGCAGTACGTCGGGCAGGCCCGCGTCTCCCGCTGGACCAAAACGCGCTGGCCGTGACCTCGTGCCGCTGGCGCCGGTGCCGGAGCTCGTGCAACTGTGAGCAACACCACGGTTGCTAGCGAACTAATCTAACTATGCACGCTGCGGACGCGAACTAATTACATTATTTGCATATAGTTGCTAATCCGAGAGTCATTCAGACATTGTTTGGCTTGAAATATACAAAAACTGTGAGTTTTGTGAACTTGAATGTTAGAGAGCGGCGGTGACGTCACGCGATGCTTGTGATAACGTCAGCCTGACGCGAAATAAAAAGTTATCAGCCGTCGGATCTGTGGCCTTCGGTGAGGAGTCGGCGGTAGATGATGAGATCATTTACTTGATTGTGACAAGAAGCGCCCAGCCACACTAATAACGTTCGGTTATAAGTTTATCAGTATCAGTTGCATTCAGTACGTGACGTCGCGATCTATTTATTAGTCGAGATCGTGAACTCGGTACTTTGTAAATCGGCCAAAACAGGTCCTATTACTACAATACGATTTACTGGTGCATTTCATAAACCTTAATCGTGGATGGACGAATCGACTGATTGAGCACTGTTTATAAATACTGAAAAAATGCTACGGGCAGTAGGATATGTAAGTAGCGCTGAAGGTCTAGTTCTCACAGTGGTGCGCGGCCCGTTACAGGCGCGTGCACATGCGCCCGCGCACCACATGGGTAAAGGTCGCGCCACCCCGCCGCACAGGTACCGTTACACGCCCCCGCACCCCGCGGGGAAATCACCTGACATTTAGAGTTTTTGTGCTAATCGCGTGGTGAATAATGTATGGGCCCCCTAGACTGGTCTAGCCTGAGGGTGAGGGGTACGTGGGTGGGAGTGACATTCATCGACGGGTTACGCGCGCTACATCATTGCTGCTCCCGACAACATGGATGCCGGTGAGTCCCATTACTCATTAGTTCATAACTTATATTGCGCTCGGGCACTGATGCAGCGTCGCAGGAGCCTGGCAGCCAAGACGCCGTGGCCGCACGCCCCTCGCGCGCCAGGCTTCTTGCACCGCCAGTTCAAGCAGGACACCGCCACAGTCGTCCTATTTGCATAATCTTGTATATTTGTACCTACTAGTGATATAACGAATATTCGCATTCGTATTCACGAATATTCACATATTTTTTGCCATTTGCATTCGTGTTCGCAAGTCCCATGTGAATATTTGGCGAATGTATTTGAGAAACAAAATGGAAATAATATATTGATTGAATGGATACGGAATGATAATATACAATAAAATAGAATAGAATAAACTTTATTGTACACCAAAAAGTAACACAGCTAATATAACTGATATGGTTTTACAAATACTTATTTACTTTATTTAATACTAGCTTTTGCCCGCGGCTTCGCCAGCGCACATATAATATAGCCCATGTCACTCAAGAATAAAGCAGCTGTCTATCGGTGAAAAAATTGTTTGCAATCGGACCAGTACTTTCAGAGATTACCTCCTACAAACAAAAAAAAACTACCTCTTTATAATAATATATATTTAGTGTAGATTTGAATTTAAAAAAATTGGCAACTAAATTTGAAATACTTTCACTTTTATTTTTGTTAGTCTAATTAAAATAGAAACAAAATCACAACTCAACAAAAAATATGTACCTATATAGATAGTAATGTCTTTCCTCATTAAAAAGAAAACATGTTCCTCCACATTTTCAGTGTCACAAATTGTGGACAACATAAGTATTAGTGAAATTTTAACTTATGTTTTTAAATTGTAAATTTTTAAGAAATACGTATTTATTTCTGATTTGAATATTCGCGAATGGAAATCTAATTACGAATGTTGATATTCAAATAAAGTTCGCGCAAAATGTCATACAGGTTTGACATTTCTTGTCGACCAAGTTAAAATCGATGTTATCAGAGCCGTTACAGACTGATTGTACGAAGCTTATCACATTGAGTTCATTCGAATAGATTTGTTACGATTTGAGGTCAAAATGTTGTTTTACAATTTGTGACACTGCAAATGTGATATTCAAGTTGTGTGATGGATAAATATTAAAGTAAAAAAAAAAACATAACAGCTGAATTGCCATTCTATATCCATTCAATCAATATATTATTTCCTTTTTGTTTGTTTGAAACATACGCCAGACATTCGCATGTTTCTTGCGAATACGAATACGAATGTCAAAAAATGAGTGAATATTCGCGAATGCGAACGTGAATGGGAATATTCGTTTGTTTCACGAGTATACCTTTCAAATTTAAAAAAGTCAAAGTCAAAACTTTTTAATTCACTTAGGCCTACATGGGCACTTATAAAACGACAGAAGCTAGTGCACGGTTCCAAATTGGTCGTTTCCTATGAAGAAGAACCGGCAAGAAAAAAATGGTTGTTCTTACAATATTTCCATATTACAGTATTAATAGATATTATGTAAGAACAGTGTAGACCGGTCTATATTGTATTCAAAAGCAAAATAAAAATAATCATATTAAATAAGTGAGTCAAAATAGGACGTAATCTAAGAATTCACGGAATCTACAGTGTTCTTCCATTTACATTATAAAAAAGATGCTATATGAAACAAAAAAAAAGCTAGAAAAAAAAATAATTACAACTATCAATAAATGAGACGTTAACAAGAATACTAACGAATTTAAGGTGATTGGGGTCAAGTAATATAAAAATATTGCAAACGCATTGCGTTAGAAAGAAAATAAATAATAATATGTTATATTACAACAAAGATGGAGCAGTTAATACATACATTTACACAATATTATGAGTTACCAGGGGGCCACATGTGCAGAGGCAGTCATTGCCAAACAAGCGTGTCTTCGACATAGTCTTTAACCTTGTAATACACTAGCCTTTGCCAGCGGCTTCGCTCGCGTAGGTACATGAAATATAGCCTATGTCACTCAGGAATAAAGCAGCTTTATACAAGGTGTAACGTTAAATGCGCAAAACCTGAAATTAGTTTGGATCACAATAACGAGCAGAATCAATTAAACCACTTTTTAATATAGGTTACATTTAAAAAAAATCTTCATGAAAAACTTTGACCTGTCTTTTTATGAATAGGTCAAGCCATAACGTGTGCAAACCCGCTGAAATAGGTAAACAAACATAAATAGTTGTTATCAATTCAAATTTTCTCATACACGGAATAATAAAAGTTCTTATTTCAATGCAGATATTAATTTTAAACAAACTAAAAGTGCACATAAAACCTTTAATTATTTTTTTCTCACTGTATAAGGTCAATTAAATTAAAAATCGTTTGGGGTGTCTGAGGTTTTGCGCATTTAACGTTACAGGTTGTAAAGAAAAAAAAATTAAATAAGACCAGTACTTTCAGAAATTACCCCGTACAAACAAAAAAAATACAAACTACCTCTTTATAATATTAGTGTAGATAAAAAAAAAATAATAACATTTTATGAGAAAATATGAGTATTTTATCAGAACAGCCAACTTCACAATTACAATAATAAGCTTTTTAACAATCCATTGTTACGGACGTGACGGCACCAACTGAAACCCCCTGAAGGCGACGCGACGCCGGCTCTGACAATCAATATTTTACAGTTATATGCATTTTTTACTTCTTGTTAGCCAACGTTATTATATTTTTTACAAATTAGGGAAATTTTAAAGCAATTACATTCGTCGTGTCGGAGAAAGCAATCTTGTAAAAAATCATTCGGTTTGTGACAAAAAGACGCCGCGACTTTCTAATTTATTGCTCGAGCGCCGAAGGAAGCGTTAAAAAATACAATAAACAATAAAAAAGTAAAAATCGCACAAACGTTAGTGTGCGCCGTTATCGGTCCCGGGCGGCCAGGGCGCGGTCCACACAATGAGACGTCGTAAAAGAAAGCTGTCTCAATGGTCAGCGCTCAGCGCCTGTTGCATGTTTTAATAATCGCCTTATTATGCAATGTGCGAAAAAATCTAGGTAGCGTTTCATACAATAAAAGTGGATAATTTTCAGGCGTATCCTTTTAAATATGCATCCGCGACTAATGCGAACCGTCCCCGAAGCGGCGAGTCCGGGTGTGGAGCCGAGCCAGACTCCTCGCCGCAGCTACACGGAATGTGTTTTAAAGTGAGCAGGCGCGCTGGCAGCCGGGCACTTGTCGAGCTCAAAGTACCTGTATGTAGTCCGCGAGAGTCGTGGGCTCGCAGGGTCGCGCCACTGGATCACACTTGATCCACATAACATGATGCATGAAGGGCGAGGGCGCGACGGTGCGGGCCGGAGGAGGGGCGGGGTGACCTTTCGCGTGGTCCCGTTAGCGGCACCTGCGCGGACGTTAGGGTCCCGCTAGCCGCTCGCCGCTCCTGCCACGCAGCACATTCATCGCTGCTAGCGGATCGAGCCCGAGGAGATCATTCGACATGAACGCTCAATACTTTGCAACTACCTAGTTTTTTGGACAATAATGTTTTACAATATAGTCGTGCTCTTCCAATTATTTAGCGAGGCCGGCAACAAATATTAAACTGTTCTTTATCATTCATCAGTCGGTGGCGGTTACAATGAACGTTTTGTCATCGCCATTTTTTTATGGAATGTATAATAATGCATAGAGCGAGATGAGAGTTGCTTGCAGTTACGTTGCAATGTTATCTTAAATTGAATACGCGGTGCGTGAGATCGATCCGGATCAGTCGGCAGATCATATCTACCGTTACATTGTGATAAATGAACGAGCCCCGAAAGATCCGACAAAAAATATAATGGACGCGGTTACATCAGCTCAATGATTGCAGTTTGATCATGGTTCGAGTCCACTGCGGAGCGGCAGCCCTGCGCGTGCGCCTTCGATACCAATGTCACACAATGGGCGTCCGTCGGTTGCGCGGGATGCGGCCTGCAGACCATAGCGATAGGTTTTGTGTGCGGGAATCAATCGGCTGCGCGTAATGCCCTCCATTAGAATACTTACATTCAAATGACGTGCACCGCACCGCTCCCACGCCCGCCTGCGCGTGCGCATTCTAACTATTCCAGCACGCACCAACACGAGAAAAAACATTCCAAGTCCTTGCGAATATTATATTTTCTACACTTACGTTATGGAACCTACTTAATATATATTTCAAATTAATATAGTCGCATTCTATCTCTAGAATGAAGAGGAGAATAGCCAAAGTGATTTTGTGTCAACGTCTGCAATAACGTTTATTTTGCACTTGACTGATGGATTTGGGGTGAAACCAGGTTTTAAAGCCAACGAGGAGTTGAAGATTTGGCATTATTATGACATGACACCTCTAACTTTCTTACCAATCTTTGTTGTTACGTTATGACGACTGAGTCTGCCATGTACATGTAAGTGATCGACTCAACTGACTGACCACCGCACTTCTTACACCACCACCACCACACTGTGGTGCAGAGCAAGGTACTAGTGCACGGAGCACATACCATCGCTTGGACGTGGTACCTTCGTAATAAACAGCGATCAGTATGAACAGGGACAAGTTGCCGCCGTCAGTTGCTCGCGACGTAAGTTTGTCTCGCGTTTAAACGAATGAGTTGCGTAATAGTTATCGAAGTGTGTGCAATTGAGTGGTCGGTGTAACGGGACGTCGACGATATCGGGGGTGAGTGACATGTGTTGATATTTGCGACGCGTGGCGCGTGCCGGCGGCCGCGTGCACCTGCGCGCGCTGCGTGCCGCCCGGGTCAAGGTCGCCGGCCAACACCACGGTCACAGAAGACCCGCTCGCGGTTTAACTCAAACAAAACAGTTTCAAAAGAATTATCTTTTTCGTTTTAGATTTCCATTGAAGAACTACACAAGATAGTATAGTTTAGTTAAATGATATTGCGAGATAGTGATCGCGCATGGCCGCACAACACGCAGTGGAACTTCTGCAGGTCTCCTTGAGTTGACTTGTGCGTAGCGTGGTTATGTGAGTAGGTAGACGCAAACTGTTCTATCTTTAAGCCCCGCTGACTGTTTCGTCTGCAGCGACACGTTAACTAATTGTTACTTAACTATGCATGTCATTTACAAAGTCTGCAATCTATATTGCACACTGTTACTGGGTGCTGTTTCACTGGATGCGCACCTCGCCCCCCGCCCGCTCCACCCCGCGGATCGAGCTTAATGAGTGGACGTGATCCGATCACGGTGCGCTACATTTTTACAGCGAGATATTTCGTGAGTCAGGCACGTAACAAACCAATGTCGTTAACATCCACGCATGGAAATAGGTTCCATCGACTGCAGTCGTATTGTTTCGTACAAATTACTTTTGAATTATTGTAATACGTATAGGCCGCTACCAATTGTGTTATAACAACAGGGTCATGTCCACAAAATAAAACTTAGAATGAAAATATAAATCAAGTTAAGAGCGATCCGCAAAGGGCGGTGTCCCGCGAGGTGCTTGCTGCCGTGTCGTCATCCTGCATGGACGGCGGAGTCAAGGGCGTGGAAGGATATCCTTTATTTGTAGTAAGCTCAAGTCGCCGGTATGTGGACACTACAGGGGAGCTCAATTCGCCGCTTCCACGGCGTGGGCGTCGTCGCGTGACACTCGGAATGAGCAGCAAGCGCCCGCCGCGCCGCGACCGACGTCGTACGTTTACGGACTCTACATACACACACACTACCAAACGCATGCTAATAGGTATTCTTTGATAGCTTTATTAGAGTTGTTTAAGGAAGCTCTTTCAAAATGACAGTGCAGTTTCCACGACACACGCAAGCACCATTTCACTTCTGCAAGCAATTATCTCAACACTGCTTACTTTTATCGTTAGTTTTACCGGGGACGGTATGATCTCGTCACATCTCTGTCGGTTTCTATATTAACAGACAGATCGTAAACATGCTCGGAGCGCGCTGTCCGTCTGTTACGTCACCCGGGGGACTCGCGGCCGGTCCGGCCCGATCCGGCGGTACACCTGTCGTATATTACCCAATTCGACAGCTCTGTAACTCACTAGGACGGTCACCGTGACCGGATCACCGGACAGATGCAATACTTACGATTAGTCGTAAACATTCGCGCCGGTCAACATGTTACATTTAGAATATCTTTGAAATGCCTAGTCCACTAAGTGTTCCAATTTTCTACAGATTGAGGAGGAGTGGAATATAAATTAGGAATGCCAGTAAGTAACTACTATTCCACATCACGCGGTACCGGTCTGTTTGGCTACATACACATTATACATATAATATGTCATGGAGAGTGTTGTAGTCACTTCCACATCAGCGTTAGCACTGCATGTCGAGTGTTTAGGGTCTACTCTAGTAGTCTTATCTTGTTTGTCGAGTAAAACGCAGTACTATGCTTCGTTTTTCTCGTAGAGTATCTGCAGCGATGTGCACTTTTTGCAGAATTTTGGATTATTATGGTTTTTCTCGATGCACTTGTGGTTAGTTTTGGTTTGCACTTCCTGACGTCAGCGCCTCGAGCTGTGGGGCAGTTGTGTTGTTCACTGACTAATTATTGTAATATTAAGTGAACACTGATACAGTGTGTGTAGATGCGCCGATAGCGCTCGGACAGCGTCCAGCGCTGCGATAACACGCTAATTAGAGCGGCGTCCGTCAGCGTGGCAGCGGCTAAGCGGGCAGCGTGTTCGTTACGCTTGCCATGCGGCTTTACTTACACTAGATACAAATAATTAATAATACTCGTAGTATCTATTGTAATGTAATACATGTGATATGTTTCATTAGGGTTTTCGCTAGAGAATGCAAATCTCGCGAGATTGGGGCTTGAGCGAGATCTCGCGAGATTATGAATAACAATATTGCGAGATCTCGCTAATCTCGAGATCTCGCGAGATTGGCAGTTTTGTGTTTTTTTTTTTGCAAATATTCACAATATTTGAATAAATTAGGAAAAAATAATAAAAATTATAAGTATTTTAAAATAATCATAGGCGCGGGCTTGCGGACGGCGAGCAATGAGTAGTTTGCTGTCGAACCGTCCGATAACTGTCCGGATAGAGCCCAAGCCGTCGATAGCGCGCACTAGGTCGAAGCCTACTGGGGCCAGGGTTAGTTCCGAAACGTAACTCAGCCCCGGTATGAAAGACACGAAGTCAGTAATAGTCTGACACTATCTCCCGCTCCGCCCAAGGGCGGGAGATGTCATTTGGATGATTTTTACCCACCAAAAAAAAAGTATTATTAGATAAATATTTATTTTCACGAATTTACTCAATACATTTTTTGCATCAAACATTGTTTGACGTATCTGTCTATAATTTTTTTACATCCGTGTCTATCCGTGCTTCGAATAAGACGTTTTTATGCTTGAGTAAAATCTCGTTAATCTCGCGAGATCTCGCCCTTTTTCCGTCCGAGATCAATCTCGCTAAAAAAGGCCGAGATCTCGGATCGAGATTGCATTCCCTAGTTATAGCCTTTCTAAGTAGTCTTCTCGTCTTGAAAAGCCATACCCATTTTTAGAAGCTCATCACATTGTACTCGCCCTCCGAAACATTAAATATAATAATTCTGCTTCAAACATTTCTAATACTGGTTGCATCTGACTCATCTGTTCATGACGCCGAGTCGAGTTCGAGGCGAATTCAAAAAGTGACAATTCACTTCGCATTAAAGACATTGGCAACAAATTACGAGCTTATGCAGATTGGAATCACCACCTTTATGTATTCTATTAATTATATTGTTCTATTAATTAATGATGCGATCATGAAGTCATCCTAGTTGTAAAGTCAGTCAGCAGTGCAGGCGATGAGTCATGCCGTACTGACAGAGTACTGTGCAGTGTAATGCGACTCCGGTAACAGCCGCGGCTTCCCACTGAAGCCGCATCGCTCCTATTAACATAATGTCATGCAAAACACGTCCAATCCCTCTAGGCTGTCGCTGGGTGATGGCGCCGTGACGTCATCGTATTTTATCATACAGGTAACTGCCACACACATGGTGGTTCTGGAGAAACCCTCAAGAATATCATAATATGTAACAGAAGCAGCCCTATTACTCTTGCGAAGGCTTTGAATTCGTTATTGGGCACTGTTTTTGCCGGGCCTCACTCATGTGATCAATGTATGTGGAGATAGTCCCACAGCTGAGCAAGTCTCGTTACGCACACGCGCCCGAACTAGGGAATTCATTATAATTGACCCGCTGCGGTAATTAGCCGACGTGTAAGCAGAGCACTGGGAATAAATTATGTCTATGAATAATTGTCTAAATATTATAACGAGCTCGCCATTTTCAATTATCTCACATAGTGCCGCGGTAATGAGCGCACATAGTGCCACGGTTCCGCTCCGAATACGCTGCCGCGCGAGGAGACTCTAGACAGGGGGGCGGAGGAGGGGTGGCATGCTAATACACAGCTTGTACCCGATCAAGTTAATATAATAATATAATTGTAAATCCGCGCACGCCACGCGTGACGCCATAAACTAATCGCAGCAAAGCGATGCTATTTACAGCGGCGACGAGCAAACAGCCAGCAGCGAGCGCACACACTATATTAACTCTTATATACTTCACTGTTACACACGATACGTAAGTAACGAATTTCTAGACGACTGTCGGCTCATTATAATTTAATGAATTATCAAATAGGTAATGCCGAGTGTAACGTATTGCGAGCATGATTGCTGTTGCTCAGAGGCACGATAGCTGTGCTCTTAGCTCATTGGAGCTCATCTCAATATCGATCACTTCAACTCTCTTGAACTTAAACAAGTTTCATCTGAAGCCAGCGTGCTGCGAGTTGTACGCACTGCTCAACAGTCTGTGCCTCTATGACACTGTAGAAATGTAATAACTATGACCGATTTTCTCAAGTAAAACTAAGAACCGGGTGCAGTTGTATGAAGCCTATCAAATGTATAGCAAAAGCGCGTTCAGATCAAAGTAGCACTCGTCACCAAAGTCGATTATAGGTAAAATTTAAGTTTGCACAAGTATAGTCTTCGTCTTCGCAGGCAAAAAGTTCTCAAACGATACAGATACCACAAAGATCTTTTGACTCTTTGGCAGACATTGGAAACTTTGCCAGCCAAGCAAATCGAAATCTTTTTTGCTACAACAGGAAAGGATGGCAACACCATTAAAACAAATGGAGGAAGACAGTTAGGCACCACTTTACCTATAATAGGTAAAGTAGCACGAGCTTCCAATAACAATGGCCTGACACTTTGAGAGGTTCACGAACACCCCCAATCTATCAGAACAATTATTAATAGCATAGAAAACTCGATTTACATCTTTTATAGCGCCAGACAAATCTACCCGAGCAGCTGTATATAATTGAAGATCGAATGAACACCAAAGACAGTGAGTTATAAAATGTATGAAGATGGAGAATAGCAACGGGGAAACAAAACTGCCTTGAACACCAGAATCCAGATCTCGCCAACCCGACGAAGTCTTGTCAACGCGACCTGAATACTGCCGTCCCCGAAGATCCATTCCAGCGTCTTGGAAGAAACCATAAGCTGTGAAATAATATGATCATTAAAGTCATTGGAGAAATTAATTAATACCAAAACAGAAATCTGGACCCCAATGTGTCTTTTATGTCACCTGTCACTAGGAGAGCAGAGGCAGTACTGTGACCAGACATGAATCCGGATGGAAACGAGTTAATAAAATTATTTTGGTGGACAAATCCGAAAAACTGCTTACTTGAGGTCTGTGTCCATACACATACCTCAAGTACGTTGGCTAGAGGGTTGGGAATTGTCTGGAATCACGGGAAAAAATAATTATGTTAGGGGTGGTTAGATGCAAGAAGAAAGTCGAGGATCAAGGTGATCAAATGACGATTGATGTCATCACGGCCCACAGCCTTGGATTTTGTGGACATGGTGATCTTTTTGTTATCATCCAAGGTACCAAGAGAAAAGTGAAATAGTTTAATGGTACGACCTAGTAGGCCTGAAATTAAATCAACCGTCTGAGACCACATTTAAGAATTCAAATGACAAGAGGAGATGACCGTTCGTCGTGACGACGCATGTGATAGCATGCGAAAGCATGTGTCAACCCGTGGACGTCTTTCAAATAATAATAATATTAAAAGCGTTAAAAAGGCGGCCTCTGCGAGTTGGGTTCGAGTCCTCGTACGCCTTCCAAAGGTCCAGGACCCCAGTGTTCTGAGATATAATAGCTAAGGCTTTCAGTGTCGATTCGATTCTGTAAAATCGAGACTTGGCCCAGTTCCGGGAATCCCGGGAAAATCGAGATTTTGGAGACTCGTTAAAAAGAAAAATGTTTATATTCAAATATTAGGTATTAAGGCAATCAATATAAGATACAGTAAAGAACTTTATTAAAAACAGTATTTCTATCTTGTTTTTCTTCTGCCGTGGTGTTACAATCGAGTAAAATAACAATGACGAGTTATTTTTTGCTTTTTAAAAGTGAGCACGTAAAATCATTATGCATCTAATATGATTTCAATATGAAATCTAAGTTTTGAAAGCAAAAATTCGAAACAAGAACAACTCTTAACAGCAGATATCTGCTGTTAAGAGTTGTGGTCGTACCATGCAGTATCTAGTTTGGTAGATTTAAAAAAAATCTACGTAAGTTTCTAAAGCCTAACTATTCCCGACTGGAGGTATAAGGCTCGGGTCACGAAAAAGACCAATATAATAATAATATTCCACAACTATCACACAACGCCCTCTAGTCCCAAGCTAAGCAGAGCTTGGGTTATGAGTACTAGACAACTGATAAACATACTCATATGTCTCTGACGTCAATGCACAAACGAATACCATGGACCCAGTACATGATTCTGGACCCCCCTGTGGTGGAATTTTTCGTTGGCTTTACATACACAAATATTACAACCAGACACAGAACAAATGTTCATGCTCATCACACAAACATTTGTCCTGGGTGGGAATCGAACCCATGACCTCCGGCATAGTAGTCAGGGCTACTAACCACTAGACCAACAGGCCAGTCAAATGATGATGATGAGTACCGCACGATCCACACTCGCACCTAACTAACATCAGTGCAGACAAGATTAATTGTTTCACGAGTTCATTTTACGCATCATCCGACGAGCACACTTCGTTACAATACTACGCAATTGTAATCTTCTATGAGGTCATCATCATCATTTCAGCCGAAAGATGTGCACTGCTGGTCATGCACCTAATGAAGTAATCCGGTCTTTACTTTGTTTACTCTATTTGAATTTTGACTTAGATCTCTGAAATACACTGCGCAGAGAAAGTGTCTCTTTTGAGACCATATGAAGAACCCAAGGTACAATAGAAGCTAGCTATTCTATTCATATTATGTATGCAGGGCCACCTTGTTGCGTAGGTTTGATTGTCATTCATGTTGAGATAATGTTAGTCTATTCCGACTATTACTTTTTCAGTATATCACCGTTGCATGTTGTTATTAGTAAATATGTAATGATTTGAGCTCGATCAGCCGATTCCTCGTTAGATATAAGCTTGAAAGGTAATCTGCCGGTATCCATTTGTATTGCTAAAGTTGCTTATTGGAATATTTCCTCAAGGCACTACCTGTAATCTTGTAGAGTACCTACTTGTGGGTAGAGCCTGTGCAGTGCAGTTTACAGGATTTGTACTGTTTTCAAACTTACCACGGCTTGCAAAGTTGTTATTACACCGTACCGAAACAACCGGATCCGATGTAACTCCAGAACACTGACTCCTCAGCCAGAGGTCTAACCTAGTTTAAAGATCCTTTAATGTACTTTATATTTTATAAGGTTTTTAATTGATTCAATAAAGTTATTATTATTATCGACCAGATTCCAGTTTAAGCAGTGGTTGGCAGGCAGAGGTCGCCTCGCTAGTGAACTGGTGTGCAAGAAGCGATGCGTGCTGCTCGCTTTCGGCGGCCGCACATTCCGGGGGCGAGTGTTTATTCCGCTTATCTGAATTTTAAATTGTGGCGAAGTCCCCCAGCCGCCCCCGTACCCTCGCCCCTCGCCCCGGTCGGATTCCTAGCGGTCTCGCCAATCCACCCGTAAAAACCCAATCAAGTGGCCATTTTTGTGATGCTCCCCGCTTTGACACACGATTTCACTTTCGACCCGCGCCGCTGTTCCGCACTACGCTTACAAAAACTTCAACAAACCGTTTTATTTTAGATGTAGATCGCTTGCGACGGCGACCGCCGCCACCGCCGCCATCGCCGCCGCCTCCGCGGACTCTTGCGCAACACTTCGACTTGTTTTCGCTTACTTTTATTTGTGAGATCTTAACGCGACTATAATGACTTCAGATATTTTCCATGAATCCGAAAATCTATAATTTATCTTTATTGCTCGATCTGAAATTCGAAGTTACTAGGTTTGATCCTATCCGACCATGGTCTGAAATAAAGGTGACAAGTGCACCACGTCGCGTGTGGTGTGCGGTGGTCACAGTCTCCGGAGGCTCGGCGGTGTGCGCGGGCGCCGCTTCCCAGAACATTCAATTTGTCGGTCATTTGATTTAATGCTGGCGTGAGAACCGGCGGCGCGTGCACGGCGCGGGATCCGAACCGGCGGCCGCCGCCGCGCCGCTCATTACGATCACTTACCACTGGTGTGACTGTCTGCGTCTGAGCCCTTTCCCTTCTACCACACGGCTCGTTGTCACATTACGAGTTGAATACCACCTTGTCTAATAAGAAAGGTTGAGTATTTTAATTTCAATATACGTGTTCATATATGATGGTCGCCCGTAGTAGTAGTAGAATGTATTATTTCCAATAAGATATTTTAAAGAGATACCGAATTTTCTTACTAGATAAGTAATAGAAACGAATCAACAGGAATCTTATAAAAAATCCCCAAGGATCTAGTTAGAATGTTAAGAAAATTTATAAAACCAGGTCTCCTTCATTCTTATTTGATTTTTGCAAATTCAATTGCAGATCATCTCTCATACAAGTTTCTTATTTGCTCTTCATGGATCGCGAGTTCTGACTCTAAGAACAGGAATGAAAAAAATGCTTATTTGCTCAGTTTAAATGATATAAGGTGAGTGAGATCAAAACAGACAGCCATCGAATGAAGTGCTGCTCGAAATGAATTCAGGTGAACTAACTCTGGAGTGCGGCTCTGTTACAACAGGGGACCTGCGGTTCGTGCCTGTGCGCTGTTGTGCGTGTGCGCTGTTGGAAGGACATTAAGGCGAGGTAGGGAAGGCGGAGCCGGGGTAACCTGCGCGCACGCAAACATTTTCAACACATTTTGATTTACGTGCGTATCATAAGTTCGAGAATGACGAGTAGCATCGGTCTCGACAACCGGCGACAATATTGCTCATTTGTGCACGCACCGCTCTGCTGAGCTCCCCTCCTCCCCCCACCGGAAAAAACCAAAGTTATGTATGCAACCGAAATTAGTTACAATTTTACGAGCATGTTAGTCCACCATATCCACAAATGCGCAAATCGAATGTTGTCAGTTGGTTTGCTTGTGTGCTGTGGGTGGCGTAATTTAATACTTTTGGTTGCTCTCGTTTATTTAACATTTTATACTCGAACACTATACAACACCATCCTTATTCCATATATCTCAGCGGTGAATTGTGAAAGAAGAGTAGTGTTATTATAACAGTAGACAGCAATTAATGAGCAAAATATGGGTAGATTAGTTGAATCATTATAACACAGCAATGTTCATGCGGGTAGTCGGAGCTGCGCCACGCGGCGTGGTGGCGGTGGGCCAAGAGGAATGCGTGGATTTGCATGCAGCGAGCAGTGGGCACGGCCGCAGCCCCCGCGGCGCGCCCGATGCCGCTAATGGCGCCGGCGACGTAGCGTAGCCCACTACAGAACACCCACTAAACCACTGGTCACGACGGACACACAGGCACGGTGAGCTGGGACAAGCTTTATATTGTTTGATCTCGACACGCTCAAAATATTGTCTGAGAGTTTGCAAAGTTATACGTCAGCTATGTACTAAATAGCTAGTTTGCTAGTACAGTCAATTAGATACGTCGCTTGCCTTCTTTATGCAGTTTTGTATAATGGTGACTTGTCGGTGCGCAGTTGCACTCTTTGCGTGTGGAGCGCAGTTGTAGGCGCGCCTGGGTAGCCGCGTCGACAGTATGTCACGAACCTGCTCACGACCGCATCTAGCAGCGCAGTCCTCACAGACGGCAGCGCTTCATCTCCAACGTGCATACGAGCGTCAGCATCCGCGTTATGAGGGGATGCTGTTTGACGTGCCGCCTATGTACCGTCGCTCGTTTGCAGAACACTGCTCAGTCTGCACGTTCCCCGACCTCCAAGAAGTCTACACACCGTCAATGCCGGTTTATATTGATCAACGACATTGGGACCTAGCCATAATTAGTTTTCAAGTAATATCCATTCGTCACGTTGCTGGTCATTAAGTGCAGCGTCAGCGTGGCTGCTGCGTGTCGTCTGCGTGGCGGTTGCGTGCGTCTCTTCACACGTGTCAATTAGAACGACGCTTGCTGCTAATTTTCTCGCATTTCGCATTCAAATGATCGTTCTAAGAGCTCTAATCCGCGCCATTGTTTCTGCTAAACAATCGCTTCCCACCACGCAGCCACGCGAGTCTTCACCGTACGCTGCACGCGTATGGGTCAGAATGCATCGCCGCGCGCGCCGCTGTGCGAGTGCGGCGGCGCGCGGCATGCTGCTGTGGACGCGATCATTACAGCGACCGCTAATTAAACGTAATGACGGTGTGATAAACAAACAAACACACGCTTTGCACCCAGGGGCAGGAGGGGGGGGGGAGAGGCTCGTAGTCAGATCTGAATAGAAGCGGCACTACACTCGTGTTTATTATAATACACATCTAATTAAGTAGCTCTCTCGGCGCTTGTGTCCCACAGCGCATGCGTCCCTAGTCGTGACGTGCTCGTCACTAATCCACCACTCGCATGATGCTAATTAGAAAGGTACGCATAGTGGTTGTATGGAAGAGAAACCGCCCGGGTCACAGAAGGTACAGCTGTTCCTGTAGCAAACACAACAGTAAGAACGAATTCTTACCGACACTAAATAAAACACAGTACAATGGCATGTACCTGTATAGGTACAATACATTGTTGAGCTATATAGCTAGTGTTTTAAAGTCGCGTCGCCTGTATAGGCGCCGCTTATCAGGCACGGGTTGCTGCGTGCGGTAATCACCGCACCTCGCGCTCTGCACATCGCGCTCTGAACGCTGCGCTCTGCACACTGCGCTCTGCATGCTGCGCTCTGCACGCTGCGCTCTGCACGCCGCGCTTTGCACGCTGCGTTCTGCACGCTGCGCTCTGCACGCTGCGCGGTGTCACAAGCGTCTGATTGCACTAAATGCAACAAGTTCAGTTTACACAGCAGCCAATACTTGAGTTTGAGTAACTTCTACTGTGAGTGTACTTGTGCAGTTTATATCAAGAATAACGTTGTTTTGCTTATTAGTAATGAACCCAGTGTCATGGCTCGGTGGTAACTGCTCCTGTATGCGCCGAAAGAAGACGAAAAGAGCTCCAAACAATGTCAGTCAGTGCTGATCTTGGGATAGTCTTCATCATTATCATATCAGCCGAAAGACGTCCACTACTGGACATAGGCCTCCCCCAAGCGTCGCCACAACGACCGGTCTGTGCGTCACGCATCCATTGGATTCCCGCGACCCTGACCAGGTCATCGGTCCACCTTGTTGGAGGCCTTCCAACGCTGAGTCTTCCGGTACGTAAGTAGGTAAGCTCTTTGAAAGTGGTTTGGACTGCCGCATAGGAGTTGAATTTTTTTCTTTGTAAGAAGTTGTCCGGAAAAAAATGGTAATCTTTTGGAGCAAGGTCCGGGGAGTACGGTGGATATCGCAAACATTCCAATTGTAGCACATCTAACTTAGTGGTAGTTTGTTGTGCAGAGTGTGGTCTTGCGTTGTCGTGAAGCAGCAGTGGCCTAGAGCGATTGACCAATCTCGATTGTTTAGCAGCTACCTAGTTCTTCCTTCATAGTTTGCAGTTGCTGACAATAGATAGTTGACGTAATCGTTTGGCCAGATTTTAGAAAGCTGTAGTGAACGATACCGGCGCTAGTCCACCAAACACTCACAAATAACTTTTTCTGAGTCAATTTTCGTTTAGGGCAGGATTTGTCTGGGTCTCCAGGGTTCAGCCATTACGACGAGCGCTTCCGATTATCGTAGAGTATCCATTTTTCATCACAAGTAATGATTCGATTTAAAATCACTTCATTATTGTGTCGGTTGAGCAAAGTAACACAGCAGTCGACGCGTGTTTGCAAGTTCGATTCACTCAATTCATGAGGTCATCGTTCAAGTTTTTTTTCCCGATTTTCTTCAAGTGCAATACACACTCACAGTTTTATCACTTACCCCGAAGCCTGCAGCTATCTCTGAAGTGCTTTATAATGGATCCACTTCCACAATAGCCTTTAATTCTTCGTTTTCATGTGCACGGGGTTGGTTGGTTCTGAAGGTCGAAATTTCAAGAACGAAAACGTTGAAACCAAAACCGTACCGTGCTTTCTTTTGCGAAACCAGCGCCGTACACATCGCACTGGTGCCACGGTAGAACTCGTACTGGTAAATATACCGATATTTTATGCTTTGCATTGTGCAGTAATAAGTGACGCCAAAGAAAAAAATAATGAGGAAAAAATAAATTAATAACTGTTTTTGAAACTCAAATGTACCAGCTAAATGAATTTAGAATTCTTAACCAAAGAGGAGATATTTCAGATCAAAGGGGTCAGTATTACAAAACGCTAATTTCATAAAATATGTAAGGACCTAATATTTACAGATTTTACTTAATTAACTCTTCAGATACCGCCAATTAGAGACACAATAGAAAGAAAATGGCAGGTTGTTGCGCTTGGGGTTTAGTGAAAACAACACATAACTATCATTATAAATACATGTCTAACAAAAACTCCTTATGACCTAAGTAAGTATCGGTATCGGAGAACTTATTTTTAGAATACAGAAACAAATTGAGTGATAATGGCATCTCCGTAAATTAAATTGTTAGTATTCTCGAACTACGAGTATACAAGTTTTTATAATACCAATAAGAATTTAAAGATGAGAATATAATACGGATATGTTGTGATGTGATGCGCGTACCTAACCGTGATTCTTATTGGCGTCACAACCACAACACAGGCCGCTATGACTGCAGTGTCGTGTAGTAGTTAGTTCCGCCGGCGCCGGCTCACAGCCTCCCGGTCTCCTCCGCACGACGGCACCACGCCGACGTACGGACAGCTGCTCTACGCTAGTTGTATCTCTAATAACAATATCGATGTATTGGCCGCAGCTGTTAATGATTTAATTTTATTTTATTTTCACCAAAAATTTATAGTAATTGTAATAACTGTTGAACGAAATAAAATCTAGTTGGTATGACGATACTGTAGAAGTGAGCCCAGGAGCATGGTGCGCGCGCGCAGCTCCCTGCAAACGACATCAACGCGCGGCGCACTCGACTCGCATATTCATCTTTTTTAACCGACTTCCAAAAAAAGGAGGAGGTTATCAATTCGGTTGTATTTTTTTATGTTTGTTCCCTTAGACCTCCGTCGTTTATGGACCGATTTGAAATATTTTTTTTTACTTAAAATATATACTTCTAGATTGGTCTATTTTTTTTCAGAATTCAGTTTTGATTATGAGATCCATGAGAAATTGAGGGAACTCCTTAAATATTGTAGTTAATATAGTGATTATGGTATTTTCATTAAGGACTTAAGCATTTCCAGTCAAAAAGTAAGGTTTAATTAAGTTAAGACCAGGAATGGCTAACGGAACTTCTTTCATACTCACACAGAAATCACAATGAAGGTAGTTAAACGATTATGACAATACGTGAGAGAGTGGTCAAACGTGAGCCTATACATCATAATAAAAAAAAAAATACAAATCAACGAATGGTTCTGAATAATTATGTTGAAAATGGTATCATCGAAGTGATGATGATGATGATGGAGCCGGAAGATAGGCACCGGAACTCCGTAGTTAATCAATGTATCTTAGCCGAGTTTGGGATTATTAGAATTGTCATAAGATGCACTTTGATGATATAAGGTACTATCAAACTGATCTGATGATGGAGCCAGAAATGGAAGGTGGACATGACTTCTAAGTCAACAAATAAAAAAGATACGGCCATTTATGTTGCAAAAAAAAAGTATATTTTGTAACTCTCAAAGACCGAAATTCATAGGGTATTTTCCGTTGACCCAGTATCCTAAAACTTGGCACAAAATAAGGTCTTATAGCACAGGTATAGGAATAAATCTGAAAACAGTAAATTTGTTATTACCTACGTCACAAAAAAAAAAAAATTAATCGGAAAAATCTTCTAGACTCAGGAATTGTAGTTTGCACGAAACCCTAAGTGTACGAGTCCGACTTGCATTTGCTCAGTTTTTTTAGTGAAGTCGGTTATTTTTTTTTTGTAAAGTTTCATTTCAATGCTAAACGTGAGTAGTTTACAAAGTTAATAATAATAATAATATTCCACAACTATCACACACCGCCATCTAGTTATGAGTTGTGTTATGAGTACTAGGCAACTGATAAACATACTTATATAGGGTGACTGGTAATTAGTGACCGATCCTTATACACGTGATTGTACTCATGATTATAAGCACATTACCTATAATTTTTTTTTTATACTCATTACTTTTATCACAATTACAAATCAACTGTTTGCACAAATTAACGCGCGCGCGCCTGCGACCGCTCAGCTGTCAGCCGCGTAACACCGTTGTCTCATGTACCTTACCTACAATAGTGATAGTGCACCCGCGCCGCTTGCAAGCCCATCAACAGTGTAGGTACCCACTTGTTCCTGTGAACAACATAAGGTAAAAAATGAGTTTAAAAAAAAGTTTCTTTGGGAAAGTTGTCTGTAATCATGAGTACAATCACGTGTATAATTATCTCAATATATTTCTAAAAACATACATAGTATGGATAAATTGCACCCAGACACAGAACAAATGATCATGCTCATCACACAAAAGTGGAATATCTCAAACATTTCTTGGGCGAAGCATCACCGTGCCCTCGTGGGGGTGATCGGTGGCGGAGACCTCTCGCGCCGGGCTTTAGTCGAGGCCATGGTCCGGAGCGAGGAGGAGTGGCAGGCGGTCGCTCCTTCTGCGAAGCAGTAATGCTAGCAAAGGAGGAAGCCGACCGCATCAGGCAACGGCGCCCTCGCCGCCGCAGCCGGGACTCCGATCCCGATTTCCGGGCACCGTAGACCCGGGCTCGCGGACGGCGAGCCATGGGTAGCTCGCTGTCCGACCGTCCGGTAACAGTCCGGACCGAGCACAAGGCGTCGACGGCATGCACAGCAACAGGAGGGGCCCAGCTGGGTCGAAGTCTACTGGGGTCAGGGTTATCCGAAAGGAACTCAAGCCCCGGTATGAAGAAGAAGAGAGAAGGAACGGGGTGGGATTTTAGTCAGTAAGAGTCTGACACTATCTCCCGATCCACCCAACAGCGGGGGTTGTCATTGGATGATTTTTGTCACCGAAAAAAAAAAATCACAGATTATTCCTGGGTGGGAATCGAACCCACGACCTCCGGCATAGCAGTCAGGGCCACTAAACACTAGACCAATAGGCCAGTCAAAAATTAATCTTAAAGTTAATCTTGGCCTAATTAATATTCTGGTAATTTCTCTATAGATTATTGCGATTTTTTTTTTTTCGTTTGATTGTCAAAGCTAGTAGTTCGTGATGGTCTTGTTGCACACTACGCGGACTGTGGAGCGCGCAGTGTCGCGCGGCGCGTGGGGACTGGGAACCCGCTCACTGGCGAGCACTGGTGCTGATCGAATGCACACTCGGTACTCACTCAGCTAGTCTGATGCTCTAGTACAATAACCGCTACTCTTATTGGTACGTTATCTCGCCGATGTAATCCAATAAAGTGCGGCATGCAATGATTTCTAACAAGATATTCACATCGGCCACACAAAACTCTATTACAGCAGATAATTGAGATAAAATATTGGTTAGTTGTGAAACGCAGACTCACGCCGGTAATAGGCGCGCGCGCAGCTCCGCTTTGTTGTGAGACAACAGGCTGGCCCGGGCGCAGGCTCGTGTTGTGATCGGCGCACACGCACGGCATACAATTAGTTACATTCTCTGTGACGATACTATTTGATGAGTAACACGTTTACTTTCATTACACTTAAGTGGTGTGACGTCATTTCTTCTTTATATTTAGTCAAGGCAGGATATCGTATTACTCGAAGTTGGCAAGAGGCGTTACCCCTCCAGGTCATCGCACTTGTACATAGCCTGATGCTGCGGCGGCAGCGCCCCTGTGCCGACGGCAGTGGCCGCAGTGCCTCACTGTCCACAACAGCCACTCGCTACAGGCGCAGGGCTACAGAAAACAAGTATTGAGTAAGCGGTGCGTACGCGCAAGTTTTTGTGCGGAGCGTGACGTCAGCAGTAGTGAGTACCTACCGGCGGGAGGAAGAGGGAGCGGGCGACGACCTCGCGCCGAGTAATAAATTAAGATAACAAATTAAAGTAAGCCGCGGACAAAGCGCCCTGTCACGGTAATAATATCATACAGTATTCCAACTTCATACAAACGGATGAAACGCGAGCTATACCTACGCGCCTCGGTTGTAGCATGGTCTCGGCATGTAGACAGTCGCGGCCGTCGCAACTTTGCCGCAGTGACGAACGGACACGACGGTTTTTTTTACAATTATCGCGCGATTATTGTTAATTTGTATAATTCAAAGTAAAGACGTGGTAATTATTAATAATAATAGTGGTTTATTGTACTATGTGTATGAATTATACTAAAAAAAAGCATTTTATTTAAATCTACCAATCAAAAAACAACACGCATTTTTATAGAACACTTCCTATTCAATCCACAAAGTATTTTGTTTATACATAAAAGTAAGTATATTTACAATCACAAAAAAAAAAACGGAAACCAACTAGACAAACGTAATTAGAATGCTTGAGGCGGGCAGCCCTATCGCATGTTTACGTACCGCGCGGCTGTAGGCATTTATTTCAAAAAGACGGCCGAGTTACAATACTGTATGATACTATTACCGTGGCCCTGTCTAGCGCCGAGCAGCAACCTGCGCCGACACCGATACCTACCCGTCGCCGCGCGCCGGCCGTGTGTCTCTTGTCTACTTACACGTTGTTTACTTTACTTAATCCTTCAGATACCGTCAATTAGAGACACAATAGTAAGACAATAGATGCGCGGCCACCGATGGTCGCTTGGGGATTCATGAATTAATAATGTTGCGCTGCTACATATCGCACGCTGAGAACGAAAGTGACCAATTTCAAAATTTTGTTTAAATGAGTTAAGTATACAGAATGACTTAAAAAAGTATATCATATCATAATTATTATCATATTATATTATCTAAAAACTTCTAATACTAAAGTAACCAATTTTTTCGATTTTTTTTAAAACTTTATTTTATACGAGAAAATCATATTTTTTTTGCAAAAACTATATAATGTTTCTAAAGCTATTTAGTGCAACAATAAATTTCAACAGAAATTCATAACTTTTGTTACCATGTTTTAGTGTTATTGTAAAATGAACAGAAAATGCTTAATACGACGGACACATTTTCGCTCTTTCCCAAAAATTAGCAATTTTGAGTTGAGTCACTTTCGTTCTCAGCGTGCGATATATACAATATGTTTGTCAGTATTTCGTCAGCAAGTAACCCTGCTCTTGCTTGTCACTCCAACATCAAGTAGAGACTCGCTTTCATATTTTTAGGGAACGTTCGCACTCACAATCTGTCAAGAACATGTCTAGTTTCTCTGCGTTTTGACAAGTTTTTGAGATTGTATGGAACTGAAATTATATTACTGTGGTATGAATTTTATCTTTATGTATTTCAAATACAAGAATTGGTCTTCTGATCCACTTCAATAATTATCTAAGACAGATAGGTATGTAGATACCTACCTGTCTTAGATAATTATTATATTATTATTATATAGATAGGATAGGAACTCTGGCGAATATTAATAAAGTAACTAATTACAAGTGAAGCATGCGCTAAAGATTCCGTAATTCGTCACAAAATATCCATTAAGCGGGTGTCGATAAGATCGGGGTGCGCACGCGCATCGTCGCGTCGCGTCGTCGCCATTAGCGGGAGCGATGCTATCGAAATGACGCTGGCGTCGCACGCAACTGTGGCGCGACTGTGCGACACCGGACATGCGCAGTGTCCGCACACCGAGCCCACTGTGCGGGACACAGTGACGAGTGCTGCAACTCTCACTGACAGTCATTGATGGACGCGGCAGCCGCGCGGCCGGCATCCACAAAGCGGATAATATCTTCATAAATCGATATTTCCACCGCTAATAAAGCGATATTAATTATCTAGTATTCAAATCTCGGATGTTGGGCATTCGTGGCGCGCTCGTGACCGCGCGCTCCCCCCGCGCCCCCGCCTGCGCCCGCGCATCGTCTCTCGATTAATAATCGCGGTCGACGGCCGCGGCCCGATTATTCGAGCTCGTGCGATTAACGATTATGATTCGATTACTGTTCACCGGCGCATTGTCAGCAGAGCCCGCGCCCGCGCAGCCTTCGCTGTCTCGCTCACAACAATAGCGTTCTTAGTTTTAACATCGGGACGAACGATAATCATTTCATCAGTTCATCGTCAGCTTCATCTACCTACTTGCACATTTAAAGTCGCCTCACTTCAATGTATGATCAGGTGGTCTAAACCTTCGATTTCTGTTATGTTTTCTCTACCACAAAATATTTTTTCATTACGCATACTCTGAAAGCGGGTCTAAACTTGCCTGTAGAGCGGGCTGAAAAGTATCACACTTTTCATCCCTAGGGAGTTTTACTTTCAACTAACAGCTGAAAATTTTTTTTTTTTAAAAACTAGGTCTATCTTCTTGTATTCGTAATGAAAAGCACAATGCTTACCTCGGGGTTAAAGTTACTTATTTAGTCCTCGCTACGCTCGGCCGCCAACTCCTTCTCGGGACGAAATAAGTAACTTTCACCCCTAGTGTAATAATGTACTATTTCATTACTCATACTCTGAAAGTAGGTCTGAAGTTGCCTGAGGAGTGGGCTGAAAAGTATCACACTTTTCATCCCTAGGGAGTTTTACTTTCAACTAACAGCTGTCAAATTTCGTAATGAAAAGCACAGTTACTTATTTAGTTCCTCGAATTAGCGAAAAAACCAACTCCTTCTCGGGACGAAATAAATAACTTTCACCCCTAGTGTAACAATGTACTATATAAAAATATTGGCATTACGAAGTACTTAGGTACCGAATCAACAATCGGTAAAAATTGTCATTGCGATGTCTCTTTCACCGCTTATACGATATTACATTACTATAACGGACTTGCTTTTAAAGGGGTTTTGATCCCATACGTAAATATTTGAATTCATCGGGTCAGATCATCCTCAATAATCAGAGCCGAAAGACGTCCATTGCTGGACATCAGACACTTGCAGCTCTTGGATTATCGCCAGGTTTACTGACCTATCAGTCCGTTAAACAATAAGCAGCATGTAGCTTTACTGAATGCTGAGAATAAAACGTAGACCCAAAGTCAGGCCACCAGTCACCAGTGAGTGCGAAGCGCCTGGCGACACCACTGTGCACTGTGCTATCAACCAATGATTTGCAGACGAAACTACTAGTGACATCCTGTGCACTGTGCGCTCTAAACTACTCTTGACCGGTTAAGAGTTTTTACTGTGACCGATACACGTCCACTGTTGGAGGCCTCTCCCAAGCGTCGCCACAACGAACAATCCAGTTCGTCTCGCTTCCATCGGTTTCCCGCAACCTTCACCAGGTCATCAGTCCACCAGGCCTTCCAATGCTGCGTCTTCCGGTACACAGCCACTCCAGAACCTTATACACTTTAGATAATATACTCACATAAGTATATCGCGCCTGATCTTAGAACTGATCACTTCATGATGTGAACAACCATTTCTCGAAACAGTTAAACATTATATACCTAGCCGACAAAAATGTTTTTGTGTTGAAGTTTGATGATTGTCAATCCACGTTTAACCATATAATAAATATAGGATGTTCATGGGATTATGAGATCTAATTAAATAAAAACTTATGGATTGCACTTACAAGATATCGCCTCAAACACAAGCTCTCCTATATGTATAATACACCAGTATTTTACATTGAGTCCAAACAAAATGGGGCTCTATGTGTCCTACCCCTTATGGATCATATTTGAGTAAACAAAAAAAAAAAACAAAATCCCTAAATTGTCCACGAAAATATACCATATTCGGTAAATTCATAATTTAATCAATCGTTCATATTGCTATCTACTAGATAAAACATTTTGATCGGCATTCATTCATTCATTAGCAATACAATACAGCAACAACTTTACAATATTTGCATAAATTGAGTGACATTTGGAATATAAAACAAACGCCCCTGACTTTGCTGTTTATTATTTATTTACATATTGACTAGCGCTTGTACAACGTTACATAGGACGTCCAAGGCGTTGTACAATAGAATCTGACAAACTAAAAACTATGAATATTATTTATTGAGACTATTTAAATAATGACAAGATCTTTTCTTACAAGCCCTTTAGGTAGGTATTTGTACTAATTAAATATTAGTGGTGTAATAGTCTGCAGTCAAATAAAAAGCCAATTGTTATTAAAATCGTGGATATCGATGGCACGACGTCGCTACAACTACATACGAACTGCTGATTGACTGCAGCCCGTATTAGCTATACATACTAACTTTAAAAGATGTGTAATACAAACGCGCTTAAAAAGCACTCATTGGTCATCAAAAATTCTTATATTTTGGTGTCAATGGAAAAAGTGTCCGGAACGCTGACAGCATCGTTCTTCTTCGTACCAACGGAATTACTAAGCTTCCGCGGTCCGTCCGTCCGTCTGTGAATCCCGTAAACTGTAAGAGGTAGAAAGTTGAGATTTTACAACAGAACACGTGTATTACCTATTGCGGTTACCGGAGTCTCCATACAAGAGACGTTATTTTGATGGCATTTTTTGCTCGATTTTAATACTGAAGTACGGCACCCTTCGTGTCCGACTCGCACTTGGCCGGGTTTTCAATAGTTTTTAGTGAAATAATTGTTTTGAGTTGAGTTTTATTTAGCTAGAACAACACAATAGTGCTGAACGGTTTAATTACCGCGGTGCGGGGGCGGTGGGTCCGGGGGTTGGGGGACGGGGCGCGGGGGCGGTGCAGCGCGGCCGCGCACGCGAGTCATCCGATATGTATGGGCTTTCAATTATTTGTGTGACGCCGCATCATAAAGCAATATGAACTCGGAATTATTGATGGTGCAGGTGTGCGGCGGCCGCGTCTGTAGCAGGAAGCGCAGATAGGATGTGCTCGTCATGCGCTTGAAGTGTGGCGATACTGTGCGCCGAGTGCCGGCGAACCGCCCGCGGAGGCGCTGAGCGAGCCCAGCTATGTAAAGCGCCAGCTCGCAACATAAGCGCTGTAAACACCAACTTGCGGACACTAGCCCGACTTACAAGGTCTATCAGCTACCTATGTTTACAGCTAGGGTATCCAATCCCGCGAGCGCGGGATCCCGCACCTTTTTTGTAGGATCAGAAATGTAAAATCACTCGTGCGGGATCCCGCATGCTTGCGTGTTTTTTTTTTTTTTGAAAAAAGTCCGTATAGCCTTCATCCAGCCACCACATAATGTATTTATCATGTGATTTAACAACTTTCCATGGAACTCGTGATTTTTCTGTAGAATTTATTTGTACCTATGGGAAATAATTTGGATTTAATTTTTTTATCTTACAGCTAAATATATTTTGAATTTCCATTTTGTGTTGTGCAAGTAGATAATAAATTGGAAGTGGAAAGTTATTCAATGTTAGTCAAAGTACTCTATCTTCCAAAATCTGACAGATGAAACGTAAAATATTTAATTTTATCGGTTCTCATTTTATTTAATTACTTCTGTAAAATTCAAATCGTCTTAAGTTTTTTTGCATTTTGCTGTTCAGAGTTGCACTGTGACCAAGATGCAAAAACTTGTTTGCTTTGAGCATCTCCCATAAAATAAATAAAATAAAATATATAAAACATCCCAAAAGATTGCCGACTTCAGTCCCGCAACGTTGCGGGATCACGATTTTGATACGGGATTGGATTCTTTATGCACAACTATTAAACCGGCCAAACACAGGGAGCGTCACATTACATACAATATGTTCAATGTTATCGAATAAAATGTAAAGTAGTTTCACACGTGCCCTCGACGACAGGTAGCGGACCGCGCTCACCGGACGGGTGCTAGGCACCGGACAATATTGTGTGCGGTCCGAGCAGTGGACGGGGGAGCAAACCTCGTTAGCTGAATATGCACTCCAATCTACGCCGGAATCGAATTTGCGCCCTCTTCGGACCGAGTGGCCTTTTAAAGGGTCGCGACGAGATGTTGATGGATTATTTGTGAAGTGGCCGGCCGCCTTTGAAATCTTTCGCGCGTTAAAACGGAGGTAATCTCGGCACGACCCTCGCGCTCCCTCCTCCTCCCCCCCGTCCCAGGTCCGCACACCCCGCCGTCCCCTCAGGCGGGCGCGCGCCTGCACTGTAAACAGCCCGCAGCCTTCGTTTTGTTTACCTAATCATTTTATTGCCGGCCGCCCCCGGCACTCCCGCCCTCGCCCCCCTCGTGTGCCCCGCACCGTGTGCTCTACCCTCCAGCACTGTTGAAATTTATTTGAAATGTTGTAATCGTCGTCGCGACAGATGTCCCGCCGCGCCGCATCGCGCCGCACCGCGCAACCCTTCAGGCCTCCTGTACTACAAGCCGCTATTAGATTTATCGGCAAATAAAAAACCGTTCGGTACATACTCCTGAGAAAACTCGATCGCAAGCTGCGTCGTAATTTTTACATTTTTTACCCTAAAAATGTGTGTCAGAGGGGAGTGGGGTGTGCGGGGCGCGCGGCGGGAGGCGACAGGTCCGCGTCTCGCCGCCAAATCTCTTTTTTAGCGCAAAAACGGAGAGCGGAACAATGCCTGACCCATTTCCCGGCCGTGGGAAGGAATAACGTCTCCGCTGCTACGACGTTTTATAATAAAAAATGCATTACCCCACATTTTTAAAAAATCCACGATTATAAAAAAAACGCGATGCTAACGTAGCTATTGTTCGACGGGATATTGAAATTTCAAACTTGGAAGGGTGAGATTTATGTGCAAAATAACGGTTTTTACGAAAAAACTGCGAATCAGCTGCATTCGGTGAGTAAACACAATGGTTCGTTAGCGCTCTCCGCGCCTCGCGTCCCACTGACCCACTGTGCTCCTGCGACCAGCATGAGTCGCGACGGAACCTACTCCTCCGGCTGGTACTGCTCACGCAGCTTGCGCTGTCATCACTGTACCTCTCTTGTCTCCGAGCTGACACCGGTATAACGGTTTCTGTATAATTTTATTATATTCAAGATTATTGTCTTGAGATGAACTTGAGATGCTGATGTTGCTTCGGAAACAATGCAATACTTGTACATTATCATCATTGGAGGTATTATTATGTCTATACGTGAGGACTTGTAATTGGCTTTCTAATGATTACGGTTTCCTTTTTTTGTCTAGTTTTGTTCGCTGTCATATATTAAATAAATACATAACATAGTGCTCAGGGGCTGCAAGTGCTAAATGACATAATGTATTCCTCTATTCGGATGAACGACATGACACTGTAGCTCGAATGTTTTCTCAACCTAATTTCATGTTAAATATTCTAAGCATTCAATGTTAAACGGCTAGCCATTATCAATTTAGTGTTCCGTTTTTTTATTTATTTATTATATACTAGCTTTTGCCTGCGGCTTCGCTCGCATTTAATTCGGGGTAACACGGTTCCCCTTTCAGATTGTTTTTTTCCCGACATCTTATTTATTAATTATTTATTTATTTAAACTTCATGTACAATAGTGGTACATAGGCGTACTTAATGCAACAAGGCATTCTCTCCCAGTCAACCTTTGGGTTAAAAGACAACACTGTGGTAGGTAACTTATAAATACTTACTATGAAAAATATCAATCATTAATTCATGAATCCCCAAGCGACCACCGGTGGCCGCGCATCTATTGTTTTACTATTGTGTCTCTAATTGACGGTATCTGAAAGGTTAAGAGAACTTAATAACAATCTTCAACAAATACCGATAATGTACACAGAAATAAATACAAAAACTTAACAAATTATATACTAAAATCTTCCTACAGAATCACGCTATAAAGTGGTGAAAACTGCTTGAAAATAGGTGCAGTAATTTTTGAGTTTATCGCGAATAGAGATACAGACAGACGCAGCGGGGGAAATTGTTTTATAATATGTATTAATACAATATTACTCGTCGTACAAATTCATCTTAAGATACGAAAATATGAAATACTAGCTGCTCCCAGCGGCTTCGCCCGCGTGATAGCAGAAAATTATCCCAAGGGAACATACTTCTGAGATAAAACTATCCTATGTCCTATTCCAGGACATGGTCTATCCGTGTACCAAGTTTCATCAAAATCTATTTTGCCATTTGGTCGTGAAGACGTAACAAACAAACTCACTTTCGCTTTTATAATATTAGTTAGGATTATTTATTATCTTCGTCGTGTGTGATAGTTCATTGAATTGTATGGCAAGAGATATTGTATCTTAAGATAAAATATTATAGTATCTTAGCCATGGGTCTAGCTCATAATATCGACGGTCACTACATCGATGGTCACTGTATCGAAAACGTTCCATCGACGGGCTAATGTATTAACAGTACCCTAAATCGATAGTACCCCAAATCGTCGGTACGCTACATCGTTAGTACAATAAAACGACGGTATGCTACATCGACAGTAAACCAAATTGATAGTACGCTGCATCGACTACCCGACCCGAGTCAGATTTAAATAAAAAACACAGGATTTTATAAGATTTTTAATCATCATTTGTTAAATCTGTGAATTGCTTAATTTTGATGGAACCCACATTAAATTATTGAAAAAATGTGTGGCATGTATGGCAAGCGATATTGTATCTTAAGATGAAATATTATAGTATCTTAGCCATGTGCAGCGCCCCTTAGTAAACTCTACTGCGGGTGACGTAAGCTACGACAAACTTATTATTTTCGGTTGGTACAGTAATAGGTCTAGGGTTCGAACCTCAAAATTAAGTTTGTTTTATTTTGTATATACTTTTTCGACATAAAAAGTACCCAGTGTGGTGCCCAGGATATTAGAGAATAATTATACTAACTTTCATCGTAATCGAACCGTAGTTTTTACGTGATGCCTGAAAAAACAGACTGACAGACAAACATTTTTTTAATCACATTTTTGGGTTCGGTGTCGGTCTAGTAACAACCCATTAATTTTTTGATATTTTCTATGTACAGAATTGTCACTTCTACAGATTTATTATAAGTATAGATAATACTAGCTTTTCATAAAATATGCCTATGTAACTCAGGAATCTAGCAGCTTTCTATCGGTGAAAATAGTAAAAAGTATCTTGTAAGTACGTTTTTCGCAATTTCTCGAAACCTGTCCATTCCAGGTTGCCGGGATGATGCCGGATTCTACATGCCAATTTTTTGTTTTGCACCTATGGGAAGAGATGAGATGGTGCTATTTTTTTTAGTCCAACATCATACGGTACAGTGTACACCATACAGTACAGCTTTTGTAAATATTAAGATGAAAGTTCCTATTAGGGAACTTTCATGAATACAACCTCGTTTTTTTTTTTTATCTCAAATATCCAAGTTGAAGCAATGCTTCTATTCTAAACATTTCCCTCAATGTTTGCCAGGTCAATAGTGGCTATGATTTTTTTTGGTCACAGAAGTTGTGATGATATCTGTTTAACCGACTTCCAGCAAAGGAGGCTCAAGTCCTATGATTTTTTTCTCATCTCCTTCAGCGACATCTTCGCTAAATATGAAGCAATTTTGACGACCCTTTTTTATTTCAAAGAACTTGTCTGCCAAATAGCTTCAATTAGGTGAAGATCTGATGACAAACTTCGGAGATAGACCATGCAACAGTGCAATGTTGTGATGTCTAATTTAATTAATCTAAGCATAAAAACTAGCAAGTGCCCACAATTGCTAAAAACTGGAATCGTCAGAGCGATCCACAAGAAAGGAACAATGACGGACTATAATAATTATCGACCAATTAATATATTGCCTATAATTCATAATATTATTGAAAAAAACATTTGCAAATAAATACACGAGTTCTATGGGAAACATGAGATAAGAACGCATTAAACAATATGGTATTCAATATGGTTCAGCAAGCGTCAGCATTAACCAAATTAATACTCTGTCTTTAACGCAAGGCTTTTACACGGTAATAGTATTTATTACCGTGGCTTTTACTTCCTAAATACAGCAACCTCCATGGCAAGAGATTATTGAAATATATGATACCCTACCTTATAAATAGTTTACCGACACCATTAATAGATAAAATTACACATAAAATACAAATCAAAACAACACTTCTTACATTTGAAAACCTAACTAAATAATAATAAAAAACCTTATGTATCTTGGGCCCATAAATCGATTTAGGCGATGAGTGATGCACACAGATAGGTGATTAAAATAAAGGAGCAACCTGTATCACTCTCAAAACATTCCGTAACTACTTTATGATTAGAATAGCGGGTAGTCAGTCTCTGATGCGATGTCACGCCGGTTCACTCGACCATTTCGGCGTCTTCTTTTACTTATAGAGGGTATTCGGATAAAATTATGTGGTCTGGATATATTTATTGTGTTTTAGTTAGGCAAAATGTTTGTATCGATGATTATGATGCACGGAAAACTCTAATGGGTTTATGATTTGCAGCATCTGTATGTAAATAAATTAAAAATAAATATAATGAAAGCAAAACTTCTGGGATTGCTGCAATTGCACGTCTGTTTATCGTTGACACCATTTTATAACCTTTGGCCACAGAGCGTGGTGTGCCGACGCTTCCGCAGACAAGTACCTACCACAAGACAGCACCAAGACAATATATAGTGCAAAGTAAAGGATTACTAACAAAATCTTTAATCATATTAGTGATAGTTGTGGAGTATTATGTATTATATTATATAATTACTAACAAAATGTACGTTATTCTATAAGGTAGCTATTTGTGATATATAGTTATTAGTATTGCCTGAAATAAAATGATTATTAATAATATAACAACACCTCGCCAGATGCTATAAGTACCGCAGATGTGTAAAGTTTGCAATGGTATTCCCTAATTTCCTCACCAAATAATAATTTGTGCATAACTTTTTGGTTTATGAACCGAGCACAAAAAAGGTGCTATATTGGAGATCTTGCTCACTATTGAGTTTTAGCTGCGGAACACCACAGCTAGAAAGTGAGAAATAAAACACATTAAAAAAAAAACCCGACTTCAAAACAAAATAAAAATGTAAAACATAGTTTCGAAAGTCGTTGTCAAAAAATATACTTAAAAAAAACTAAAAAACACACTTTCATAGCATATCAAACTAAAACTGTAAAATAATTTTCTAGTATAGATAGAAAATAATAATAATGAACGAAAAATATTAATATAATTGTGACATAAGCGTACGGCGCTTTGTGCCATATTTTTCGTAAATAGAGCACCCCACGCTTTTTTAGTAGGTACCTACTTGCGATTGTTTTCGAAATTGATACATTTGATTTCCGGTTTTCTCCAACTTGAATCAAAATGAACCTGAAGTGTTTTTCTTTATTTTGTTATTCTTCTGCAACTTATTTCGGCGTTAATTTAATTATTTATTTTATACTTTGCCTGGGCGTTATACATATACAATACCAAATGAGCAGCCAGCAACGTATGTAAAAGATGAGAGCAGGGAAGGAGGTGACGTAATTTTAGGGCTAGGGTTAGGTTTGAAGGCGTGAGAACTTGTAAGTAAATTACATTACATTACTAATACCAGGGAGAATTTTTCATTCCAATATTATTATGTAGAAGTAGTCAAGTCCTATTTCTGTCCGCCGGGGTTTAAAGTAAGGCTCCTGTTTCCGTGTGATTATAAATAACAATAACCATAGCCTTTAAACCTAACCTGTTCGTTTCAGGCTGCCCCAAAATTACGTCAATTCCTTCCTTTTACACACATTGATTTTAAGTAATAGAAGATGTTTCACTTGCCCGTCATTTTATAGCTTAGCTTAGTCGGCCTTATAATGTTCCCACTGTTGGGACTCAGACCTCCTCTCTAGGACAGGGATTGGGCCGTAATCCACCACGCGGCCCCTGTGCGGGTTAGTGGATGTCACAATTCTTCAAATTTTTGATTCTAGGACATGCCGGTTTCCTCACGATGTTTTCCTTCACCGCTTTGAGAGCAGTGGTGATGAAAAAATTTACAGAAAGTAATGCGCCTGGCAGAGTTTGAACCCGCGATCTACAACTCGTAAGTCGGGGCCGTTACCACTCGGTCACCACTGCTCAGTCATTTTATAGGTAGGTAGGTCGGCTAACATCGATAAATATAGACCAAAATCTTTAGATTTTACACATTGCCGGTGGACCGGCATGTACTTTTTACAATCCCTAGGAGTTGTATACAATACCTAGGTAAAGTGTATAATGGACAATAATATTCATAATATTTCATATATAGCCTGGACGCCCCAAGTAGGTATTCTATACATCGCCTAGTTATTGTATAGAATACGTGAATTATACAGATTGCCGGTGACATGTACATACAAGTACATGAATAACATACTTAGTTTTAAAATAATACAACTGTCAACAAGATCAAGTTGTGTTTCCAAATGAACAAACATTAGCGTGATTAGCAAGAGCCGCGCTCGCCGCGCCGCCGACGCCGCCGACGCCATGAGTCGACACTCGCGTGATATGTCACCGTTTTTTATTCATGATTCTACGAAACATAAATTACGGTTTTTTGGGACATAACGTTCTGCTTATTTCTATTTATCTGTATAGAAATTGTCTTTGATAATTGCACGAACACCAAATAAGAATTTAAGGCGCAACGTCGTTTAAAAATTGCAAAACTCAATAATAAATAGTGTCACTCTCTTTATTGACCAGTTCGGTTACAGCTGGCAGGTTAAGGTTGCTAAGATAACATTTGCCTACCGTCCTAATAGGTGCTCTACATTGGTTTTGTGCCTGAAACTTTAACTTGGTCGTAGTATGTGGTACTTATAGGTACAATAAGATTCTATAATTAATCTTTATCCGTCTTTATCGTAAGTTTCTCGCAACAGGGTTCGGGAGAATTCAATTGAACACTGTCATACATCGCTTAGTTCATTAGTTTGATGCAATGGTCGGAGTGCGCGGAGTGCGGCGGAGTGGCGACGGCCGGCGAGAGCGGCGCGGCCGGAGGAGGACGTATGCAAACGAGCCGCGGGGCGGGGCAAGCGCTAAAAAACGCCCAGAGCGCCGCCCCGCGTCCCGCGACCCCCGCCACCCTGCGACCTGTCTAACGGAAACTGAATAAAAAACTGCCGCAATCTGTTCCGCGCCACGTGAAAAGTGAAACGATGAAGGGTGACCCGCGACAATAGCAACCCTTGCGATGTGCGCGCGCGCAGCGTGCAAGCCCCCCCCCCCCCGCCCCGCGCCCGCCGCCTCGTCCCGCACGCACCGCCGAAGGGTTGCGGCACACGTGCGCATATGTGTACATATTATTGTGAAAGGATAACATTTCACTTTTAACTAGTCGTTCTTTGTTAAAACGTTAATAGCATTGGGTAGCAGTAGAAGCGGGCGCAGCTCAGCTCGCCGCTCCGCGCACAGCTCTCTGCGGTGGACGTGACCTCGTGTGCACTGCTACTTGCACTTTACAATAATAACAACAATACTTTAATGCCATCAAACAAAGATAAATGAGTTGACATACCAAATATACGGTCGTTTATACTCCACTGATGGCGCAAACTTTGACACTCGGTCAAACCTATAAATAGGGTACTTTCTGTTAATCTAAAATCCAGCTTGATTCTTGTCAAAGTCGCAAGATCGCATACTTAACACAAGTACTTAAAGGAAAACGTCTGAAAATCGAAAATTTGTTTTTACATCATAAAATAATTACTTTTTGAAATTCGGAATAATCATTGAGATTCGGTATTGAACTATTTACACAGGTACCTAAGTTTTGAGAAGCCCTCGATGCGCGAGTCTGACTCACACTTGACCAGTACTATTTAACCGACTACAAAAATCATTTTTTTTAATGTTTGATACACTTATATATTACAGCCATAGTGCCTATTCCTCGTGACAATTCTAATTAACGCAAACACGGCTACGATACATTGTTTTATTAAGAAGTTCCCATGTCCACCTTCCAGCTCCATCGTTAGATCAGTTCGATAGTATCATATAGTCAAAGTGCATCTCATGACAATTTTAATAAGCTCAAACACGGCTAGGATACATTAATTAATAACCCGAGTTCCACTACCTACCTTCCGGCTGCATCATCATATCACTTCGATGATACCATTTTCAAAATAACAGTTCAAAACCATTCATTTATTTGTATTGTCATAGAGTTCCTTTGATTCCTTCTATACATAGATCCTGTCATCAACTAATCTGGAAGCATGCTTTTAAGGGAAAAAAAACTTTTTTGAAATCAGTCCATAAACGACGGAGTTCTGAGGTAACAAACATAAAAACGAATAATCTTCTCAGATCAAATTTCGGAAGTCGGTTTTTCTGTTATGTATTGTTTTTTGTTATTTAATGTTTTTATTAGTTGATTTTTTTTTGTTGTGAAGTTTATTAAATTAATGAAAAAACTTAAAAAAAAAACCTAGTAAATAATAAATTTTATTATAAATAACGTTTATAAATTACTCTTTCAGCCTTTAACAAGTATTTTTTTAACAACTGGTTTAGTTTGATGTTTCCTAACAAAATAGTCAGAAGAAACACTGGTGGTGTTGACTATACAACTGTTGAAGTGCTGCAGCTCCACTCTCCAGTCTCTAGTTGTATTATTGTCTTACAAACATCGCGGCCGCCGGCGTTCAGCGCAAGCGGCACTGTATTAGAAAATTTAAGAAAAACCCTTTTTACAAAAAAAAAATTAAACCGACTTCAAAAAGTACAAAATAATTTTAATTTTGGAAGTCAGTGTTTCTATAATAGATACCTAATTTTGTCTCTTCGTTATTTAACACCGACTTCCGAAATTAAAATTATTTTGTACTGTTTGAAGTCGGTTTAATTTTTTTTTGTAAAAAGTTTTTTATTATTCACTTTTTAGTTATGGTAGCACCACTAAAAAGTACCTACCCTTCAGCTAAACATAAATTACCTTACAGCCAGAGTGCATCTCATAACAATTCTAATAATCCCAAATACGGTTATATTACATGAATTTACCTTCCGGCTTTATCACCAGATCAGTTCGGTACATCCCCTCCCCCTTTTCTTTCAGTCAGTCATCGACTACACGTATAAACAAAGCAATTTTACTTGTTACGATAATTCTGCTATGATTCTATGAGGAGTTCTGTTCCATATCTTCAAAGTTCATGATCAAACAATATTTCTATGGGACCAATTTGAAAGCATAAACTTTCAATCAAAAAAAATATTTCAAAATCGGTCCACAACTGACCGAAATATCGGTGAACATACATACAAAAAAAAAAACATACATTCAGCCGAACATAGAACCTCCTCCTTTTCGAAGTCAGTTAAAAAATGCGAATTTTAACCTATAGGACAAGAAGCAAGGAGGACTATTTTGAGAAACCTTTACCCTGCAGTGTTCTCGTGTAATCTCTTCCTCACTTTAATATGTATTATAAAGGCAAAAGTTTCCGTGTATATTTTTATGTTTGTTACTTCTTCACGCATGAACGTCTGATCGCGATACTGGGCTTTTGGGTAAAATATGGAGATGGTCATACCATAGGTCTACACTGTCCTCACACCTTTTAATAGTGTATATGGAAATATTGTAAGAACAATACATTCTTTTAAAAGAGTAACCGTGGAGTTTCTTGCCGGTTCTTCTCCATAACAAATGACCAATTGGAATTATACACTAGCTTCTGACGTTTTGTATTTGCCTATGTAACATAAAACCATTTTGAATTTAATCAGATTTAGATGAAATTTAGTACGCGGCTAGACCAGTAAGTACATAGGATACTTTTTTTCATCTCGGGAGTCATTTAAGAATATCACGTGGACGAAGCCGCCGGCAGCAACTAGTATTAATGAAACTCAAAGTAACCACGGTGTTGTGGGTGCTCGTAGATGAGAATAGCGTTCTGGACGAGTGTTGGGTGAAGGTTCGTAGCCGCCGACACTCAGCAAACCGTAGGCCCAGCTCAGCCGATGTCCGCTAGGACCGCGATGATTTTCTAAATAGGAAACCCGCAGTTCTACACCACAAAGAGTAACTAAAGAAAACAGGTGTAACAGGGAAAAGTCACTGGATGATTTCCCATCTCAAAAAAAGAGCCGACGATACCGACAGTTATTCGGCAAGTTTCGCTCGAGAACGAGATCGTTTCTTACAATGACAACATCACAGATTAATTCCATGATTTTGGACACAACTCGAGCTTTTAACTGTAGACTGTGTCTTATAGTTTTAACATTTTTATTAAAAATAAGGATTTCTGTACAAAGTAATAACAATGATAATGATCTATACTGATATTATAAAAAGTAAAGATTGTAGATTTGTATTTTCGTTTGTAATGAATAAACTCAATACAGAGCTTAAAAATTAACCAGCGAAGTGCTATTTTATTACTAAGTGGCATACCGGGCAAGTGCGAGTCCGTCTCGCGCACTGACGGTTCCGAACAAACCTATGAAAACATTTAATTTCCCAAATTGAGTTACGAAGATTTTTCCCAATCGCAAAATAAGTTTTTTTTTTTTGTGAAATAAAGTATACTTGTGCTGTAAGACTTTACTTCATACCAAATTTCAGGATTTTACGCCAAAGGGAAGAACCCTATGAATTTTGATTCCCTTGAGAGTGTCAAAACGTTTTTTTTTGCTACATAAACGACCGTATCTTTTTTATTTTCGTTAAAAAAAGAAGTTTGATTTTTTTCACAGCTTTAAGGGACTGCAGACTTGAGTCTTGAGACTTGAGTTTTTATTTCAACTCAGTACTTCCAGGCGTTTTTGAGATAAAGGGTTTTGACAGACACACAGACGAACAACAAAGTGATCTTATAAGAGGTCCGTTTTTTTTCTTTTTCAGGTACGTAACCCTAAAAAACATGGGGCTAAGCCCCAAGTTCTGATTCGCGATTTAATAGGGAATACTAAATCTCGAATAAGCTGAGCCATAGTATATTGTCGCGTGAGCAGCAAAACTATTGAGAACAAAATACAAATCGGCATGGTTCATATGAGTTGAGCTGTTCGTGTTTACTGTATGGACTTTAAACAAGACTGACCCCTAAGTCGTAAGTAAGTCCCGTAAGTCCCGAGATTCTTCCCAGAGACTACCGTGATACGAGAGCTAGGATCGGCCCGTGGCCTCATCGTGTAAAGGGGTTTTTAAAACTTCATTGAAAAATGTATATATGATAAGTTACGGCTTTGTCTGTCGCAATGATTATTATAGTTATACCATAATTATACTATATTATTAAATTTAAAAAAGCATGTAAGTGCCGCCTCTATAAATGTACTTTATTTGTATTTTGGTATTGATGTTATCTAAATAATCAATTTATATGATTAACTGGTCATATTATTAATAATTATAATTTATTTGTCCTTATACAAATACGGCATATGTGCATTGTATTCACAATACATTGTTTTTACTAAATACTGTATTAAAAGAGGAACAAATAAAGATATAATACGAAACTCACAGCGCTCGCACGGAGATCTAGATCCAGTGCGTCTAGTCGCACAAAATGCGAGATCGTCACAGCTGCATACAAATACCAGTTGAGTGGTTATTTTATATTTCATGTCCTCGTGCTACCGAAGAACCGATCCTTCGATATCCAGTAAGCAGTACGCACCGTGTAGGTACTGCGTGTGTACTGAGACGGTACCGCAGCCGGGGCCTCTGACGGGCGACTGCAGCCGCAGCCTGCGAGCCGGCGAGCCGAGCCACTGAACACAAACATTGCTGATGCGGCGCGGTGCTCCACAGACGACTGCGACTCATAGTACATATTACATTTGCGAAGAGCCCCTCTCCCTCCGGCGCTGCTGCGCTTTGATCTGCGACCCTCCCGCGCTGTCAGGCGCACGAACCGTGCGGTCCGCTCCTCTCGGACACAATACCTGCTTCTGCTTATTGTGTCGCTACAGCTTCAGTGATTAAACTTTTCATTCCAATGGAGATAACTGATTATCTAGTCGGTACCGCTAACTATCGGCGACTAAGATGTAGTCGGTGGTAGAATGTAGTGGACGGTTAGATTACCTACCTTAGAAAATGACAACATTAGATGTACTGTGTATTGATCTATGTCGTGTTTCTATCGTTCACTCCATTTTCAAAAAAGATTACTATCTTCATACTTTACCTTACCTCAAAAAAATACTAGCATTTTGTGTTGTTTTTTTTACGAGGAGTAGGTAGGGACCTCAGGCTCGAGAACCACAAGGATGTTCATCATAACACCAGTGCGGTCCCAGTTGTCCCTGCGCGGAGGCAGCTCGAGCGGAGCAGCGCCCGCTGATGTGCTCTCACTATTACTATTGACAAAAGACTAGGGCAGCCATTAAATGTGATCAAACTAATTTATACTTAATCTTTCTTTGGCCGCGATATAAATGATTAAAGCGTAAGTAACGAGCCGCGGCCCGCATCGTGCTCTGGCACGCGACCCCGGGACCCCACCACCCCCACCGGGACCCCCGCATCATCGGATTGTTAAATTAATAAATAGAGTTAACTGCCGCTAAAGGGTTGCGGCACGCTCCCATCCCCCCCCCCCCACCGCGCTGCGCCCGCGCACCCTCGCCGCACGCTCCGCCGCTGCAGATTGTGATTTCACTATTGTATTATTTGCAGCACAACTCTTTCTATCTGCGAGCTATTCAAAATAAACCATTCCCCAGATGAAAGAGATAACAAAAAAGCGATTATTGAATAGCAAATGTATTGATTGGTAGATACATAAAGGGCAAAGTTATAGTGAAATTTATATATGAAATTATTCAAATCACCATAAGACAGCTTATTAGATTTTATTCATAATTAAAATGAAGCAAATTCGACTTTCATGTCAGTGTGCGCAAACGTTTAGTTTTTCTAAATCAGTTAAGTATTATATTTTGTTGTGTTTTTTGACAGTTGAGAATTTTAATTTAATTCCGCCTTTGTATTTTTGTGTTGCATGAAATTTTAATACAAAAATTATAAATAGAAACAAAATACATTAAACACAGTATTACATAGGTGCATTGGCTTGCCATTATTTATTTACCCATTTCGATTTTTCTAGTTCGAAACAATCAAGTCGCAGAAAAATATCAGTTGTAAAATTGTGGTTAAAAATGTTTTCCTAATAGCCTCACTATGGAATAATTTATATTTATAAATATGAAACAGTCTTAAAAAAATCTACAATTTAATATCATTAGGTACTTAAATGTAACGAGAGCGTCGTGCTGCTGCCTACATAAGTCAGTGATGAGGGTGCTGGCGCGGGTGCATCATATATCACGCCGGTTTAAATTAAACCCGTCACCGATATTGTCGCGCGACGGAATAATTTACAAATGACAGCAGCTCGCGCGCGCCGCGCCGCTCGTTAATCACGCGCCGCGTGCGGCTGTGCGGCTCGGCCGCGCACTGTGCACGCGCCCTTAACCCTTTCACCCCAGGCGCGCCCCGCCGCCCCGCTCGCCGCGCGCCCCCCGCTCACACCCGCGTAAACAAATCAGTAGGTTTTTTAGCCGAGTGCCAGCAAAGGGTGGCGCACCGGCGCCGACCAATCCCTCGCAAGCACATTTACATAAGTGATTTACATACGAGCGCGTATGTAAATCACTGCCTGCTGTGACATGCACCACTCAGCTACTGCTACTTGCTGGAGCAACACTTCCAGAGCCAGTGGCTCGGATTAAAGTGCCAATAAGTTACAGTGCAAGCTAATGTACCTATTACAAAATACATATCATGATAAACAAAAAAATTATAATGCTTACTTTGTATTATTTATAATTATATAAGTACTTAAATTCACATTGGCACATCCCGGTTCTCTAGGGGTGCGTCTTATATACATATTTATACAAAAGTTTCTCATCTACTGTTGTTGCTTTTAATGAATTAGGTACCACATGGAAATCCGTGACGTACTTTAAGAGGAGTCAGCGGATGAACAGACAGACACGGAAAGCGACTTTTTCTTTTGCTTATACCACGTACAGATGACAACAGCTCGCCATTGAATGTGTTCAAATTTTTTGACTTTATAACCTATTGAGGACAAAGCGAGAGATAGCAAGAGCGATAACATTTTGTTATTAGATGTCAGGGTCAAGGATGCACATCGCCATACTTTGGTGCACTGGGAGCTTATCAATATGCACTAGTTAAGGAGTGAGGGAGGGCTCAATAATTTAAAGCTCTGAGATAGTTCCTGCCACTGTGGAGGAGGACGGCGGGCGCGCGGGACGCGGCGGTGCGGGGGGAGCGCACGCGAGGGGGAGGGGGTGCAGCTGCACGGCTATTGATTAGCGCCACAATCACCGGCTCGCGACACGTACTCACTAATACTGAGAGATCGAGATCACAGGCTCGTCTCGATATTCGTTGGTTCAAATTAAAACTGGCTTTCTATGAAATTCGTATAAAATGAATATAAGAAAGCTTTGTGTATTATCCACCTGGTAGAGCAGACGGCGCGTCACTAACGCGTTACTACCATCAGCAGCTAGTTGTGTGTAATGACAATGTTTGCAATATAAATAATTTAATAACACTAGCTCCCGTGTCTGCCAACAAACTAAAACTGTAAAAGTATTTAAAATATATTTAAAAACCAGTGACTTCTCTCGCTCTAGGGAAGAGCGTGAAGAACGTCATAATTTCACTGACCAAAACCCGCTCCTTCGTTCCTTCTTTGCTTTGCGTTCCCAGACCCCGGGTTTTCCTCTCTGAAGTCTAACACCCCAGTAGGCTTTGGCCCTGCTGAGCTCCTGCGTGTTTATGACATCTTTTCGAGGTGTGCGTGGAACACTACGCACCCATGACGTTTCGGACTCGGTCTAGACGACCGGCAGGCGAGCTACACATCGCAGAAGGAGGCGACCACCTGCCATTCCTCCTCGCTCCGGACCATGGCCTATAAGAGGCCAGGCGCAAGAGGTTGTTTCCACTGAACTTCCCTGCCCAAGTGGGACACACCTTCACCGTATTTTCCACAGTGTCATCGGGCGGTTCAAACAATGGTGACACCCAGGCGTCTCTTCCGCACGAATCCGGTACAGGAACCTTCCAAACTTACCATGTTCAGTGAGGTCCTACGTCATGCGGAAGGTCAGGACCCCGTGACATCATTCCAACCACTCCTCAAAGTGGAGACTTACCGATATAGTTATGGCGTGCCTAGCACTGGGACAGTCACTGTCGCCATTCCACCATGAGATCCGTAGCATCTCCACGCGCAAATCATGCATGCAAGGACTATCGTCTCCAAATCCCAAGGTAGCAGGCCGACAAAGATGCTCGCTGCTTCGCGGGAGACGCACAGCTAAAAACAGTGATAATTTAGGTACCTATTTAACTAGCATACGTCTCTTACGAAAATTGCATCTCGACACTAAACCATATTAAAACAATGTAATGTTAGTCTAGCCGGCGAGCTCTCTGCCGTCTCCCTGGCGCGCTCGCACGCCACGCCGGCCGCTCTGTCCGGAGCGCCGCGCTCCGTGACCGATACCGTTTAGTCACAATTCACTACAACAACGTGCACCGCCTCTCCTCGGAGCCAGCACGGCTAATACAATGCGCACCCCTTCCGAGCTAACACGCGTGAAACTGCGCAATTGTAAATGCAAATAGTGCGCTAATCCAACATGGCGGCAACCTCCGACCTCCCTCGCTAACTACTCGTGTAGCCTCACGGCTTTACCCGAACCGTACCAGCATTGATGCTCAGTAATATACTTGTTCTCCGCCCACATAACCCTACATGTGGCCATGATCAAATAATCGCCATCATTTTGACGGTAAGTGTCATCATAGTGAGCAAAGTTTATCTTCTTTCCATTGCTACTTGTGAGTTACGTAGCAGGGTAACACGCTAGCGCTAGTTTCAATGAGATTCTTGTATATTATGTTGAAACTTTTTAACCGTGTAAGTTAAGAAGCCACACGAAGCTCGCAAAACATTTTATATGAAATGAGATTAATAAAATAAAGATGTTATTCGATAACTGCAATAAGTGTGTCCGACCCTCTTATGTCCGACACGATTCCGCGCGGCCACCCCCCGCGACCCTCGCAACCCTTACACTACCAATCTTTAATTAAATATCCAAAGGTATGAGGGTTGACACGTCATAAAACTGCACAAATATAGAAATCACTGTTCATAAAAAACCCATAAGAATGGTAAAACACGAGGGTCGGTCGCTACGCGCTGCTACGAGCGGTCAGCGCTACGCCGCGTAGCACCGCTACGCGCGCTCGTAGCACTCGAACGGCGTCATCATAATATCGTCGTAGTTCGTGAGACATTTAATAATTAGGAGAACCTCAAGTTAACTAACTGAAGTTTATATAATTATGACATAAGTAAAGGAGATTGTTATTGTAGTATTATATTATAAGATTTGTAATGAATGAAATCTTATTGTGAGGCGGTTGTTTTGGAGTTGCTTATTGCTACTGAAAAGAAAACATTACTAAATCCACATTGTGGCATTTGAAGCCGCGTCTCAGAAACTGTTCAAACAAATGCTCCCGAAATAACACTCGAGGTTCGGTTACCGTTAAAGTAAACACTCTTTATTCAGTTTAAAATACAAAGAGTTGTACAAAGAAGGCGAATTTCTTATTCAAAGTAGCAATATGTTGGCGCCTAAACAAACAGCGGCCACATTACGTAAATGCATTCCTCCGATAGAGATGCATGAGCGAGGGGGGTGGGGGAGGGGCCAGGGGTCGGCTGGTTCGAGGAGCTGAATTAAAGTTTGATCGCTGGTCGGCGCTGTTTGCACACATTAGCATCGCAAAGCTGTGCACGCGCTAGACGCGGCACCTCCACGCCAGCTGACACTGAGCTCATGTTGCGCGTCCTCAGCGACACGCTGCTGTCGACAAGTTCGTAAGCAGTAACATCTCTACTGAGATATAATACAACTTTAAAACAAGGACGGACTTTGACGACCTAAGAATGTGATGCTCTAGGCATATATTTATTTATTTTATAATTTGTTTACACACACGTAACAGAAGTAGACATTATAAAAAATTGTACAAAGGTAATGCTTATTTCAAGAGATTCTTCCTAATGTAGTAATTTAAAAATATTTTGTAACTTGCTACAGTCAGGTCACGTCTACCACTGTAAGGTTTCCTCAAGACTGGAGCACAGCAGAGAAGGCACAGCTAGCAGTGTGCCTTGTGTGTGGCGGCACAGCTCTGTGGCGAGTGCGCGGGTGCGAGGGTGGTCAGTCCTCGCCCGCCGCACTTGCTATTCCATCAGATTCACATCAAACAGGAACTAGCCCTTTCATCTCACACAATCACTTTCGCAATGCTTACAAACGCTGGGTACACAACACACCGTTATTACAAATACTTCTGAACCTTCGTTTTTTGTTGTCCCAACTTTTAAACGTATCTATCTGTTCATCTTATTTGTTGTTTCATCCGATTTCTTAAAACCAATCGAGTATTACATCTTTAACAAAAAGTAATTGAGACAAACAATGAGCTGGATGATTAACACAATAACTTGTGGACTGTTGTGTTCTGTGCGATAGCGGCGCGGCGGCGGCGTGGAGCGACGCGGCGCCTTCTAGATCCTCTCCAGATACGGAGTGAACGTTCGCAACATTTGTGTGATAATAGCTCAGGAACGAGTCGCGGGCTCGGGGCCCGCCAGCTCAGATGGCACACGCTGCTCAACCCGGCCTCGGTTTTTTATTACAATCAAACCCGATATCGGAATTCGCGCATCGGTTAGCCGTACCCGTCGCTCCCCTTTCCTAAAAAAATTAAACAGCTTTTAAACGCGCATCGCGCTCGATCCGTTCGGCGAAAGCGAAAAAAATTCATCTCAGGTAATCGAAATAATGGCGAGATCGCGCGAAAAAAATTCACTAAAGGGCGGAAAAAGAAACGGATTCGTACAAAAAAGTTTAAAATGTTTAATTCGACGGTTGAGGGTTGAGCGGGGAGCGCCCGGGCGCAGGAGGGGGGCGGCCGGGTCGCGCCGGCCGGCTCCGCGCCGCCACAGTGCAGCGCCGACCCGCGACCCGCGCGCTCGTCCCGCACACACACACTCGCGCAGCATGGTGCTCTCGGCGTGCGTCCGCGCCGACACGCGCGCCTACTGCTCCGCGCGCTACCGTGAGTACACACTACACCACTTGCTGCTCGGTTTCAGGCTTCCTTGCTGCTGTCGAGCTTCACTACCTAAAAAGCTTGTCTCTAAGCTCTTCACGGCTAGTTTGCCTACCTAACTATTCATTGTACTTTTAATAACTGTGTATGTTAACATGTAGGTAATCAGGTGCATATTTTTATAAATCTTTAGGTAACAAATATTGAAGGTTTTATTCAATAATCAAAATGATCATTTAAAGTAACGACGGATGATTAATTTATGTGTTGTGTGACTTATTTTGCATATTTAATTATTTAACAGCTTGATGGTTGATTCTAATTGATAACGACTTATTCAAGGCTTTCAGACGTATTTTTTTTGTACAAGCACAATGAGTATAGACATTGTTTATGCTAATACTACAACACGAGTACAGTACTTACACACATTTTGGGGCCCGTATTGATAAACGTTGCTCAGCTACATTCTCAAGTGCGATATCACTTGATGCCCGATTATACGACGTTACAAGCTCAAGATGATTGCTAATTAACAAGCGCTTGAGTACAGAAGCTCAGTGACCACGACCAGCTCCTCAGTGCGCGGCTGCTCCTCCAGCTGTGCTTACGTAAACGATTACGTGACATTGACCGAACTTTAAAATAATATTCCTTTTAATGAGAATATAAAAAAACTTTATACAAAAAAAAATTAAACCGACTTCAATGTAAAAAACACTGAAAAGTACAAAATAATTTTAATTTCGGAAGTCGGTATTTCAATAATACCTACCTAATTTTGTCTCTTCCTTAATTAACACCAAATTTCGAAATTAAAATTATTTTATACTTTTCAGTGTTTTTTGCATTGAAGTCGGTTTAATTTTTTTTTTTGTAAAAAGTTTTTTATTTTTCACTTTTTAGTTATGGTAGCACCACTAAAAAGTACCTACCCTTCAACTAAACATAAATTACCTTATAGCCAGAGTGCATCTCATAACGATTCTAATACCTAATCCCAAATCTGGTTATATTACATGAATTTATTTTCCGGCTTTATCACCAGATCAGTTCGATACATCCCCTCCCCCTTTTCTTTCAGTCAGTCATCAGCAATTTTACTTGTTACGACAATTCTGCTATGATTCTACGAAGAGTTCATAACAAGATTTCTATGGGACCAACTTGGAAGCATAACCATTCAATCAAAAAAAAAGTTTTCTTAAATCGGTCCACAATTGACCGAAATATCGGTAAACATACATACCTACAAAAAAAAAACATACATTCAGCCGAACATAGGACCTCCTCCTTTTCGAATTCGGTTAAAAATACCGAATCTTGATCAAATCTGAATCGTTTTTTTAATAATTACGTGGCAATCTAAAAGGATTTGTAGCATTTCTTACATACATTTTTGATAAACTATATCGCAAAGGCCATAAAATAGTATAATAGTGCTCTATTTTACAGTAATAATTAATTTGACTCAAAATATGTACACAAAGTCCATATTTCGCGCTACGACCATCGCGACCTCAAGTCCCAGTCGGTCTACAGTCATGATCTGGCATCTCGAGTACACAGATTGTTGTAAACGTGAGTGTCGGGTTGCGTTTATGAATCAGTCAGCACTCGGCTGGTGACGTGATTTATTTAATTTATTTTAATTTGTTATTGTAATTTGTGATTTATTTTAAGATTTATTTATGATATCGAATGTACCTACGAATTATGAAGTTTACGTTTTTATGTGTTCATTTCATTGATCACTCTTTATCTCAATCAGTAAACGTATAAGCATTTAAGATGCAGCGAGTGTCACAATGTAACGCGTTAGTTGCACTTTACATAGGTGCGGTAGTACAGGCATGTACTGTGCGCGGCCGCGGCCGGGCCGGCGCGGCACGCCTCAATGTTTCAGTGCTGAACAACGGAGCCGCGCGCGTGCCTCCACCCAGCATCGGAACTTGATGCCCATAGGCAATGAGACAGCAGCTTCCTACTAGCCCAAGAATTCCAAGTTGTTATACAGTCAAACTCTATTTACTATGACAAATTGTGAAGCATTTAACACAGTTTGATGTTACTGTTTCCAACTTCAAATTCGTAGTAAATCTTTAAGATCAGCTGTTATCTGAAACAAGTTGTAGTTTCTGGAACATAATCCAAGATATCTACTGAGGTGCAGAAATTAACAATAGGTATATCGTTGTAATCTAATCTTAATTTCGGCTCATACATCGAGGCAAAGGCTCAAATGCCTGCCAAAAAACTTCACGCCGAAACAGCTGCTCAATCTTTATCAAGCCCAAGTTCGATCGCGTATGGAGTACTGTTCTCATCTTTGGGATAGATCTGCCAAATACCAGCTTGGTGCCCTGGAGTCGATTGAGAGACGAGACAAGAGAATCATCCGCAATGATGTTTTCGTATTGATGCTCTTTTAATTCCACCAAGTCCGTTTTATCATCGGACCACACGACGTACAGCGTTGCGCTACCGGTACGTGGTATACATCCCACACATACGCACCAAGCGTTTTGGGAACACATTTAGTGTGCGTACAGCCAAGGAATTCCCTGCAGGAGTCTGTGTTTCTTGATAGCTACAACTTAGGGGTCTTTAATTCGAAAGTGAATAGGTTAATTCTAGGCAAGCGTGCTCCATCGTCGACCACATTTTTTTTTTTTTTTTCTCGACGGGGAAAATCATCTTTGACGAAACCCGCTCTTGGGTGGAGCGGGAGACAGTGTCAGACTCTTACTGACTAAAAACCCCGCGCCGTTCCTTCTAGCCTTCATACCGGGGCACGAGCTCCCTTTCGGACAACCCTGTCCCCAGTAGGCTTCGACCCAGCTGGGCCCCTCCTGCTGCTGACAACTCCTTGAGGCGCGCGGGAACAGTGCGCGCCGTCGACGTCTTAGACTCGGTCCATTACCGGACCATCGGACAGCGAGCTACCCATAGCTCGCCGTCCGCGAGCCTGCGTCTACGGTGGCCGGAAATCGGGATCGGAATCCCGGCGACGGCGGCGAGGGCGCCGTTGCCTGATGCGGTCGGCCTCCTCCTTTGCAAGCATTACTGCTTCGCAGAAGGAGGCGACCGCCTGCCATTCCTCCTCGCTCCGGACCATGGCCTCGACCAGGGCCCGGCGCGAGAGGTCTCCGCCGCCGATCGCCCCCACGAGGGCACGGCGATGCTCCGCCCAGGCAGGGCACACCTCGACGGTGTGCTCCACCGTGTCCTCCGGGCGTTGCGCACAGTGGCGACACCCGGGCGTCTCTTCCGCCTGAATCCGATGCAGGAACCTCCCGAACTTGCCATGTCCGGTGAGGACCTGCGTCATGCGGAAGGTAAGGACGCCGTGAGGTCTTTCCAGCCACGCCTCAAAGAGGGGACTTACCGCCATAATCGTGGCGTGATCGTCGACCACATCATCGCTTACCATCAGGTTAGATGGTGGTTAAACGCAAGCCTATCGATAATAAATAAGGTATAGGATAAACACACTAATAATATAACGGCGATATTTTATATGTTTGTTACTTCATCACGCTCGATTGGCTGAACGGATTTTGGTATAACTTGGTACATGCATATTATAGCATTTGAGATAGTTTTTATCCCGAAAGTAGAGGTTGTTTTGTCTTTATATAATATCCTATTAATACGCAGGCGAGTATAACTATAAGTCCGAGTAATAGTAACTGCTTTTGAAGAATACCACGATTGTTCAAGATCACTAATTAAATAGAAAACGGCAAAAACCTGTTGATGTGCCGACTGCCCCTGTCCGCGGCGGCTCGCTCGCGCCTTGGTGCTGCAGCTCGACTGTCAAATTAGACGTATCAACCAGCAGCGGCTCGTTGCATCGATTAACTTCTTTATAAGACAAGAAAAACATCATCTCAGGTCATAAATAGCCATCGCTGCAGTGCCTGCGCACGCAGTGTGTCGCACGCGACATCCATCGCTCACTCAGTCTTACTACGGCACAGCTCCGCTCCGGTTAGGTCCGCTCCTCTCCTCAGCAGTCGGCGCCGATACGACGCATAAAAAACTAATCCAGTCGCTCAAAAAACACACCACTGGCATTTTTTACGTATTTAGAGAATATTTTCATCCGATACTCCGCGCGTTTCTGTGATTGCACCCTTTTGTGACACCTCCGCAAAAAACTGACGAAGACGTCTCAATGCAAGCGCACTTTTTGCAGCATGTGATTTTTTTATGAAAGGATACATCTTTTATAAATTCGCCTATATTTGAATAAATGAGCATTTGTGTCGACGCAAATCCTTTTCATCGTTGCATTGAGCTTGCGAGGTAGGCGGACTATAGCAGGTACCCGCGTTCCCACGCACACCGCGCGGCTCCCATCGTGTCCCGAACCATTCACTAGCGCCCAAATGTTTCATATCAATATCAATTAAGTACTAGTAATATAATTAAAAGAACTAGCTCCGTCGTAGCAGTGGCGTAGCGTGTCCGTAGAGCGGTGCTACGACTAGCTCGGAGCATGCGGCCGAGCGCGGTGCCGTGAAGCGCGCCAGGCGGCATCTAATCCGCTCATTAATCAGCATTACTTGTAATTCGATGATCCGTGTGCCTGTGGCTTCGTATCACATAGCCGTGAGCCCAGACGCCGCCTCGCTCTGATCCTATTAATTGCATTAATTCGGTGCTAATGAGCTGATCGTCCACGCGGGCCGCGCCGGTGTGTCCGCGTGTACAACAAGGTGTTAGCGCGCCGACTCGCGGACGCTTGTTATCGCGTACTTACCGCGGCTCCACTGTTTTCAGCTACCTTCATGCTTCATTTACTCTGTAATTCCATGTACTTAGAGTAAGTCAAGTCAAGGTGCTCACTTTCAGACTATTATTACAAATTTAAACAAAAAAACAAAATGCCTGCTTTAGCTTTAACCCTGTTTGCGAATATATTTATGTAGTGTTTAGTTAGGTAAACAAAAAAAGTATGAATACTAGCGAATCGCCAGGCGAGTGGTGTAGTAGAACCAACTCTCTGAAATGTTGCTGCGCGCTTGATGCCAAGTGCTCCCCGTGATGGGTACGTTTAGATAGAAAAACCTAAAATTTCGTCAATCGGCTCGTCCCCCATTAACAGACGTAATCAGGCTACGTTAGCGCCAAGCCAATTATTATGGAAATAGCATTAAACAGAGATTCCTGTAAATCAGTTCTGTAAGAAACCCTTATCCAAACATGCTCCTAGACTGGCTACACTTCTAAGCATGGATATTTGTGTCTTGTCAGTTGTCAGTCACGGAAAGTATGGCTAAAGGTAGGATACCTATATTATGAAAAATTAAATCGACTAATTGAAGAAAAACTAAACAGATCAAGACCAATTTAGTGCAGCACTTTACTAATTATGAAACTACGTTTCACATCACTGTTGAAATCGTGCATCGGCCCGTAACCTGTCGGAAGCAGGATCATTCAATCTGATGACTTCTAAGGTTTTGTTCATGTTGCGGATTTAAGATGACTGTATTTTAAGGTGTATCTTGAATTGTATTATGACTGAATCTGAATAAACTAGTATTCTTTACAATACCGAGGCAATGTATCCTCCTTCTGGCGTCGTACTCCTCTATGCTGAGAGTCGTGCTTCATCACTTTCATTTGTATAAAATACCCAAAAGGTCTAGGTAATGTATGAAATATTATTTATTTTATACTTTGCCTAGAAATTCTATAAAATACCGAAGGCGCACATTGATTTTAAGTAACATGGTTAGCATTGATAAATATAGACCAAAATCTATTTATTTTGCACTTTGCCGATCAGCAGGTAACCTATACAGTCCCTAAGAATTGCATTATTGTATGCAATTCCTAGGGATTCCTATGTAATGGACCATAAATATACTTATGTATTATTCTTGTTAGAACAAACATAAAGTTGACATAGGACCTACGTAACAAACTCTGCATTCAAAAGTTACGATTGTACCTCTGTTTAGCAAAACTGTACCGTAGCTGTATTCCAACTATTGATTGACTGCAGGCCAGTTAGAAAATGATTTCTTGCTTTTTAACTTTAGTTCTCAATTCGTCTGAATGTTATTTTTAGACGAGCAATGGGTAGCTCTCTGTCTAGTCACCAGGTACAGACCAGACCAAGGTCCAGGGCGCGTTGTCAGCTAAACTGAAAGAGCCCAGTATGGCCGATGCCTGCTAGGGCTGCAGGAACGGCGGAAAGAGTGACCGTGATCTTAGAACGCAAAAGGGCAAATGAAGAAATAAAGTGAGTTTTAGTCAGTTTTTATTGACTTTACAGTCCGGCTGATACTAACCTAGAGCGCGAGAACTTAATTGACGATTTCCCACATTAACTTATTTATTTACCTATGTATACTTTATTGTACACCATGATAATAGATAATACAATTTGAGACTTAAATTTACCTTGTTTTGTTTTAGATGACTATCCTACCTTTACCTCCTATTCCTCCATAATTTTAAACGTATTTTACAAGTTTGCTTTATAAGGATGTTTTTGCCTGAAATAAACGATTATTATTGGAGGAAAAACAAAGTACAAACATAGTACTGAAAATAGAATCATAAATACACTCCAACGTACTAAATTTTGACTGACCTGTTGGTTGTGGTTGTTAGCCCTGACCGCTATGCCGGAGATCGTGGGTTCGATCCCCACCCAGGACAAATGTTTATGTGATTAGCATGATCATATTCTGTTCTGTGTGGAAGTGTAATTTATCTATAACTCGCTAGTTATAGATAAATTCCCGCCCCGGCTTCGCTCGGGTGTTTCTTCACTATTTAATGGATGTTATTATACATAACATAAACCTTCCTCTTGAATCACTCTATCTATTAAAAAAAACCGCATCGAAATCCGTTGCGTAGTTTTAAAGATCTAAGCGTACATAGGGATATAGGGACAGAAAAAGCGAATTTGTTTTATACTATGTAGTGATATGTATGTATTTAGAAATATTTAATCGCATTGTTACTTACGATGAAAAATGGATTAAAATGGAAGATACTATTTCACTTTATTGATTATTATTATTGGATTGATGAATTTCCCACTCCTGACACAAAAAAAAACCTAACCTAACCCAGTAACCGATAATACGTGGCCACAAAAACATCATCTAAAGATCAGTTTAAAATTATTGGCTACATTCACCCAATTATGACTCTTATATTTATGGCTCATGATTATTAGACGAATAAATATTATGCCTTTAAAATTTATGCAACTTCAACTTTAGCCAAAACGTATTAGACTTAATGATAGTTATGCTAACCTTTGCATTATGCCAAAGTATTATTACGCAGCGATATTATTATGCTAATAAAAGTTATGTGAAAACGTTATGCCAAACTATATTTTTTTTTTTTTTTCATATTTTCCAAACTTATAGTTCAAAAGTTAGAGAGGGACACATTTGTTTTTACTTTTGTAGCGATTATTTTTGAAATGAAAAAAAATATCACTCTCCACTTTACATGTAGGGGATGTACCCTAATAAAACATTATTTTCCACTTGTTATTTTACCACTTTGTCAGCGTGATTGATATACCTACATATTGGTACCAAAACTCAGCTTTCTAGTGCTTACGGTCACTGAGATTATCCGCGGACGGACGGACACACAGACAGACATGACGAAACTATAACAGGAATAAAGCAGCTTTGTCTAATTGATGAAAAAGTTTTAGCAATCGGATCGGTACATTCAAATATTACCTCCTACAAACAAAGCAAACTGTACCTCTTTAAAATATTACAAATAAAGTACAGAACTATAGATTATCAAAAAAAGTTGATTGTTTATAATGGCTAGTGTAGTCACAAGATGTGCTGACAGCGCGTATTTGTTTTGTTGCAGAAGAGTCCGGCGAGCTCATCAAGTCGCCGTCGCCGCCGCCCAGCCACGGTCAGTATCATCCGCTCCCACTCAACACTATATTTATTGCCGATGACCTCTGCGTCAACTCTCCGAATAGCTGACGAAGCGTCACAAACAACAATACTTATTTAATAATATAGTACACACACACACTTTTGCTTCACAAGTTTTGGTGCATTGCAAAGTAGGCGATACAAAAATAAAGGTTACTTGGTAAATTTGATGCACTTCTAGATACGTCCTCATATGGTAACAAGACAGACTGGCCTCTGGACCCTCCCGTTTACAAGCTGCGTAAGGCTACGGTTAGTAACTGTAGGTTCACAGCGGAGTTGGCCCTCTCGTCATCTCTCCGAGTAGTTCACTCGCTGCTAGCTAGCTCCGCTGTGGTTGTAACAAGACAGACTTGCCTCTGGACTCTCATCTTTACAAGCTGCGTGCTAGCTTCAGACTACGGTTAGTAACTGTAGGTTCTAGGAGCTTGGTCCAAATGTCCACCACTAACGAGACCTATGTAATAAAATAGTCTACTAAATACTGAGTCATGATAACTAGACCGCAACCAAAAATATGCAGTCTGTAAAAAGTTAAGGCTGATTGAAACGTCATATTTTATGGGACAAAAACCATTCATATCATAAATATCATTCTGTCTATTGGACATTTTTAACTAATCTACGCATGTCGTGTCATGCCATTTGGTGTCCCATGTTAGGTTCTCGCTGAAATAGATTTTGATCAAGAGCCCGGGAGAAAGAAAATGCAAGAATTCTACACAATAGTTTTATTCGTATCTTACTGATTTACATAAAACTCATATGATTAAAAATGAACATTATATATTTATATTTTTTTTTATTATTGATAGGTTTGCGCTTGACCGCTATCTCACCTAATGGAAAGCGACGATGTGGTCGACGATGGAACGCGCTTACCTAGAAGTAGCCTATTCACTCTCGACTTAAAGATTCCCGGGTTGTAGCTATCAGGTAACACAGACTCCGGCAAGGAATTCCATTCCTTAGCCGCACGCACAGTGAATGTGTTTCCAAAATGTTTTGTGCGTGTAGGTGGGATGTCCACCATGTACCGGTGGCGAATCGGCGTACTTCTGGTAGTCCGATGATGGAACGGGCTAGGCGGAATCAGGTTATGCAATTCCGACGCACACTCCCTGAAATGCAACCGGTAGAAAACCGACAGGCTAGAAATTCGGCGTCGATGTTTTACTTCTAATGCCAACGTAAGGGTTTCTCGAATTATTTGCTCAAATCCGTTATGTGTCAAGCCCACGCGATGTTGAATGATTGTTGAATCCATAGCTTGTATATTTTCAAAATCCATTGTGTTAGGATTATTAATAATGAAAGTTTGCAACGTTTTTGTGATCACCAAAAGTTCTAGCTTTAATCAGAAAAAGTCCAGTAAACGATAGCAAAAGTCGCAAGGAATTAAACATAAAAAAGAATTCACACAGTACGTAAAGAAAGCAAAAGAGATAAAAAATGTGTAATCCCCAACTTTCACGGTGTTATCGATGAATCATCATTAGCGGCGCATAAAGAGTAGCTACGAGTAGTGCATAATTAAAATGGATTTAAATATGTAGTTAAGTAAAACAAAATTGAAATATTAATATTTTTCAAATAGTCGTAACTTTTTATTGACAGCTTACTTTTTTTTCGTGTCATACTGAAAGTTACTCTCTATTTAGTGGACAACATAGGTCTCGTTCACAGAACAGAAAATATAGGTAGAAGTGCCCCTAACGTGGCTAAGCACGGGAACCAGTGTCGCCAAACTCACACATTTGCGTATCAAATTGTACATTACACACATAAAAAACAGTAATATGATTGGCTACGAAGCTACGAATTACAAACTTAACTTTTACAAATCATATTCTTATTGCTTTCATAAATTAGGTCTTATTACAACGTAAGAAAGTTGTTATTATTTGACATGACACGAACAATAAAGAAGTTTTAACCAATTTACAACGAGTTCGGCTACTCAACGCTAGATGGCGCTGTAACCAATTTATTCTATTCAGAACGCTAGTGCCTTTGAAATAGATGCCATATTCACCTGCACTAGTATATAATATGTAATAGGCGAATTTCGCCTGCTGTTGACTCACACGCGATATCTAAGAGGCACTTCCTCTACTTTTCTTTATTCCGTGGTCTCGTTAGTGGTGGACATTTGGACCACTTTTGTTCATTCTCTTTTTACAGAAAAAGCCAAAAAACTCGAATCCAAAATCTTTTTCATAATCATTACCTATATACAATTTTGAGTTATTTAGTCATATTCACACTTTAGTTACTCGAAAAACATTAGATTGCATGTTACGTTCATTAAAAAAAAAATCTGAACCCAAATTGCTTGCAAAACTTGTGCATTCGTTTTGTTTTTGGTTTAAGAAAATTAAAAAAAAATTAAAACTTATCCTGGCTACTTGCGTGATCGATTTTCGTTCACTCGCCCTGCCGATGCCCCATGCAGATCCCACCTTAAATACCATCTCAATTTCCCAGCCCATAAAACTCATTTTTATTCCAACTCCTTCTCTTTTCATGCAGTACGACTATGGAACTCACTTCCAGCTAAGATCCGTGACGCTAAAAATATTTCTGACTTCAAAAGGCTAGTCAAAGAACACTACTTCTCTAATATCTCGTAAAGATATTTATTATAGATATATGTATTTTTTTAATTTACCTATTGTGTCTGTTATTGTTATTGTTATATATGTATGTATTGTGATATTTAATCTGGAAAATTATAGTCTATTTCATTACTTATTTTGTTAATTTTTATTATTGATACACACTGTGTCTACGTTTCTTATCCAACTGTCCTGTCACAGGTCTGCTGGAAGACATTTCGTTATAGATAAGCTTTTACTTAGCCTTCCTTTGTACTCTTCTATTCTTATTTGTTCTTTTCATTTTTAAGTGTTTGTGTGTACATAAATAAATAAATAAATACTACTATAATCAACAATCAAATCAGTTAATAAAGTTAATATTTCCCACTTCTCTATGAAATACCTTTGAATGGCCTTAAATTTTTTGTAGGTCACTCGGGTATACATTACTCTTATCTTAAAATAGCAGTAAATAGGCATCTGCGCTTATAATTTAAAGGAGATTCTATACCTGTCTAAAAATATTGCCGGTGTCTCATTAAATATTAAGTTTATTAACTGATTTGATTTTTGATTATAGTACATGGTATATTTCGGTTCAGATTTTTTTTTATGAACGCAACATGCAATCTAATGTTTTTCGAGTAATTAAAGTTTAAATTTGATTAAATAACTCAAAATTGTATTTAGGATTCGAGTTTTTTGGCTTTTTCTGAAAAATTTTACCATAATTATGATACTTTTTTTACACCATCAAACTAGAGATTTTAACGAACAAAAAACTTAGCGAATTTTTTAAAAAAGGAGATTCTTTGACGTGAGAATTTCGATTGAAAGTTAGGGTTTTTTTTTCGATATTAAGGTGGTGCATCACGACTCACATTTTCACTGTTTTTCATACAACCGCTCATAACTGATTATGACGTTATTACACACTTTTCATTAGATATTTTGGAAACACAGTATCTTGTGGATATTATCTAGATTTCTAAAGAAATCAATTTCTAAATATGTGTAAAACTAATCCAGTAAAAACCTCTGAAAATGTCCTATTTTGTATGAACTTTGATACTTCATAATTTGCCTAAAAATTAAAAAAGTCAAAAAAGTAATTCTCTAGAGACCTTGCAAATTTTATTAAGATTCAAAATGAGGACAACTTTTTCCAAAAACTTTTAAGGGTTTAAAAAAAACAGCTATTTCCTGGAGCAAGTTTTGTGAAATTTTCGAGTAAATATCGGAATTACGGAATACTAACAGAGTTTCCAGGCGTTATCTCTCTTTTTTTGCGTTGCCTTTTCGTCAAACATCGCGTTGGATTGCATTAAATGAAGTAACAAGCTTTTAAACCACTTTCGATGTTTACGATAAGCAAGTGGAGAAGGACCCTCTTAAGTCACAATAATTCCAAGCGGGTGATATAATTAACTAGCACTTTGTCAGTGACTTCGTTTGCAAGCAAGTTGTCATTAAAACTTTACCTTAAACCAGATTTTGAGCCTAGATGGGATAAACTAATAATGCCAGTCTTTATTATTTATATAGATTAGAATTTGCGCAAAGTTTCAAGTTTAAAAAATAACCCAAGGACTTTCTTCCATACAACCTTCCTCACCGCCGTAATCGTATGTAGTTTTGAAAAAAGAATAAAGAAACTTTTTTGTTTGCTATTTATCTATGCTGTTTCAAGTTTTTGTGCCCAAAGAATAAAATTTTACACACTACAAAGAATTTCCTCCTTTTCACCTTTTTCTTAGTGCCTGCCTTCGCCATAATTTTTACTTTGTATGCATACACGTTCCTAGTTCCAGTAGTTCCAGCTGTGCTTTGATATGTCAGTCAGTTTTTCTTTTTACATAATATGATGATGATGAGACACACCTACAAACTTCATCCCCATACAAAAAACATTAATAAATCACATTACTATCACTTTCATCTATTGCCATCTTGTTGTGATCGTTAGAAAGTGCTCCCGCGGCTGAGTGACACCTGTCTTGGGCCTCGTCTTTAGTGCGGGTTTGGTGCCCGTGCGGTGCACACACCACGTAAAAAATACACTGCGCACCTTCTTAGCCCCTTTGAAAGAAAACGCACGCGCCGTTAATGCGCTCTCACCCCTTTATCTGCAAATTGTAGACGAGCCGCTCGCAACGACAATGTGCGCGTGCAAGCCTTTATGTGAGGTGTAACGTCAATAGCGCACAATACAATCACAGATGTGTTTCATATTACATCCCGACGTGTCCCGCACAAAGGAACGGTACATGTGGCTTTGACTCGCGCAGGGAGGCGCGGCCAGGCAAATATCTAGTCGAACATCATATTGCACTAATAAAAAAAGGTTTTACTGTATGGCATAGAGGCCCATAGCATGTTAGTATATTTACTTAATCAACTAAGGTTATAACAAAATTAAATATAAATCATATGGAACCCAGAATGGTTTGTCAAAGTATGTGTAATACATGCAACTTCTTAAATCTACCCAATGGGTCCACCCCAACCAACCTTACAGCATATACCTTCTCACTCGGCTTATTAACGAAGCAACTTTGTACGCATTACCTACCGCAAAGTAGTCGTCTGTCTGCGCATCAGCAAACATACCTGACGACTGACGGACTACAATGCGGTGGAAGCCTCAAAAGCCTGAAGGCAGAATTATGATGTAAGGTGTTGTCCTCTTATTGGGTATGGTTAGCCTAAAGGCAATATTACATTAAAAGTGTCATTTTTACAGGTACTCATTTTTACTTTTCTATAATGTAATTTAGTGCTTGTCCGTGATTCCATCTCATGGTAAGCAGTGATGCAATCGTTGATAGTCAAGTGCACTAAAAAATTGAAAGTACATCTTTGAGCAAACATATTAGCTCTCATGGACGGCGCCCTGCAATCTGTTTTCATGTCTGTGTCATCTCTAAGACACTCATTGACAATATTACTAACGTAACTGCCGAAATTCTATTGCCTAGGTAACCATGTAATCTGCCAAAAGGAGTCATCCATATTGTCATAAACGTGCCTATTCCGCTATTATTGCCGCAAAGAAACCTGCTGCGTTGCAAACAACACAACAAGCAGGTAAAACGAAAGAGGGCTAACAGAGCGATGAGGTTGGCTTCACAAAGGTAGAGAAGAAGAGGAAGAAGCCTACTTGTCAGAACCAGTGCGGTACCACGCTGTTAGGTTGCTACAACATGCTGCTGCTAAGGCAGCTCACACCACGAAGGCCGAAGCCATAACAGTCATTCCAAGTCGTTTGTGGTGCGGGACTCCTCATTTGAACACCTTCTACAAAGGACAGTTTTGGCCAAAGGGTGTCGTGTATTGATGATTTCGTAGGAGGATACCGAACTCGCAGCGGAACACGACGCCGCCGTCAATTCCTGTACAGACTAGATGCCTAAAAAAACTTAATTAGTCCGTCTTTTAGATTATTCAAAAATAAGGGACACGTATTTTTTTATTTGTAAACTAAACCAAAAATGACGAAAGATATAGCCCATTAAATTTACGTGTAACGTAACGCCGTGCTGCATTTTTTCGCACGGGGTGACATCACACGTAATTTTAATGAGCTATACCTTTGTTATTTTTTGTTTAATCGGAAAAAGAAAAAATACGTGTGCAATATTTTTTTATAACCTAAAATAATATGATGAAAAAATAAAATGTAGTTATTTTGACCCTGGAAACTACTCTATTGTTATGTATTAGTATATTAAATATTTTGTAAGATTAGGTATTATTTGTGTATTTTGTCTATGGGTCTTAGTTGCCTGACAATAAAAAGTTATTATTATTATATCTAATACTGCAAATAGGTACTTATTTTTCCTTAATCTTTTATTTTAATCTTTAGTCGAAAGTTAGGTGCGATTTTGGCGGTCTCTCCAATCCAGTGCCTTTTAGCTCTAGCCGGAACGCCTATCTGTTTCAACTTTCGGTATCTCAAGTCGCTTGTTCAAGGGGATGGTGAGGTAGACCGTGACGTAACACATCGGATCAACGCAGGATGGATGAAATGGCGACAGGTCACGGGAACAGTTTTTGACCCACGGATGCCCCTAAAGTTGAAGGGTTAATCTACTAGTCTGTAATAAGGCCTGTCAAACTGTATGGATCAGGGTGTTGGACTGTGAAAAAGACGGATGAAAAAAGATTGCATGTAGCTGAGATGAGAATGTTAAGATGGATGTGTGGTGTGACGAGAATGGATAAAGTGAGAAATGAGTATATTAGGGGAAGTCTAAAAGTGGCGCCAGTGACTGAAAAGATGGAAGGAAACCGTTTGTATCGGTATGGTGATGTAAAGAGGAGAGATGAAACGCATGTTGCTAACAGAGTTATGAGTTTACATGTCAATGGATGGAGAGGGAGAGGGAGCCTAAAGAAAAGATGGATGGATTGTGTGGGAAGTGATATGAAAGAAAAGGGAGTTAGTGATAGCGTGACAAGTGACAGGACAGAATGGAAGAAAAAAACGTGTTGCGCCGACCCCAAATAAAACGGGACAAGGGCAGGAAGATGATGATGATGATGATAAGTCGAAAATTAGGTCTCACGTATATATATATATTATAGTATACCGAGTCTAAAAAGACTCGTGTGTGATTGTTTTGGTAGTGAGTAGGTATTCTGCACACGTTTTATAGAGACCAGTTAGTGACATGTCACCGCCATAGCGCAGCTGCGTATTTACCCACTATAAACGGGGTCCAAGTCGGCGGCCCTTCTTGTTACGTATTCCATGAAACCTCATCGTCATACGAGGGATCTCGTACGCAATTTTGTAAAGTTGTACTAGTCGAGGACAGTACTTTATTCCTCCATACTGCCTTATATATTGTACCTGCAACGCAGATGCGGGCCAGGCGGCAGTACGGTGTCGTGACTAGCCTAGCTCAGCGCAAGCCAAGGTCGTTGTTATTGTTCCTAGTTTCTTCATCACGTAATGTTGATAATTTAACAATTTGTGAATTTGTGCTGATGCAGACGGCTCGGCGAGCGGCGAGGGTGAGATCAGCGGCGACGAGCGGCCGCCGTCTCCGCCGCGCGCGCCCTCCGCGCCGCTGCCACACCCCTCGCACCCTGCGCACCCCGCGCACGCGCAGCACCCGCCGCACGTGGCCAGTGCTGCCGCCGCCACCGCCGCTGTTTTCGTGAGTATCCTCTCCATCAGAATTGCGGCATGTCAGTCTCCTCAGTTTGCTGAATAAACTTCATCATTTCCGATTACACGGTTGTAAATGATAGTGGTTTCTCGTGGTGTAAAAGTGATTCCAGTCCGTTGGGCTATGTCAGCTTTGGGCGCAGAACTAACCAGAAATGTTGTTGGTACAGAACGCTGCGGGCGCCGGCAACGCGCTGGCGCAGCTGCAGCACCTGCTGCTGACGCAGCACGGCGCGCACTCCCTGCTGCTGCACACGCAGGTGAGATACCACGACACTCCTTTCGAATGGACCAGCCCTTGATTAATAGCCTCATTATTTATTTACTTTATCTATGTAGGTATTTAGTCATTTTAATTAAGGACCTATATTTTTTTTTTGTTGTGCTATTTTATTTGTATTTTACTTTACTGATCTAACGGTTGCAGCAGTACATGGGTACATAAGATGGTGTTTTTTATATTATTCAGGGTTATTTGTAAAACACTAGCAACCTTTCAGGACTATGGTACTGACACCATAAACAACAACTTTTGTTGTACCTATCACTTTAAAAAGTGTATCATATTTTAGTCATTTGATTTTCATACAAAACTAAAAATATTTAAATTGAATGTTCTAAAAATTACGAAGTCTATGCGAAGCAAGCGATAGTACAAAAGTGGAAGGGTGTGGGTATTGGCTGCTGGGGGTGCTTGATGCGCTTGCGTCGCATCATACAGACGTAGGTGGGCATAGCAAAATACAGATGTAGCTTTTTTATTACCAACACGCAACCCCTAAACAGAGTTGAAATGTGTTAGAATAACGAAATCTTGAAGGTTAGTTATTTTGGTAAATGAATTATGTTTTGTAAAAAGTCATAAAACAAAAGTTGTTGTTTATGATGTTAGTGATACTGTCCTGCAAGGTTGTTAGTGTTTTACAAATAACCCTGTATATTATAAAAAACTTCAAATTGGTAGCTCTCTTGCAGTGAAGACACAGTTAACCTGATAAAATCGTTAAAACAGACAGCATTGTTTGAAAATGTCGCTATGACCGACTAGGTTAGCAGTAATGTGGCTGCTATTGGTGGTGAAGCAGTAGATGACGGTGTGCTTGTGTCAGGTACAGCAGGCAGTGGCGCAGGCGGCGGCACAGCAACTGCAGCAGCTGCAGGCGCGAGCTGGAGCCCCGCACGCGCCGCATCCGCTGCCCTCCTCCGGTACGTCGCCCCCTTACAAGTACATGCAAGGTTCGTGCAACACTCTCCATTCACTGAGCTAACTGCGCTGCTGTCACTTTACGTATCAGCAGGACAGTTCTTGATCAGGACAGCTAGATGCCATGAGTTTTATGATATTTTTTTGCTGTAATTAGTAACCATGTTGCAGACGGTCGGTCACCGTCACCACGGCGCACGCCTCCAGGAGCCGGCGCCTTCCTCACACCGCTCACGCCTGGTTCGGGACGTGCGCGTTCTCCACTGCATGCGCACGCGCACACGCCCCTGCACGCGCACGCACACAAGCCGCGCGCTCTTGAGCCCACTGCCGATGACACTGCGGACCTAGAAGAGTTGGAACACTTCGCCAAAACCTTCAAACAGAGACGCATTAAACTGGGTAAGTTGTGCCGCTAGATGCAAAACGTTCCACGTTTTGGACTCTGGCTGAGTTACGAGTTCTCAATGGCAAGCATGATAGCATAATCGTTTCCTTCCTCAGGATTCACGCAGGGCGATGTCGGGCTCGCGATGGGCAAGCTTTACGGCAACGACTTTTCGCAGACCACGATATCGCGCTTCGAAGCTTTGAACCTGAGTTTCAAGAACATGTGCAAGCTAAAGCCGCTGCTGCAGAAGTGGTTGGAGGATGCGGACTCGTCGCTGGCGGGCGGCGGAGCAGCGGGAGGGGGCGGCGCGGCGCTGGGCGCGGGGCTGGCGGAGGCCGTGGGCCGGCGCCGCAAGAAGCGCACCTCCATCGAGTCGGGCGTGCGTGTGGCGCTCGAGAAGGCCTTCCTGCACAACCCCAAGCCCACCAGCGAAGAGATCGCCGCGCTCGCCGATGCACTGTGCATGGAGAAAGAGGTGGTGCGCGTGTGGTTCTGCAACCGGCGCCAGAAAGAGAAGCGCATCAATCCTCCGGCGGGCGAGAGCGGGCTGGGCGCGGGCGGCGCGTCGCTGGCGCCGCACGGTTCGCTGGCGCCGCACGCGCACGCCCACGCGCTGCACGCGGCCGCGCTGCAGCCGCTGGCGCTGCTGGCGCGCGCGCCGCCTCGAGACCGCGACTGACGCGGGCCGCGCGTGCCGTTCCTGACACATATCCTCTCGTTGTAAATAGTGCGCGGGCGCGGCCGCGGTGTACAGACTAGTGTTAGCGTGTATATAGATGTATGTGCGGGCCGCTGCGCCAGCCTAGGCTAAGTTTATATATTATTACGTGAATTTTATTTATGTGGGAGCGAGGCGCCATGCCGCCGCCGCTGTACAGAGCTCATATCAGTTAGCGCTCCACGCGACAACTATGTAAGGTGGATGTGTAGAAAACTATCTATATGTTACAATAAAACATTATAGACATTACAAATTGTTTTATTTAACGGAGGGTCGATATCAGTGGGTCGCGACATCGGAAATAACACTCACAAAAACCTTTGATAACACCTTTAATTACTCGTAACACACACTCAGTACAAAATAATCAAGGATGCCTGAGATATGGCTTGATTAAGAATTCAGGAACGCGGGAAGTTTAGCGTGGAGTAACCAACGTCTGCTCGGACCGACGGAACGATTCAAAGTGGCCTCCAAATCAACCGTCACCCGACACGTGGACCTACCCCCATTCCGGTTAGCCAATTTACCTGTCAACGTCAGTACCTGTCAATGTCGAATAATCGATTATACCTCCGGATCGACATTTGACTCGACTATTCGCTCAGTGTTGCTATTACTCCACGCTAACCATCCCCAAGTTAATACTTGACGTTCCCAAACGTAAGCTGTTCAATCTAACTACATAGTTCCTCCAGTGAAAGATAGGTGGCGCTGATGCAGACCGACTGATATGCGCCAACGCTTCGACATATTTATATTTAATTTATTTCCTAAAACTTTTTGGATATTGTCCGTGTTCGGTTAAACACTCACAAAGATACAAAAGCGGACTAAGTTTTCTTGCAGTTAATTCTCTTCCAGTCAAATAAGGGTGATGTAGACGTCGCAGTCATCTGGTTAAATTACCCATCCAATTGGACGCCTAGGGCGTTAGTTAAACGCATCCAATGAAATGGCTGAAGAACAACTAGCCATGTCGTTGACCGCAACGTTTAACCAGATCAGATCCAGACCAGGCTGAACGTTGTGTAGTCTTTAGTACGAATAGTTATTTAGTTTAGTATGTCGACCATGGGTTTATAAATTATACAACGTGTAACATTCAATGCGTAAAACTTCAGACACCCCATATGATTTTTAATTCAATTGACCCAATTCTGTGAGAAAAAAAAACAGGTTTTTATGTGCAGTTTTTAGTTAGTTATATAATAGGTCTTTACCTATGAAATTGCCGTTCTGCAGTACTGGCCATTTCAAATCAAAATAATTTTTGTTTGGCTAAGAATTCTAATTGCAAATTAATTTTATTTTAAAACATGGTTTTTTTTTCCAAAAGTAGTCATTTGTTTATTGATTAGTGTTACATTTTCATCGCATTTCAATCTTTTTCGTCATCATGGATACGTTAAAAATTCGAGTAATTATGGAATATGAGTACCGTCGTGGCAGCAACGCGGCACAAGCGGCACGCAACATCAACGACGTTTACGGAGCTAACACCAACGCACCACCTGTTATTGGTTTGCTCGCTTCCGTTCTGGAAATTTCGACTTGAAAAATGAACCTCGCGGTCGTCCGAAGACTTTGGTCGACAATGACGAATTAAAGGCGATTGTGGAAGCTGATGATACACAATCTACGGCTGAATTAGCAGCAGCTTGCGACGTTAGCGTCAAAACAATATTGGTCCATTTGCGTCAAATTGGCAAGGTAAAAAAGCTTGACAAATGGCTGCCCCACGAACTCAATGATCGCCAGCGCGAAGTACGCGTCGAGACGTGCCTTGCACTGCTCAACAGACACACAAATGAAGGAATTTTGAACCGCATTGTTACCTGCGATGAAAAATTGATTCTGTTTGATAACCGCAAGCGCTCAGCAAGTTGGTTGGATCCTGGTTCAGCACCTAAACAATGCCCTAAACGAAAACTTACCCCTAGAAAAGTGATGGTCAATGTTTGGTGGTCTAGCGCCGGTGTGATTCATCACAGCTTCTTACCAAACGGGGTGAGCATTACTGCAGATGTGTACTGTGAAGAACTGAACACAATGATGGAGAAGCTGGCACAATCGCTCGTCTCCGCTGCTACTGCACGACAACGCGCGACCTCATACTGCACAGCAGACGGTCTCCAAGTTGCAAGAACTGGGGTTGGAAGCTCTCCATCATCCGCCCTACTCACCAGACCTTGCGCCTACAGACTACTACTTTTTCCAGAATTTGGATAACTTCTTGACGGGAAAAAAATTCAATACCCGAGAGGCAGTACAAAATGCCTTTGAAGAATTTGTTGGCCAGCTGATTTCTTTAATCAATAAATTGCCACTGCGTTGGCAAAGATGCATTGATTGCATGGGTGATTACTTCGATTAATACAAATAAAAAATACATGAAAAAAAATCGTTTAAATTGTTTCATACAAAACGGCAATTTCATAGGTAAAGACCTATATCTGCATCGAAATAAGAACTTTTATCATCCCGCATATGAGAAAATTTTATTGGACTACAACCAATTTGGGTTTGTTTACCTATTTGGGTGGGTTTGCGCACGTGATGGCTTGAATTATTAATAAATAGAAAGGGCAAAATTTTTAATGACCAATTTTTTGAAAAATGTAAGCTATATTAAAAAGTGGTTTAATTGATTCTGGTCGTTATTCTGATCAAACTATTTTCAGGTTTTGCGCATTTAACGTTAGACGTTGTATAAAACTACTTTTTTTAGTAATAGTGTCCACCAAGCAATAGTGAAATATTATTAAATCAATAAATAGCGGAACTTTTGAATCACTTGGCTGAGAATTTCAGTCATTGAAATCAGTTATTTCGAAAGGGCTAACTCAAGCCCTTCAATCAATACGTCAAGCTGTTAAACGTTGAGTGATTTTAGATCAAACAACTATCGGCCTAGGCATCCAATTGGATGCCGGCGTTTAACGAACGCCCTAGGCTTCCAATTGGATGACTAATTTAACCAGTTGGCTGCGACAGAGACACTACCTGCCAGCTGCAAAGTGAAAAAATTAAAAGATTATCTATATGTATCTATCTAAATACTCGTAATCTAATAGTACCTATTATTTATAGTTAGCATAAACTTAGCTCTACTTGTCTGTATACAGGCAAAACCGACTTAGGTTCCTGTACAAGTTAGTTTCCACATTTTTAGGGTTCTGTACCTCAAAAGGAAAAAACGGTACGTCCACTTCGTTGTCCGTCCAACCGTCTGCCTGTATGTCAAAACCCTTTATCTCAGAAACGCGTGTAGGTATGAAATTGAAATTATGGCATATACTCAAGTCTAAGGTCTCTTCAAGCTGTAAAAAAAATCAAACTTCTAAGTTAACAAATAAAAAAGATAAGGCCGTTTATGTCGCAAAAAAGTATATTTCGATACTCTCAAAGATCGAAATTCATAGGGTACTTTATCCCGTTGATCCATAAACCTGAAAGGATAATGGCGAAGTCCCAAACCAAAGAAGAAGTAGCAAAAATGCCCCACTTCCGACTGCAAAGATAAGTATCTCAAAAATTCGCTAAAAATTAGTATAACAAAATGATATACTTCCTCCTTATGAGTTTTAAAAACACATTTTTGAACGAACGGAAAGATGTCATGTCAAATGATATGTTTACTTTTTCTATTAGCTATTAGGCTAGATGGCAGTTGAAAAATCTAATGCCATGCTTTTCTGGTGATGTGATGTGATTCTCAATATTGTATTGATTGCAGTAACTATGTCATTTTGTGTCATTTTAGCCACTATATTCTTAACACAAACTGTTTTTTTATTTTTATGTTTATTATCTAATTTCGAAATGTATTTCTTGAGTATTTATTATCAATAAATAAAGCCAAGCATATTATGTTACTTGATCGAGATTTATATTAGGAGCAACACTAATAGTTCAATTTAGTCAAAAGTCATGAAGTTAAGCCAGCAAAAAAACAAATTCAAATTCAAAATCATTTATTTCAAATACAGTGCGTTTCACTTAAGAGGTTCCTTTGCCGTAATGTTGGCTATACGGAAAACCAGTGTTGCAATATTTTTAGCAATTAAATTACTTAATATTAGGGAGATTAACTGATACTTCGTTACTTTTAACAATTGCCTTTTTTTTTAACTATTTTTGTATAAAGTTTAGGACGCTGGACTCCATTCCGATTGTCCTGCAATTCTTTCAAATACCGAAAACGCTATGCCACAATATCGTACCTCTCTATTAAAAACTTCCTTTGAGACCTGTTTTTTTTTTTAATAAAGTCCCATTCTCCTCATATTATTATTATTCATATTCTCCAAAAAGAGTTACAACTACCGTTAAAATTGATTTCGTTTCGCATTTCGGGGAACAATTTTGGTAGATTAGGCAACTTTTCCTTTTTTCCCTTCTTTTTGTGTAGACAGACAGAGGAGCCAAACTCACGCCAAAGGAACTTCGAAAGTGAAACGCACTGTAGACCAAATGTAGGCACTTTTGAATAGTCAATTGTCGGTCAGTCCAAGAAAAGTGAAGCTAAATAGCACGTTCCAAAGCGTAGATCTCTATGGAGAAGAACGTGCAAGAAACTCCATGGATACTCTTTTAAATCGTATTATGTGTTACATATAATGTTTGGTCACATTATTTCTTGTTGCTTCTATTATGTGAGCACAATGTAGATAATAAAATAAAAATTATTAAAAGATAAAAACTGAATGAAGCCACTGGCAGCTAAGAGATGACCAGTCGCAACTGACGGCACCCTTTCACGAGCATGACGCGTGGATCAGCCCCACTCAGCTCAACCATTTTCAAGGGAACTGAATTACCCAATAACACGTGCCACCAACAGCGAGACATTTAAGTGAGCATGACAATCTCTTAACTGCCATGCTCGAAATCTCAAAAATAAAAAGAATAAAAAGTCGTAACCCAATAAAAATGCTCCATGGTACCTCACATTCACAAATTGGAAAAAAGTTTCCAAAAACAAAAGTAATACATGATCACAAGTTTAAACTATGTTTTCAAATTACAAAAAATTATAATAATTATAGTTTCCAAACTAATCAATACACCCTAGTGGTAGTGGAGCTGGACCAGCATTGAGCCAAGCATTTTTATCTTGAATATAATCCTCCAACTTATAATATGCTTGCCTGCATAGTGTGCGTTTAATACAAGATTTAAATTTTGTTTCATTGAGTTCTAATATTTGGGGAGGTATTTTATTATAGCATTTTAAACAGTACCCCATGAAAGAAGAGGCCACTTTTGCTTCTGCTCTCGTTGGCTAACGAGAACTTACGCAAACCTTTAGTACTGGATACTAATGACCGCAAGGAGTATGGCAGAGCAAGGAGCTTCACGGACGCTTTTACGGGGCCTTACATGGACCCGATGTAGACCTATTAGCGATCGTATCTTGGCTGCGTTTCGGTGACCTCTTCGGGGAAACCGAAGGTTTTGTCTTTGCAATTATGAACGAAGTTATGATGACGAACAACTACCGACAATACATTGTGAAGGACGGTACGGTTGACATCTGTCGGGCATGCCACCGGCCCGGGGAATCAATCCGACACATTATTTCCGAGTGTTCTCGTCTGGCTAACGGAGACTATTTGCATAGACACAACCTCGTAGCCAGGATTATTCACCAGCAACTTGCTCTTAAATACAATCTTGTGGAATCAGAAGTACCTTACTATAGGTATGTGCCCGACCCAGTTCTCGACAATGGCAGTATCACGTTATATTGGGATCGATCTATCATCACTGACAGGACTATTGTTGCAAATAAACCTGATATAGTGGTGATAAATCGAATAGAGCATCGCACAATGATTGTTGATATAGCGGTCCTTCTCGACGAGAACCTCGTGAAAGCTGAGAAAGACAAGAAGACCAAGTATCTTGACTTAGCTCGCGAGGTTGTCGACATGTGGGAAGTGGATAGAGCAATCATTGTGTCGATAGTCGTAACGGCCAATGGCTTAATAGCTAAGAGTCTCGAACAACATCTAAGGAGGCTCTCGTTAGGCAGCTGGATCAAGGGTCTAATCCAGAAAGCAGTACTCCTGGACACGGTGCGCATAGTTAGGAGATTCCTCTCTCAGGAGCCCTGACTACCGGTAGCTTGGACCCCGTTCCCAATGCCGGCAGGCTACTATTTTTCATATTTTTTAATGTGCCCCTTTAAGAAATATTTAAAAATGTAAATAATATGTAGGTACGTATAAAATAATTAATAGAATAATAATATTCCACAACTATCACACAACGCCGTCTAGTCCCAAGGTAAGGATAGCTTTACATGGGTAAGTATATAGATAGCTAGACAAATGATAAATATTTGTAATAATAAATATGTTTCTAAATACTCGTACATATATATTATAGATAAATTACACAGAATAAATGATTATTCTCATCACACAAACATTTGTCCTGGGGGGAATCGAACCCACGAACTCCGGCATAGCATTCAGGGTCACTGACCACTAGACCAACAGGCCACCCGGGTGCTGCCACTGTGCGGAACGCCCGGAGGACACGGTGGAGCACACAGTCGAGGTGTGCCCTTCTTGGGCGGAGCATCGCCGTGCCCTCGTGGGGGCAATCGGCAGCGGAGACCTCTTGCGCCGGGCCTTGGTTGAGGCCATGGTCCGGAGCGAGAAGGAGTGGCAGGCGGTCGCCTCCTTCTGCGAAGCAGTAATGCTAACAAAGGAAGAGGCCGACTGCATCAGGCAACGGCGCCCTCGCTGCCGCCGCCGGGATTCTGATCCCGATTTCCGGCCACCGTAGACGCGGGCTCGCGGTCGGCGAGCCATGGGTAGCTCGCTGCCTGACCGTCCGGTAACTGTCCGGACCGAGCACAAGACGGTGAAGGCGCGCACTGTTTCCGCGCGCCTTAAGGAGTTGTCAGCAACAGAAGGGGCCCAGCTGGGCCGAAGCCTACTGGGGCCAGAGTTATCCGAAAGGTAACTCGAGCCCCGGTATGGAGGCCAGAAGGAACGGGGTGGGTTTTTAGTCAGTAAGAGTCTGACACTATCTTGCGCTCCACCCAAGGGCGGGTTTTGTCATTGGATGATTTTTCCCACCGAAAAAAATAAAAATAAAAAATAAGACCAACAGGCCAGTCAAACTATTATAGAAACATCGACTTTGCACTTTTTAGTGTTTTTTTACATCGAAGTCGGTTGTATTGTTTAACCGACTTAAAAAAATTAGGAGGTCGGTTATCAATTCTGTTGAATTTTTTTTTATGTGTGCAATTATTTTTTTCATTTTTAATTATATTTATATTGCAAATAGGCCTTTTACGCGTTAATTTTGTTTGTCAATTTAAACTAGATGAGGCCGGTATTCCTTAGCTGATCACCCATAGGCGAATGCTACACGCTCGATATTTATCGTGATATTTGGATCGTAATCCAGGATCACAATTTTTACCGAGCGAGTCTGTAGTATAGTGTATCACCTATCGTGAATTCGTGATACGGATGGCTGGATTTGTAGAAATCCAAAAATCCACGATTTGTATCAAGTATCGTTAATAAATATCAAGCATCTAGTCTGTAAATTCTGTAATCGATGTTTATCGCGTCAATATTAATTCTGTCAGCGATAGAAGAGGACGCGTTATTGAGGCGGCGGCGTCTGCCGTACCTCAAACAAACGACCAAAAATACTTGAAAGAATTCATACTAGTGTTAGAAACATTATCATTTTTAATAATTATAACTTTCATAGTCTTCCACTTCTTGGTATTCCCTAATCTGATTTAATACATTCAGATGTTATATTTTAGTCATTTTTTTTCGCTTTGTACACCTTTGCAATGATATCGCTAATAAATAGCAACGCAAGCTTTATTTATATTAACACTTATAGTTTTATTTATATTGTAATACGAAACGTACGAGTGTACTCAATGAAATTTACCGTCTTACTGACGCGATTCGTATCGATGTGTAATACTTATACGAAAATATTACTAGATAAATATCGCAATACATATCGAGCGTGTAGCTTTCGCCATGGAAGAAACACCGAAACATACTCAGGGGTCAAAGTCTTTTTGAAAGTCCAAATGTTACGGCTAAAGATAAGTGTGAACACAAACAAAAGATTAGCCGGCTAAACTTAAGAGTAACCGTAGGCCCTTGGGAAAAATGTAGAAACAAATGAAAAAGGAAATGATAATTGTATTTACTTACATTAATTATCTGTCTTCCGAGTGCCTTCGCAAAGTTCTACAATACTTCGGTCACATTGCAAGGAAGGACGGTGGCAACCTCGAAAGGCTCATGGTGACCGACAAAGTGGACGGCAAAAGGCCTCGCGGGCGCAGCCCTATACGTTGGTCTGACCAGATCCGCACCGCTCTTGACTCTACGATGTACAATGCCCTTCACATCGCCAGAGACAGAAACAGATGGAAAGAGATCGTAAGGGTTAAAGTGATGAAGCAGGGAGGTCACGACCATCAGAATTGAGGAATACGACGCAAGGAGGAGGAAATTAATTATGTTATAATTATTTATTAATAACATATTAAATACTGTTCACTATTTCGAAAACTTTTATTAAAAAAATAATTACTCTCATTACAGATATCTACTTCTGTATTCAAAATTGCAAAATAAAACTTCTGCGGTGTTAATTACTTATAACTACAATTATTACAAAATTTAGTCAATAAAATAAATAAAAAAGGAAGCATTTGTTCATTCATACTTCTGAATTTAAAATTACCTTTATTATCTCCCCTCCGCCCCCTCAAGCAAAAACAAAAAAAAAAGTTTACTTCCGCGCGTCCATCGAATACATTTTTAGCCGTTTCGTTTCTGCTGATGTGCACATTAGCCGGCTAAAGATGAAAAGTCACGAAGCAAATTAACATGATATCGAATTAGCCCGTCCTCGAAGATAAACCTAAGTTTAGCTGGCTAATCTTAAGTTTATGTTCTCACCTATCTTTAGCCGTACCTAACAGATAGGTATACATATTGGTACCAAATTTCAGCTTTCTTGTGCGTACAGTCACTGAGATTGTGGATTGCGGACGGACGGACAGACAGACAAACATGGCGAAAATATAAGGGTTCCTAGTTGACCTTAAACCTTAAGAACCTTAAAAATCTAACCTAACCGAACCCAGTAACCGATAATACACAGCCACAAAAACATCACCTAAAGATCAACGTAAAATTATTGACTACATTAACCCAATTATAATTTTTTATATTTACGGCTCATGATTATTAGACGAATAAATATTATGCCTTTAAAATTTATGCAACTCTAACTTAAGCCAAAACATAATAGACTAAATGATAGTTATGCCAACCTTTGCATTATGGCAAAGTATTATCGCGCATCTATTGTCTCTAATTGACGGTATCAGAAGAGTTAATAATATCCCATATTACATATAAGTAAATAAAGTTTAGATACAACACATATCAGCCTTGTAAACTTGTGCTGTGTGCCGTTATAAAGTATTGCCCAAAGGAGTGGCTAGCGCCCTCTGTTGGCTGCGGCGGGAAGCACGTTGCGCGGCGCGTGGTGAGACGCGCTCGCCAGTGGAACTGTGCGCGGGCTCGTTGGCACCGCGTCAGGCTGGGTATTGCGCCCACTCGCACACAGATGGCACTGTGTCTATTCAAATTCATACGGTTTTCATCCACGACCAAAATCGTTCCTAGTCGACTACGGAACCTTTAAATTTTATCTAATAACAATTAATTATAATGCATTATTTAAAAAAGCAAAGAAACTAAAGTAAATCAAGTCAAAATATTATGTACGACTCCTCCTCCTTGCGTCGTTTATCCTCAATGCTGAGGGTCGTGACCTCGACGAATAATCTTTTTATGGACTATATTTCGCCATGTTGTCCTGTCTTCGGCGATGTGGATGGCGTCGCAGACTGTGGTCTCCAGTGTATCACGGATTTGGTCTGACCAACGTAATGGACTCCTGCCCCTGGGTCTTTTCCCATCAATTTTTCCTGTCAGAAGCAACTTTTCGAAGTTATCACCTCTCTTTCTGGCAATATGGCCAAAGAAATCAAAGATTCTTCTTTGGCATATTGTGGTGAGTCTCATGGGTGCTCTGAGTTCGGCTAATATGGAATCGTTGGTCCGGTGCTCTGACCAGTGGATTCCAAGCATTTTCCTCCAACACCACATCTCAAAAGCGTCAATGCGGCAACGGTCAGCTTTTTTAAGGGTCCAGGTCTCTGCGTCGTACAGGAAAATGGAGAAAATGAGGGTGGTGACGAGCTTTTTTTTGGTCTTACACGAGATGTTCCGGTCGGTCCAGACGCGGTTCAGCTGTGACATGGCGCTCTTTGCCATCCCAATACGTCTTCTTATGTCCTGCTCAGCTATGCTATGTACGACTAGGGAATGCAAATCTCGCGAGATTGGCAGTTTTGTGTCTTTTTTGCAAATAATCACAATATTTATAATAATTTGGAAAAAAAATTATTATTAAAAATAATAAGTATTATCAGATAACCATTGGCGCGGGTTTGCGGACAGCAAGCAATGGGAAGTTGGCTGTCCGACCGTCCGGTAACTGTCCGGACCGAGCCCAAGTCGTCGACGACGCGCACTGGGTCGAAGCCTACTGGGGCCAGGGTTAGTTCCGAAACGTAGCTCAGCCCCGGTATGAAAGGCACGAAGGCAGTAGTAGATAGTCTAACACTATCTCCCGCTGCGCCCAAGAGCGGGAGATGTCATTTGGATGGTTTTTACCCACCAAAAAAAAGTATAAGATAAAAATTTATTTTTACGAATTTTTTCAATACATTTTTTTGCATCAAACATTGTTTGACTGTATCTGTCTATAATTTTTTAACGTCCGTGTAACTCCGCGCTTCGAATAAGACGTTTTTATGCTCGAGTACAATCTCGTTAAACTCGCGAGATCTCGCCCTTTTTTCGTCCGAGATCAATCTCGCTAAAAAAGGCCGAGATCTCGGCCTTTTTTGATTGCATTCCCTATGTACGACAATGTAAGCGTCATTTTAGTGAACGCTGTTTCGATTGCCCGAAAAGACTAGGTGTTACGGCGGGTTTGTTTTATCAAATAAAGTTTAAAATTCGGTTGTTATAATTATCTTGTAAATATTAGAGATTTTGTTATTATATCATATACTAGCTTCTGCCCGCGACTTCGTCCGCGGAAAATTTCTTGTTTTAAAATAAGATTACACTCGATTAGACGATGCGCACGTTCAGCGCTAGATTCCTGAGCACGGGCCTGTGATGTTATGGCATTTTGCCTAGCGAGCCGCTGCGAGCGCTCAGCGCTAGTCTCCCTATCCCTTGTCTCAGAGACATGCTGCCTTAAATGAGATAGACGCTGCGCATGTTCAGCGCTAGATTCCCGAGCACGGGCCTGCGATGTTATGACATTTTGCCTACCAAGCCGCCGCGAGCGTTTAGCGCTAGTCTCCCTATCCCTTGTCTCAGAGACATGCTGCCTTAACTCAGATAGACGGTGCGCACGTTCAGCGCTAGTTCCTCGAGCACGGGCCCGCGATGTCCTCACATTTTGGCTAGCGAGGCGCTGTGAGCGCTCGGAGCTAGATTCTCTAGCGCGTGCTTGCGAAATATATTCTCTATTTCTCGAGAGGCGCTGCTCATTTTCAGGGGCAGATTCTTCCGTACGGCGTACTCGAGCGGCTCTTGTCTGTGATGTCTGCCGGGACAGTTGAGATTTCCTTTTAGACATGCTCTCAACAAACTACGCACAGACTTGAAAACAATTATGAACAAAAGGAGAGCGACTCGAACACCGTCCGCCTTTACAAAACAAAACAATCGTAATATCGAATAACTCGTATCGATTATTACGATAGAACGAAGTACGAAACTACGAACATACAAAAACGTACAACGAAATTACGATATTTTCGATTATGAGGTATCTATCAACAACAACAACCATACGAACGAAACAACCGAAACCAATAAGCAACTGACAGAAGAACTCCAACTAACGACAACGTGGGCATAATAATTCGAGAGGGTCATCAATCCACAGAAAGTCTTAACACCGCGATTCAGAAAAATTACGTAATTGCAGAACGCCATCTATGGGCAAATAGGTGAAACGTTGGGCACGCCACAATTATGGCGGTAAGTCCCCTCTTTGAGGCGTGGCTGGAAAGGCCTCACGGCGTCCTTACCTTCCGCATGACACAGGTCCTCACCGAACATGGCAAGTTCGGGAGGTTCCTGCACCGAATTAAAGCGGAAGAGACGCCCGAGTGTCGCCACTGTGCGGAACGCCCGGAGGACACGGTGGAGCACACAGTCGAGGTGTGCCTTGCCTGGGCAGAGCATCGCCGTGCCCTCGTGGGGGCGATCGGCGGCGGACACCTCTCGCGGCGGGCTCTGGTTGAGGCCATGGTCCTTAGCGAGGAGGAATGGCAGGCGGTCGCCTCCTTCTGCGAAGCAGTAATGCTAGCAAAGGCGGAGGCAGACCGCATCAGGCAACGGCGCCCCCGCCGCCGCCGCCGGGATTCCGATCCTGATTTCCGGCCACCGTAGACGCGGGCTCGCGGACGGCGAGCCATGGGTAGCTTGCTGTCCGATCGTCCGGTAATGGACCGAGCCCAAGACGTCGACGGCGCGCACTGTTCCCGCGCGCCTCAAGAATTTGTCAGCAACAGCAGAGGCCCAGCTGGGTCGAAGCCTACCGGGTCCAGGGTTATCCGAAAGGGAACTCGTGCCCTGGTTTGAAGGCTAGAAGGAACGGGGTGGGTTTTTAGTCAGTAAGAGTCTGACACTATCTCTCGCTCCACCCAAGGGCGGGGGTTGTCATAAGATGATTTTTGCCCACCATAAAAAAAAAATAGGTAAAACGTCTGCACAATGAAAGTTACGCTAGGGGCATTTTGCGTTTTAGTAATTTTATATTATCTTCGAAACTGTATGACCAATTGCTATGCTGTAAATGGCAAATCTTATCTGTATAATGTTCTTGTGATACTGAAATAATTTATTGTCATAAGAATTAATATTTTGTTGCTCAAATAATCAACCAAACGTAAGTATGCCGAAAAAAAATATTTTTAATGCAATAAAAGAAGTATAAAAGATGAAATATAAAAGATAGAGATATGGTACCGCGGACTTTTTTGTAGAAATAATTAAGACAAACCAGGTAGCCGTACATTGTTTTTAATTTTAAGCAACTGTTTAGGCAGCGCACGCAAATAATTCTATTTTATGAGGTATTTTTTTCCGACTTGCTAGACAAAAGTTGTGATAGCTCGGTTAATATACATGCTATAGAAACAATTTATAGCCTATAGCACTCAGGAATAATGTAGCTTTCGGCCAGCAAAAAAAAATTTAGGATTGGATTATTAGTTCCAGAGATTACCCCCTACATACAAACTTACAAACTTACAAACTTACAAATTTTACCTCTTTATAATATTAGTATAGATTACTTAGGTTTAAAGAAACTTTATTCTCAATAAAAACATTACATACATGTACATAAATTTAAATTAAATACTAAATTAGGTTCGAAAACAATTATAACCACCTGAAAACCTGACCCACCCAACGCAATTCATTTTCCGAGTACTTAATGTCCGATTGGCGATTAAATATTGACTAAGCTGGGTTTTGAATGCGTTGAATGAGATATGGTTTCTTATGCGTGAGGGTATTTTATTGTATAGCTGTGCTCCTTCAAATGTAAGCATTTTTTTTGCCATAGGTAGTTGGTCCTGGTTTTTGGTAAAACTAATAAACGTACTTCGCTGACTAACTTGTTTGTGTTAGGTAAAAGTGATATTGCTACTCGTATGTATGCTTTTGTTTAGTACTTTTAATATTTTGAATTGTAACAATGTGGTTCAAAATTCCTTCATTTGTGTGTCTGTTGAGCAGTGCAAGGCACGTCTCGACGCGTACTTCGCGCTGGCGATCATTGAGTTCGTGGGGCACCCATTTGTCAAGCTTTTTTACCTTGCCAATTTGACGCAAATGGACCAATATTGTTTTGACGCTAACGTCGAAAGCTGCTGCTAATTCAGCCGTAGATTGTGTATCATCAGCTTCCACAATCGCCTTTAATTTGTCATTGTCGACCAAAGTCTTCGGACGACCGCGAGGTTCATTTTTCAGGTCGAAATTTCCAGAACGTAAGCGAGCAAACCAATAACAAGTGGTGCGTTCCGCTTGTGACGCGTTGCTGCCACGAAGGTACTCATATTCCATAATTACTCGAATTTTTAACGTATCCATGATGACGAAAAAGATTGAAATGCGATGAAAATGTAACACTAATCAATAAACAAATGACTACTTTTGAAAAAAAAATCCATGTTTTAAAATAAAATTAATTTACAATTAGAATTCTTAGCCAAACAAAAATTATTTTGATTTGAAATGGCCAGTACCGCAGAACGGCAATTTTATAGGTAAAGACCTAATTATGTAGTTGTTTAATGATCATTATTTTGGTTTATTTGGTTTGTATATTTTAGTCGTTGATGTTAAGTATGGATAGTAAAAGCATTTTTATTAATTTATTCTGGGAAATTTGTAGTTGTGACAGTTTTATTTTGTGTTTTGTAGCACTAACTACCCCATATTTCGACTAAGTAGATGTGGCTTTACTAGGGAATGGTGTATCGTAATCCTTGCTTACCCTTTCACATTCATAGTGTAAATACACCTATGCAGTATTGCAGCAAAATTCCAAATAGGTACGCTCCCCTCCTCTACAATTTCGAATCGATTTAAAAATGATTATGATTGTAATTATGTAGGCCTACTCACAAAACCTGAATGCTGTAAATTTATTTCTAATTACGTCAATTTAGTACTAGGAAAATGAGTCATCATTTCAATTTAAGTTATTATTAAATTTATGTTTAAGTTTTGATTTTAATAGATTATATCATATAATATATATATTTTTTAGGTTTAAGTACAGAGTTGTCAGCTGCACTGGCGCATTAGGCCTGAAAAGATAGATCTTTTGAGAATAAATAAAAAAATGATACATTACAGTTAGAAGTAAATAAGGTTCAGCCTGCGGGCCGTCGCCCACGTGGAACTCGTACTAGCCTGAGTGTTATTCTAATGTATAGATAAGCTATAGATATTACTGCAGTTTCATCAATATCCGTTCATAGTTTTTGCGTGAAAGAGTAAGAAACAGTGAACACCATAACTATGACATTGCAAAAGCCGCATATATCCTAAATGAGTAACATTAAGTACACGTCAGCGGGTTTGTGCGCAACGTAAAGTATTAACCTAAACCGGGTATTCATTAGGCAAGATTTGTTATTAAACACTGTTTTTAAACAGTTTATAAACAGTGTTTCACTATGTTTCATCATCTCTGGAAACAGTTTATAAACAAAGGTGATGAACCATTGTTTAAGAAACGTATTACTGTGTTCCCCACTTTGAATAAAGAGCAAGAGGAAACATCTAGTAAACATGGAAGTAGTGTGGTCCAACAACCCGGCTTCGATGCTCATAGACCTTTATCAACAGCATCATGTACTTTGGAATTCTTCAAATAATATAGTTTCGAATCCACTACCTATATTTACTGCCTATATTTTATCTTTTTTTTTGGGTCCTCAAAATCTCTTTACATCTTAGAAAGTATTTTGTGTGTCCGTAAAAACCTAGGACTTTTCTAAATTAGAAGCGATATTTATAATATAAAAGTCGTAGTAAACACGAAATGATATTACCCAAATGGAGATTAGCTAAGACCAGTAAGGCTGTTAACGTCTCATTTATTGTCAGTTGTAATTTATTTTTTCTAGCTTTTTTTCTATAGCCTCGTTTTTATTATGTATATGGAAGATCTCTGTAGACTCCGCGAACTCTTAGATGTCTTCCTGTGTTGACTCACTTTTTAATATGATTATTTTTATTGTGCTTTTAAGTACAATATAGACCGGTCCACACTGTTCTTACACAATATCTATCAATACTGTCATTTGGAAATATTGTACCCAATAACATTTACAGAAAAGTGCTATTCGTTCCATTAATTACTCTTTTAGAGATAAAAAACTGGGCAAGTGCCAGTCAGACTCATGCACTGAGGGTTCCGTACAAACTTACCTATGAAAACAGGTCAATATCCGGATTGAGTTAGACAACAAAGTGATCCTATAAGCGTTCTAAGTTTTTTTTCTTTTGAGGTACGGAACCGCACCGCACTCGTTACCGATCCGATCCGATCGAAGCCACGCCCCGCGCGAATTATAATTTTTACAGGCACCTACGAGTATTACAGATTTATTTATTTGAAAAATAATATAACCGACTTCAAGTTTCTATAATAGTTTAGTCTCTTCGTTATTTAACACCGACTTCCAAAATTAAAGATATTTTGTATTTATCAATGTTTTTTTTTAACTTAAAGTCGGTTATATATTTTTTTTTTTAAGTTTTTTACTTTACACTTTTTAGTTATGGTACCACCACTAAAAAGTACCCCTCAGTCAAACTTAAATACCTTATGGTCAGAGCGCATCTCATTACGGTTCTAATAATCCCAAACACGGTTAGATTACATTCATTTACCTTTCGGCTTCATCATCAGATCAGTCGGAATATCCACTCCCCCCTTCTTTCAATCAGCATCTATTCTAATGACAGGACTAAATTTTAAGTTCAATGCAATGTTGACATAAGTCTGGCCCGATGCTGCCATCAGGCCAGACTTATGTCAACATTACATTGAACTTTAAATTTAGTCCTGTTTAAAACTATCCCAAACACGACTACGGTGCTGTAATTTAAAGGTTTGTACTTTTTCTGATGCTCCTGGCTTCAGCATCAGGTCTCTATGTACTTCGGTGTTCTTTATTAGCGGTACGTTTATCCACACATCGAGCCCTTTTGAATGAGCCTAAACTCGATATATCTGCTGTTAGTTTACATTTACATTTTGGAAGTGTCTCTCGCGCAAACTATTCAGTGTAGAAAAATAAAATGATATTATAAACCTCACTATCATTTTTGAAGACCTATCCTTAGAACTCCACTCGTAATTGTTTGAAGAAAAAAAAATTTGAGTTTCAGTTCTAAGTATGAGGAACCCTCAAAATTTATTGTTTTTTTTTTTCTATTTTTATGTGAAAATCTTATTGCGTTTACAGAATACATCTATTTACTTACCAGGTTCCAACATTATAGTTCTTAAAGTTTCGGAAAAAAAGCCTCAAAAGTGGCTGTGACATACGGACGGATAGACAGACAGACATGACGAATCCGTTAGGGTTCCGTTTTTAAACCCTAAAAAGACATATTATATTTATTTATTTATTTAAACTTCATGTACAGTAGTGGTACATAGGCGGACTTAATGCAACAAGGCATTCTCTACCAGTCAGCCTTTGAGTTAAAAAAGACAACACTGTAGTAGGTTTGCACAATAAACAAATAACAGTTACTTCAAACGGAAAAATATAAAATAAGTAAATTTAAGATAACTCAATAATAATAATAATTCTGACGAAGACCGAACTAAGGTTGAGAGGACTTCAAGTAGTAGTTCCGAATTTTACGTTTGAAGGATAATTTACTTTCAGATTTTTTGATGTCAAGGAGAAGCACATTCCAGAGTTTTATGGTTGAAACAGCGTAAGAATTGGACATAAAGCCAGTACGATGAGAAGGAATATGAAGAAGCGTGTTTTTGGATGCTCGAAGGTTAAGATTATGAGAACTGCCACTGTGAAAAATGGGAATAAAAAGTCACTATTTAGGGAAACCCGATTTAAATTTGGAGAACCTGGTTTCAATTTGGCAAAACTGGTTTTAATTTAGAAAACCTGGTTTTAATTTGGAAAACCTGATTTTAATTTGGAAAACCTGGTTTTAATTTGGAAAACCCAAGATTTTTTCATGACATTTTTGAAATAAATGGCATAATAAGTATAAGCATAATCAACCTTATAATGTTCCCGCTGCTAGGACTCAGGCCTCCTCTATAGTAGAGGGAATGGACCATAATCCACCATGCGGACCCAATGTGGGGTGGAGGTGAAATACATGGGTAACTTTATACAACGTGTAGGCAGTATACTCCTGTGACGTATAGGCAGCCATTTAAGCTGAGAATGGAAGGAAGAAATGTGGTCATATTTACGAAGGACAAATATGAAACGAATGCAGTTATTGAGAAGTCGATCCAGTTTGTTAAGAAGTTTTTGGGAAAGATCTGTAGCCCAATTCACGTAATCAAAACCGTAACGATATCTTAGCGACTTAGTCGTTTTTGTCATTTTCGTATTCACGTCAATCAATCGAGTTTAAACGACACCGATTTTGAATTCGTTCGATCGAAGACTCGTTGAAGCGTATTCAGTTAGGTATGTGAATCATCATTCATTCGTTGGCTTGAGGTATTCTCGTAGACAAACGTTGTTTGATCGGGATGCCAACGACTGAATGTCAAATAATGCAGTTCACAAATCACAGAGTACTTTGTAAAATAGTAGGTAGTAGTACTCTGTGGTATCTGGCAACAAGTCGTTGATAGATCGTTTAGTTACGATCCAGTTCAATTGTCGTTCTATCCAATCCCGATTAGAGAACACGTGAATACCGATTTTGGATAGAACTTCGATCGAACGACTATAAAACTTCAACGATATTTGGCTTTTTTGATTTTACGTGAATAAGGCTACAGAGTAACAAACATCAGCATAATCAATTATAGGCAACACAAGCGACTGGACCAAAATAGTTTTAGTGCTAGACGGGAGGACATTTTTAAATCTATAGAGAGACCGCAGCGAGAAGGTGACTCTCTGGCTATACTGGCTAACCATAACAATCTGTTTATTCCAGCTATATACTCAAACATCTTTTCCTATTGCGTTTATTTGTAATACTTGTCTTTCCACAGGTGTGTTTTCATCTCAATTCAAAAAATTCCTAGTCCACCTCATCTACACGAGTGGTAGCAAGGACTGTGTCAATAACTACCGCCCAAAATGTATTCTACCTACGTTATCTAAGATTCTTGAAAAAGTTATTGAGAGTTAACCTTGATGATAAGAAAAAGGTCATCACAATTTGTAGGATTCGTGGCGAACAGTTAAAATTGTTCGAAAGCTATCTGAAGGGAAGAACTAGCGAGTTGTGAGCGAAGATTGGTTGAGTGAGGACTGTGATGTCACTACTGGAATACCACAAGGGAGTATTTTGAGGCCCACCCTCTTCTTAATCTTCATTAATGACCTCTGTCAGTTAAATCTTGACAATGGTAATATCATTACATTCGCAGACGACACGGCTCTTTTCTGTGGAGATACTTGGGATGAAGGTTTTCACTTAGCACAAATCTGTGGCCCTAGTGAAAAGGGGTATAAGTCCAATTTTGTCAAAAATTAGTTAAGTATACCGAAATGATCAGATAAAAATGCTCTATCGTTTGGTGAAAACGGATCTAAGCTATGTCTAAAAATAAGGAAATTACTTTGTGTAAAAGGGTTCAACTGACACCAAAAAAAAACTATACAAGTTGGTTTTAAATCCATTTATATCCTTTTCAACAAATGTTGATTTGTGTTTTTTAATCAAAATTAACATAAATCACCCACTTTTAATCTGGTTGGTATTTATCGATACAACAACACTTAGTTCTTAAAAATGTTTAAGTTAGTAGATGGATATTACTAGACTTATATTCGTTTTCTTTGGTGAAAACGGATATAAGTCTAGTAATATAAAGGGAAAAAATATTTCTTTGCACTATGTAATTGGTTATTATAAAATAAAACTAAAATTAAAAATTAAAAAAAACCCCCGACGCAAATTTCTTTAAAATGACGTTAAAAGGTTTAAAGAGTAATTTACTAACTTATTTTTTTACTTTTTAAAGATTTTTTGCGTCGGGGGCTTTTTAACTTTTTTTTTTTTTTTAATTGATCGAGATCATAAGGTTCCATCAGCTACCTCCCAGTTCTAACATCAGGTCCTCGTCATCATGAAAAATATTCAGAACTGGTTTAGACGAATCTAATGAGCTCAAACAAACTCGACTGGTTTACTAGTAGGAATTCCAGGATTCCATCAGCTACCTCCCAGTTCTAGCATCAGGTCATCATCATCATGAAAAATGTATACGAGTATTTCAAACATTAGGTCACATATAAGTATTTATTAGTAAAGTATACATGTGTAAAGCGTTAAAGCCAACAAATGTGCTGCTGACCTTGAACGCCTGATCAGATCTTCATAAATTGTATCTAAGAACCATCTCGATAACGTCAGCTTTCAAGTAAAAAAAAACCGCATCCAAATCGGTCCATTCGCTTAAGCGCTATGATGCCACAGACAGACACACAGATACACAGACACCCTAAACTTATTATAACATCCCTCTTTTTTGTCGGGGGTTAATAATTCCAAATGCGTATCCTTTATCACTTGTATAATTTATTATTTTAGTTATGGGAAAAAGAGTCTAACTTATTTTATGCCCTCAAGGAATTCATTTTGTGGTTGGTATAAGTCATTATCTTAAATATTCTTAACTTTACATAAAAAAAAACCCAATAATAATAAAGAGCATAAATCGTTTACCTAAAAATAATATCACATGTATTTCATTAGGTAGCGGTTTAAATGTCACACGAGGTCAAACACGAATTTGAAGAGCGCGGAATATTTTTGCGCCTCCTGTAAAGTTGCATTTTTGGCCTTAGATCATTTTTCACTAGGGCCACAGAAATTATCTTCTCACTGGTATCGAGTTGGCTAAAAAATAACTTACTCACACTAAACACAGACAAAACAAAATACATGACCTTTTCACCGTCAAATACTCCTAACAAACATAACCCGTCATTGAACATAGTGGCACGCTCGTGCAATAACGACTCCTTAAAAAACCCGAAAAAAGAAAACTCTTTTGTGCTTAATGTTGTATGTACAGGCTCCGGTTTACCGGTAAAATTCAACTGTAGGTTTGCCTGTACAGTTAAGTTGTTTGCTATGGCGTGTATATCACCGTCGCTCCTTCATGATGCGCTACCTGCTGGCGTGCGCGGCGCGGCCTCGGCCGGCGGGACGCAGCGCCACGACCTAGGAGTGTCCGCGCGATCAGCTGCTAACGATATACCTTGGTATATATGAAGTATGAGCTCGCCAGTATTTGCAGACCGAAGCGCGACGCCGATGTTAGGTTTAATTGTACATAATTTACCTACACTGAACAACTGTAACTTGTAAGCGCGTTTCTTACGGTTGTTTGAGAGTCATCGACACCGAAGCGACGATTTAGACAGGTGTATCTTGTGGAACTAAATAAATAGTGTAGCGATCTCTCAGTGGTTAGTTTCAGTTCTTGCCCAGCCGCGCTGCAGAGACCCCGCATGTCTTGCTGACAGCGCGCGGGTGTAGTGACCGGCTGCGAGGAGCGCGGCGGCGGCGTGCGCGTGATATCAGCGCGTTATCAGTTCGCGATTAGATACCGTCGCGAGCGCACCTCCGCACCTCAGCTCGCTCGCAGCCGACTGCAGCAGCGCAGGGAAGCGCAGGACAGCGCAGGGCAGCGCAGAGCTGCGCCATGAGGAGCAAGGACCGCCTCGCCGAGTTGCGCCATGTAAGTCACGAGTGCAGGCAGCCCGGCACGACTAGCTGAAGGAGGGAATGCGCCCTCCGTGACGTCACCACAGTAAACAAACCACTGTTACACGAGGTGTAGCTATGTGTCTCCTCCGCCGAGCTCGTTGCTGGCAACGATGGTGGTGCAGTGTTCGCTAAGTTATGCCAGGGTGTGAGTGTGTCCAGTGTGAAGCGATGTGCTGAGTGAGTGCGATGTGTTGCAGCTGGCGCGCGGCGCGGCGGGCGGCGTGTACTGCGACACGGTGGAGCCCGGCCTACCCGAGCCTGCGCAGCACGACAAGCACATACAGGACATCTTCCAAGAGGTAAGTGTGCATGTGTACAGCACAGTGTGTGTCACGCACAGCGCTTCATTATGAGCGATGTGCGACGTTAACGAGCCGCTCGTTGTGGTCATTAGCGGCTCTGCTAATTAGTGCCGCAGCCTTGTCGCACCGCGCCGCGCCTGTGGCGGTGTGCCGCGCCGTCGGCAGGACAAGCGTGCATCACACACGATCACGATCATGACACACTTAGCTAGCGGAATACTTCCTCGCGGACCAGCGCTCACGCGGCTTGCGTCACATATTTATTATTACTACTTGTTAGCACTCATGAACACATTCACGCTTGATTGCTGTCGCTACTGTAATTCTACACCAAAAATATTCATATTTTATGTAACTACCTATGCAAATGATTTGTAACTAAACAGCGCGTGCACTGCGCGCTCGAACTAAGTGGGTACGTACATCCATAGGTGTCGGTATTGTTTGTTTACATAGAGCGCACGACACTATCGCAGATTACATCCTTGACCCGCCCACCGACACTGCAATGTAAAACTATCACAACTGACAATCACTGTTCTTGAGCAATGCACCTACTATTGCTACACTAGTACTGTATTGTTCAAATATACTGAATTAGCACCGCGTGAGAGAGTAATGAGGAAGCGTCGTGTTGCAGGTGGAGCGCATGCGCGGCTGGGTGCACGACCTGGACAACAACACGCAGCTGGTGCGCCGCCTGCACGCCGACCCCACCTTCCACACCAACAAGAGTGAGTCTCTCCTTCCTGTCCTGAGGCCTGCCACACTCTTACTCAATGTCACCGCACAGCTACCTTTGGCTAGGACCCCTGGCCGGCGCCGACCAGATGCCCGCATGCATTTCCACCGCGTTTGCAACCGTCAATTCGTCGCGAGGACTGAACCACGACCGGAAGCCAGAGGTTATCTGCAGAGTCGACGCGACCTGCTCCCTGGGACCTTGCGTGTACCTAACTGATAAAGTAACGAGTGAACTTTGCCATTCGATCTTGTGGCATCTTAAGTCCACAAAGGATATACGATCGCAGAATTTGACCCACTGCCCTGTTCACTTTTGATGAACCAGTCGTTTGTCCAGCCAGAGTAAGGCGCAGTGTACAATAGGAACAAACCTTCTGCCCTTTTTGGTATACAAGCTAGACGGGTTATGTTAGTTATGTATTTATTTCCGAAAATATTGACATTTTAAAAAAACGTTTTAAGTCAACTCCTATATTCGTTTTTAAATACCTATCCAGGAATATATCACACGTTAGGGGGTTGAAATGAAACAAAACACTCCCCACTTTACGTGTAGGGGGGTAGTCTAATTTTTTTTCCACTTTTTATTTTACCACTTTGTCGGCGTGATTAATTTACATATTGGTACCAAATTTCAGCTTTCTAGTGCTTACCGTCACTGAGATTATCCACAGACAGACGGACAGACAAACAGACAGACTTGGCGAAACTTTAAGGGTTAGTTGACTACGGAACTCTAAAAACGATAAAAGGAACTACATAAGTATTTTTGTGTTCTGTGTACCAAAGATGAACACGGACGAGGATGATCATCTCGAACTCGGTTAGTTGAAAACGCCATTTGGAATACGAGATTTTACCAAGTAGGTATTCAAATACGGTCATTCTTAAATATGGCACTGTTATAAGTAAAAAAGTAACAAAACGTATCATCTAATGCCCAGTATTGGTAATGTTAATTAAGCAAAGATATTTTGAGAGTATTTTGTACCTATACACCAAATATTTGGTTCGAGTGTAGCGACAAAAGCGATAGTGTTGTCCCGGTCGCGCTACAGGCCCGGAGTGGGCGCAGACTTGCAGGAGCAGCTGGACGCGGCGGTGACGGCGTCCAACGCCACCGGGCTCAAGCTAGGCGGCGCTCTGCGCCAGTTCGAGACGCGGCTGAGCGCGCGCAACGACGCGGGCGCGCGCATCGCGCGGCTTCAGTACGCCGCCACGCGCCGCCTCTACGCCGACGCGCTGGCCGCGCACCACGCCGCGCTCGACCAGGTGCGCGCCGCGCAGCTCAGCCTGCTGCACCACCAGATACAGCTCAGTAAGCTCAAACGCCATTACTTGCTTTCGGATTTATCTAATTTTGGCCGGAGACAAAATATTTGACATTGACTTATTATATTGTTTAAGTAATGAAACGGTTTTACGATTGAATGTACTTAATGTAGGTACTTAGCTGGTCATTGATCTCCGACTTTTTGAAGATCTGAGTTTGATTCAATTTCTCCTTATAATAATATGAGTGAGGCGGACGGCGAAGTGTCGCTACGCGCGCATTATCTAATTGAGCGTAAGCGGATGCCGCGGCCCGAGCTGTGCCGCTCGGGAACTACTTCTGCGTCGCCGAGATTCTATTCCACAAGCTATCACGTCAACGTGACAGCTTGTGCAATTTTGAAATTTCTTGCTTGTGCTCTTATCATGACGTTCATTAAACTTTCATGCATTTCCTTTAACTGCCGCACTCAGAGACGTCATTTTACTTTAATGTCAATTAAAGCAAAACCTAAGGTACTTAACATCATAAAGATATAGACTATTATTCAATGACAAAATTAGTAAATCAGAGATTAGCGTTAATGGGCGTCTCTGAGTGCGGCAGTAAGACTTTTAAAGTAATTCTACAGTGCGTTTCACTTAAGAAGTTCCTTTGGCGTAATGTTGGCTCTCCTGTCTGTCTACACAAAAAGAAGGGAAAAAAGGAAAAAGTTGTCTAATCTACCAAAATTGTTCCCCGAAATGCGAAACCAAATCGATTTTAACGGTAGTTGCAACACTTTTTGTAGTATTATGAGGGGAATGGGATTTTATTTTAAAAAAAGCAGGTCGAAAAGGAAGTCGTTAATAGAGAGGTACGATATTGTGTCGATGCGTTTTCGGTATTTGAAAGAATTGCAGGACAGTCGGAATGGAGCGTCCTACACTTTATTCAAAATTAGTAAAAAGAAAAACAAAAAAAAACGCAATTGTTAAACGTAACGAAATATAAGTTAATCTCCCTAATATTAAGTAATTTAATTGCTAAAAATATTACAACACGGTTTTTGCGTATTGCCAACATTACGGCAAAGGAACGTCTTAAGTGAAACGCACTGTAGACAGTGCATCTGCAGCTGCATTGTCAGAACCTTTTATGTATACAACTTTGTAACGTTAAATGCGCAAAACCTCAGACACACCAAATGATTCTTAATTCGATTGACCTAATTATGTGAGAAAAAAAAACATAAAAAAATAATTTAAAAAGGAAAAAAAGGTTTTGTGTGCAGTTTTAGTTTGTTTAAAATTCATGTCTGCATTGAAATAAGAACTGTGTATGAGAAAAATTGGTTGGATTACTAGTATTTATGTTTATTTAACTATTTCAGCGGGTTTGCGCACGTGATGGCTTGACCTATTCATAAATATACAGGTCAAAGTTTTAAATGAAGATTTTTTTGAAAATGTAACCTACCTATATTAAAAAGTAGTTTGATTGATTCTGCTCGTTATTTTGATCAAACTAATTTCAGGTTTTGCGCATTTAACGTTACACCTTGTAGTGTACTTCAAAATTGTATTCCTCTAAAGTCATTCTAAATTTCATTAGTCTGCTTGATGGGTCTTTCATGCTGAACAAATATACTGACGGCTTATAGTCTGTAAATATCATAAAAGGTCGACCGTACAAATATGGACGAAAGTATTTTACAGTCCATACAATTGCAAGTAGCTCCTCTTCTATGACAGGATAATTCTTTTCGGCTTTATTTAAAGTTCTGCTAGCGAAAGCTACCGGCCGTCTATTATTATTTGATAAAATTGTAATAATGGATTGTATTATCTGAAAAATAAATTATTATTATTGCTCCAATACCATTATTTGACGCAGCAGTTGAAACAATAAATCGATTTCGTTCTGAAAAGTCAGGATACTGTAACACTAGTGGATGAGTTAAACTTTGTTTTAATGTAACAAACGTGAGTTAACATGCCTCGTTCCATTCGAATGATACATTACACCTTTTTTAGTCAATGCATTTAAGGGATGGACTATTTCAGCAATTTTTTTTTTTTTTTTGTAATAATTAGTGAATGCTACAAATCTTTTTACTTCTTCTGCGCTTGCTGGACATGGATAATTTTGAACTACAGTTATTTTTGCAGGGTCAGGCACTATACCGTCACTTGAAATAACATGTCCTTGGAGGTGTGTCCACGTCACCGGACGACGCCGCTACAGTGCGTTTCACTTAAGAAGTTCCTTTGGCGTAATGTTGGCTCCCCTGTCTGTCTACGCAAAAAGAAGGAAAAAAAGGAAAAAGTTGCCTACTCTACCAAAATTATTCCCCGAAATGCGAAACCAAATCGATTTTAACGGTAGTTGCAATACTTTAAGGAGAATTTTGAGAGGAATGGGATTTTATTTAAAAAAAAAAGCAGGTCTAAAATGAAGTAGTTAATAGAGAGGTACGATATTGTGGCGTAGCGTTTTCGGCAATTGAAAGAATTGCAGGACAATCGGAATGGAGCCCAGCATCCTAAGTTATACAAAAATAGTTAAAAAAAAAAAACAAAAGTCCATACATAAAATATAGCCTATGTCACTTAGGGACTAAACAGCTTTCTATAGGTAAAAAAAATAATTAAGCAATCGGACCAGTACTTCCAGAGATTACCTCGTACAAACAAAGAAATTAACTTTACCTTTTTATTATATTAGTGTAGAAGTGTAGATTACGTCTGCGTATGGCATGTGAAGTAGTTTTTTTTTTATAGAAAGAAATAGAAAAGAAATGGGCATTTTTAATAACAATTCAATCTTAAAGTCTCTGTAATTCGGGTGCCTAATGTCAATTATACAGGTATCGTTCCTGGTTAATTACAGTACAATACAGGCTGGGTACTGCAGCCTCACATGGGCTGGTGCTGCAAAATGTCACCTTGCAGCTTTGGACTCGGTGGCGCGCGACGAGGCTAACTGGTGATCCAGATTTGGTTAAGTCCAACCTTCAAAGCCTTGAGCGCAGGCGTAGGGTAACCAGCCTTTCGGTGTTTTACAGGATGCATTTTGGAGTGTTCGCAGGAATGGCATGACTTGATTCGGCCATCTTAATTCTACCATCAGATTACCCGACGTCTGATGATTATTATCCACCCTTACGTTGTTGAAACCTCGACGGTCCGGACTAAGCGTTTCGCCCCATCGTTTATACCACGTATATCGAAGGACTGAAACAAGACCGCAGCAGGCAAATATTGTTTGGGTGTCTTCAAGGCTAGAGTGAATAGGCTCATAATAAACTAATACACCTCACCATCAGGGATTGCATCACTGCTTACCATTAGGTGGGATCGCAGACAAGCACTAGTTAATATCAATAAAAAAAATAAAAGTGAGAAATTTTATCACGTTAAACAAAGTCAATTATACAGGGTTATTTGTAAAACACTGGCAACCTCTCAGGACTGTTGGGATATTACGAATTTTTTTATTTTTTTATTATTATTAATCTCAGGACCCTGAGGTCCTGGGCCTTTGAGAGGCGTACAAGGGGCCGAAGCCAACTCGCAAAGGCCCTTTTGGTTACTATAATGGAACGTGACACCAACCGACGTTTATCCCTGTACGCGCTATACTAGTGCACCCAAGGACAACCCCCGGTTTGAAAAACTATTGCGACATAATATGTAAAACAAAATAATAGGGCTATGATTTTTGGAGTCTTAAGTGGACTGGTAATATGGAGCTATGTTAAAACTAAATGGCTCCTGCCTGAGGCGAGGTGACTTGCACACTCAATAAATGAGCCCCCAAAAACGGTCGCTAGCACGAAGTGACGTAGCAACAAGAGGGCAACATATCCTGAGGCGCTTGAGGAGTGGAGAGGCATACCACGGCTATCAGGACAATCCCGGAAGTACGGTCAAGATACCAGCATCTTACTGGATTATGCATCCATCTCCCGAGCATGTTTGCTCTTACGACTCTCCACTCAAGCCAGCCAATAAAGGCAAGAGAGAGGTGAGAGCTCTGTTCCTCGTCAGTGTTCACTACGGCCGGCCAATAAAGGCAAACCGGAGATGAAGAACAGGAATTCTCCTGGGAGATTGGATCCGTGGGGTCGCTAATACCCAACAGTTCGCCACAAAACTGCCCTGCGGATTGTATCTCTCTTAGCCTGGCCCCTCACCCTAGGTATGTAAAGAATTAGGTATGTAATATATAAAGAATTATTTATTTTATTATTATTATTACGAAGTCTATGCAAAGCAAGCGATACTAGTAGATAAATAAATAGTTTTTTTTTCTTTCGTACTATAATAGCGGAGGGAAGTACAGATCGGGCGGCGGGGGTGCTTGATGCGATTGGGACGGGCTACGCTTACAGACGTAGCCAAATACAGAGTTGAAATGTGTAAGATAGAACAACCAAATCTTAAAGGTTTGTTTTTGGTCAAATAATTATATTTTGTAAAACATCATGGAACAGAAATTGTTGTTTGTGTTGTTAGTAATACGTACGTAATACGTGCGTACGTGTTAATAATACGTATCCAAAGTTCTAGAACGAGCTCAGGTGCTCGCACAAACAACCCAGGATAGACTATCCTGGCACCTAAAGACGAGGAGAGCTGACCCCGAATGAAGGGATAGGGCAAGGAAGAAGAAGAACAAGATGATGACGTTATTAATACAGTCCCGCAAGGTTTTTAGTGTTTTACAAATAACCCTGTATGCTCTCTAGTTAAATACAGTGAAATTAAAATAAATTTTACCATATTAAACAATGTCACATTCCTGAAACCATGCATTTAGGGCCTACGCACACTTGAGACAAGACGTCTTAGACAGACTTGTCTACGACGTCTGCGACAACACTGTTTTGGCTACAACACGGGGCGCTAGAACTGTTGATAAAATATCGATATGTCGAAATATCGATCACTCAGGAATAAAACAGCTTTTTATAGGTGAAAAAATTTTAGCAATCGAACCAGTACTTTCAGAGTTTACCTCCTACAAACAAAAAACAAACTTTACCTCTTTAATAGTGTAAAAGTATAGATTACTAGCTGCTCCCAGCGGCTTTGCCCGCGTGATAGCAGAAAATTATTCCAAGGGAACATACTTCCGGGATAAAAAGTATTCTATGTCCTATTCCAGGACATGGTCTATCCGTGTACCAAGTTTTATCAAAAGCGGTTTCGCCATTTAGGCGTGAAGACGTAACAAACAAATAAACAAACTCACTTTCGCTCTTATAATATTAGTAAGGATGTATTTATAGGGCATATCAATTGTTTTTTTTTTAATACAAAGAAATAGAGAAGAAATGGGCATTTAATAACAATAGAGCGTAGGACTAGGATAACGTACCGCGCAATTTGTAGGACGATAATATGACTGTTAAATTATATAAATATAAACTAAGTAACAAAAAAAAAATGATAAACCTCGTTTTCGATACATGTTGGAAGAGGGGGACTCTGTTATCAAACCATACGTTGTGTAGGACAAATACGTTTTCGAATCATTTAGATAATTATCTTGAGATTTAACAAAAAAAAAAACCTGTTAGTAATAAATTTTTTAGAGTCATCATCTCATACATACTATGTACTATACATACTGTGTACTATGTATTGTATCCTTGGTATCTCTGTTAGCTACCACAATCGAGAGTTTTGTGTAGGAAATTGTTGGGCGTCTCATAAATATGAAGTTACTCACGGAAAATTAGCTTTATAGTAATCAAGTGGAAAAAATGTACTAGGGAACTCGGACTATTATACACATTCGTTAATTTAAATAATGTAATATTAATGACTACACCAAAAAAAGCATAAAATACCAGATATATTTTACTCATACTTATACACAGATATAGTATTATAATATTATACATACATAATAATAAAACTAATTGAACGCAGCAAATTAGATCTACAATCATTATGTATTCAACTCCGTGAATTGCTAATTAGCCCTCTTCCTCTCTCCTACATTTTGCTGTGCCCGACAGGGTCCATATTGATCTATGAAAATTTTTAAAACCATCTGTGTATGTATATGTCGCAGGTTTTTCACAAAATTAGGTTTTTATTAAAAAACCAAGGTTTTTGATGAAAACCCGAAAGATGACCAATTTTAAACTCAATTTCATCATAAATCTAAACTAGTTCAGGTTTTTGATCAAAAATCTGGACTATAACAGGTTTATGAAGTTATGGGCAAAATTGTTTTGTTTTATGACAAAATACTTAAAGAACTTAACTTAGTAGAAAGGAAACAATTATTTATTTATCAAAATTTTACATGATCCAATCAATATTCTCGTTCTTCAATCTAATTATGATAATGTTTCAATTTTGCCTGATTTTTAGTTACTTACTTATTAAATACGACTAAACAGAGTCAAATTTAAAAAAAAAATGTAATAAGTAAAGAAAAGTTTACCACGTGCTTGCTTTTTTATAAATCTCTTATTATAAATTATTTATTATGACAGTTTGTAGACTTGTTACATCTAGAGTTAAATTAAACATTTTTTTTTTGCATGCACACCGATTAGTCTTATAGCGTACTTTAGATTTTTCATACGAGCATTTCTTAACACCTTGACCTCCAAATAAAGACATCTTTGAAGCAATTTCACGCAAACTCAGTTAATTGGTCGATACAGGTTCGTTAAAGGCAGTAGCAGATTGATCATAAACCTAAACTAGTTCAGGTTTTTGATCAAAAATCTACCATTTTAACACACATAGCTGAACATATTTTACGATGAATCACATTAACATTTGAATTCTTTATCTATACTATGTAATATTATAAAGAGGATACACTAGTATTGTTTTATATTTGCAAATATGTTTGTAGGTATGACTAAACTAATATTATAAAGAAAAAACCACGGACTAAGTGTAAAAACTACTGGACCGATTGACGCGAGCCAAGTTATTGGCAGAAGCCAATCTATATATATAAAAGAAAGTCGTGTTTGTTACAACACTTATAACTCAAGAATGGCTGTACAGAAATGGCTGAAAATTGGTGGGTAGGTAGCTTAGAGCCGGGTGACCGACATAGGATAGGACGGTAGAGTAGGGTAGAGTAGGGTAGAGTAGGGTAGAGTAGAGTAGAGTAGGGTAGAGTAGGGTAGAGTAGGGTAGAGTAGGGTAGAGTAGGGTAGAGTAGGTAGAGTAGGGTAGAGTAGGGTAGAGTAGGCAAGAGCGGGAGCGAAGCCGCGCGGGCAAAAGCTAGTTCTAATTAAGAGACAGATAGATAGTGTAACTATCTTTGGATAAGATTTATAGTAGCTATTTAAAATGTTTATTATTGAAATGCAAGGTATATTACAACTTTACAATGTTTGAAGTTATCTGATGACATCAACAGAATAATATTATGTTACAATGACCATGCACACACTGCACACTCGATCTGCGAGCGGTAAATTGAATCGCACTATCATAATAATATATTCCTCCAACGAGGCCTCGGTCACGGCAACTACAACCTCTACAGAGATTACTTGTTACGAGGAAGAATTATTATATCCACAAACTGAATAAAACATAGGTCCCAGTTCCCTCAATCTCATTGTCCGATTTGACAAGCAGGGTGAGCTCAGGAGCAAGGCTGCACGAGTTGTCGAGCCGCGCGCTGTCACGCGACTTGGCACTGCTGCTGAACAACTCCTAATGGGAACACCCAATAACACTGCTGCCAATGACTGAACAAATCGAGTCAGGTCAATCATCTAAATTTAACAAAGGAAATTATAAATTAGTAAGACAGTTAAGAAGCGGTTCCTAATTGCAGTTGTTTTGTAACAGTCATTAGTGTACAAGTCGAATAGCTGCATCGGTTTAATGCGCTGAGTAGTGCGCGGGGTCATCGGCCGCCGCCGGCGCCTGACCTCCCGCGCTGCCTCACTGACTCACTGCTGACCGAGTGGCGAGTGATGACGCGCGTCTCGTTACAGCGAACCTGTCCGTGTCCGACGAGGAGTGCCAGGCGCTGCTGGACACCAAGAACATCTCCCTGTTCGTGGACAACGTGCGCGCCGAGACGGCGGAGGCGCGGCGGGCGCTGCGGGACGTGGAGGCGCGCCACGAGGAGCTGGCGCGCGTGGAGGCCGCGCTGCGCGACGTGCGCGACCTGTTCGCGCAGCTCGCGCACCTGGTCGCGGCACAGGTGCGCCTCGCCACACGTGACACCACCACAAACACCTCCAAAACCACCACCACCAATACTTCCTATAATATGTACCTGGAATAATGCACACTCTTACACACCCCAATTAAAAAGCTACAATCATAATTCAAGAACTGAAAATTTACTTAATTGCATTTAGGTAGTAGTAGAAATTAGTTATCCTAATTGTAGGCAAATCGACGCGCAGGGGAATCGACGCACACACTAGTACACGTAGCACGTACACACTAACACACTAGTGACGTCAGTAATCAAGTTATTTTTATACTAGACCAATCCTATCCAAGTGTAATGAAGAATTATTATTTTAGGATAAAAAGATTTTACCAAAAGAAATAAAAAATAAGTAGGTACCGAAGTAATTTTTTTTTGTTTTTTTTTGTAAAATGGTTTTTATTTCGCACTTTTTAGTTGATATATATTATAGCCAGAGTACTTATTTCGCATGACAATTCCAATTAACCCAAATACTGGTAGGATGAAATTCCTGTGTCTACCTTCCACCTACCAGCTCCACCATCAGATCAGATTGATAGTACCCACCTTAAATTAAAGCCAAAGTGCATCTCATGAAAATTCTAATAAGCCCAAACATGTTTAGGAATATTGATTTGGTAGTTGCGGACTTTCGTTGCCTACTTCCCGGCTACATCATCAGATGATTGCGATGATACCACATGATGATAATAGTTATGTTAAAAATAAAATAACTATTTATTTATTTGCATTGTCACAGTACTTTGCTAAACTATCTTTGATATCTACTTACGTGGGTGTAAAGTTCCGTTGGTCATTTTAGTCTTCTTCAAGAGAACTTTCTAGAGATACTTTCTAACAGTATATGATTAAGGGCTCGATGAAAATACCTAAACCACTGTACTCATTCCTCAAGTACTCAATTCCTCATGAAACTCAACATCAGAAATGGATTTTGGAAAAAATGGAACCGATTTAAAAGCACAGAGGCTCAGGCTCATTGTCGAACCCTACCGAGGCCATGGTGGATTCGCTTCTGAAAGGAAAATCCGTAGCCCTGGAACGCAAGGCAAACAAGGAACATAGAAGTCAGTAAAATCTCATCCAAGAGCGAGAGAAGTCATTGCATGGTTTCCCACCTAAAATAAAAAAAATCCGTTTAAGTAAAAAAAGACAAAAATATCTTTTTTTATGAATATATTATGTTCACAGTAACAAACATAAAAATAAATAAAACCGAATTGTGAACCTCCTCCTTTTTTAAGTCGTTTAAAAATGAAGCTTTTCAAAATTTTTATGAAACACGTAAAAAAGCGTGTTACCGTCTTTAACATGAACCACACAATCACAGCCATTTAGCTTATTATTAGTTCTTCAAAATAACTGTGAGAAATGGACGCACCCGTGCTTCATTATGTGCATGGCATCTACGGGTACTTGGCAAGGCTTTTCTTTGAAGCCTATACCATGGGTGTTCAATTGGGTTAAGGTCGATTGAGCAGCCTACAGCAAAACTTTGAAACGAGTTTTGCCATGAGTGCATGTTACCACCACCAGCCGTCTGAGAACTAATGAAATAGATCATCGAAATTGCCCTAGACCCTAATGAGATAGGTTCTTCAGCTGAACCAAATACTGGCCTGTATCATGATTGTTTCTCTATCGTATACGTATAAACTCCCAGACAAAATCTCAAACGTTATTGACGTCCGAGGGTAATTTTTTTTTACGGCGGCAGAATCATCTAATGACAACCCCCCTCTTGAGTGGAGCGGGAGATAGTGTCAGACTCTAACTGACTAAAAACTCACCCCGTTCCTTCTAGCCTCTTCATACCGGGGCTTTTTTTTTTTGTCGACGGGGAAAATCATCTTTGACGAAACCCGCTCTTGGGTGGTATTCGGGCACCCGGTGGTACCGGAGTGCCCTCCGGATCGTACTCCAGGGCAGGGAGTTGAAAGCGTTGGCAATGTCCAAGGACACTGCCACGACACACCTACCCTGGGACACCGCTTCCCCTGTCGTGAGGGCTCGCACGCGCATGATGGCGTCTATTGTAGAGCACGCCCTGCGAAAGCCGAACTGTCCGTCCGACAAGTCCGGCCCCACCCGTGTTAGCCGCACGACGAGGCGGTTTGCAATAACTCTTTCAAAGAGCTTGCCCACCTCGTCGAGCAGCACAATGGGCCGGTATACGGACGGAGAGTCCGCAGGGCGCCCTGGCTTCGCTACGAGGACCAGTTTCCCCGTCTTCCAGCGAAGTGGGAACTGGCCCCTCTCCAGGCATGCGCTAAAGAGCCCTCTCAGTCGAGGCCCGAGAGCCTCCACGGCCAGGACCCAGGCTTTCCCTGGCAAGCCGTCGGGTCCTGGGGCGGTGTTTTTGGCACTCAGCCTTCGCACCGCCACTCTCAACTCTACCTCGGTCACTTCTGGAGCATTGTCGTCGTCGTCGCTGTTGCGATCCGCGTCAGACACCGCTGGCGGAGGCGGAGCCATGGGCGGGGGGGAGTGTTCCCCCCGCGCAGGGAACAGAGAGCTCAGACACCCTCCACGAGTTGGGGCCGGAGACTCTGAGTCAGCGGCAGAGCCCAAGGGCGAAGCTTGTCCCGTACCAATTTGTACGGGCGCCCCCACGGGTCCGCGTTCAGAGACCCCAGCCACACGTTGCGGGCCTCGAGTTTGGCCCGCTTGATCTCCGTTCGGAGGGTGCGTTTTGCCTCCCTGTATTCCTCATACAGCTCCGCCTCTCTGGCCTCCGCATCCGGCGGGCGGATGTGGCGCCTGCAGTGCCTGACGTACCGGCGTCGCGCGTGATTGCACGCATTGCGCAGTGCGCCGATCTCCGGCGACCACCAGTACACCTGGCGCTTAGCTCGTCCTGGACGGACACGGGGCATTGCCGCATCGCAAATTTGCGACATGGCCTCCTGGAACTACTCCGCCTCGACGTCGATGTCGACAGGTCTGTCCGGTGCTTGCACCCAGGCCTGTACCGTCGCGGCTTCCAGGAGGAGCTCCCGGTCCATCTGCTTAAGCGCCCACCGCGGACCGCAAGGGCTCTGTCGGACCGGCGCGGCCGAGGTTTCGGCGGAGACGTCAAACCGGATGTACCGGTGGTCGGAGTACGTCTCCACCTCCTCCATCACGCGCCAGTCGACGACACGCGGCGACAGAGCGGGGCTGGCGAACGAAATGTCCACCACCGACTCACCCCGCATCCGCACCAACGTGGGGACAGAACCCCGGTTCAGTACGACCAGGCCCAGCTCCAAGGCCCAGTCCTCCACCATCCGTCCCCTCTGGTTCGTGAACCGGGAACCCCAAGCCGTGTTCCAGGCGTTGAAGTCCCCGCAAACGACCACGGGGAGGGAACCGAACCCAGCGACGACGGAATTTAGCTCCATCAGGGAGACGTGCAGTTCGTCGAGAGATCGGCTCGGGGACAGGTAGACGCCTACCACGGCGATATCCCCGAACCGTGCTGCCACGCAACCCCGCCCCCTCGTGACGGACTCGGGGGGCGGGGTACCGGCGGCGGCCGACTTAATTAAGGTCACCGAGCCGTCCAGGTCCTGAACCCAGTCACCACTGGGCAGGACAAAGTACGGCTCGGTGACTACGGCAACATTGATCAACCACTGCGCCATGCTCTGGAGCAACAGATCCTGAGGGGGGGCGCAGTGGTTGATATTCGCCTGGAGGAGATGTAATGGGGCCGTTATTGACACTCCATTACAGTCTCCTCCCGAGCCCCCCTAGGGGGCACAGCCGCGGCGGCGGGTGCGGCGGCGATGGCGGCGGCGGCCAAGGAGGCGGCTGCGGTGGCGAGGACATCGGCGGGGACGGACCTGCGGACCTTGCCCTTGGCCTTGGCGGGGGGGTCGCAGGACCTGCCCCCCGCCAAGGCCGGCTTGCCGGCCGCCGCACATGCGTAGCAGTGCGGCGTAGCACGGCATTCTGCGGCCTTGTGACCGGGCTGGCCACACTGGTGGCAGCGGTCGCTGCGATCCTCCGCAGCGCAGTGGGCTCCCACGTGGTGCCCCACGTGCCAGCGGAAGCACCGCAGAGGTCTGGGCTCCAGCAGCTTGACCTGTACGGAGACCCAGCCCACCAAAAGCCGACGGCCCTCCCCGGTGATGGCTTTGGCCGCCTGCACAGGACAGTTTACCGTTACGGCTCGTATGCCTGTGCTGTCAGCGCGGATGGCGCCCGCCCGAACCTGTTCGGCCGTGCACCCGCCCGCCCCGACAATGGCGGCCACCACCTCGCCCACCTTGACGGAGTCGTCCAGGCCCATGATGCGCATATCAATGCACTTTGTAGGCCTGGACACTCGGGCCTCCTCCTCGCTCAGAGACGCCCTGATCCTGGCAGCCAGGGCATCCGCTGCAGGGCCGCTGGCCGCACCGGGGACCTCGAGGATTCGGGCCCCGGTGATTGTGTGCCTCATGCGGAAGCCCGCAGCGGCTCCGAGCTCCCCAAGGTGGGGCAGCACTGCCTGCTTCGCCTTCGCCATGACGTCGTCGTACGTCACGCCCTTCTTTTCCGCTTCAGGCTGTAGCGTAATGACTACAGCCTCGGAATTCGGGGCGCGAAGACGCGCCGCCATGGCCCGCTTCTTGCGCTCCTGCCGCCTCGCGCGCTTTTTGGCCGCTCTGGCCACCTTGCCCACCTGCTTTCTGGCGCTGACCACCGTCCACTCGGCGCCAGACTCCTCGGGTGGAGGAGGTGGCAGGCGCGGCCTAGTCGCCACGGCGGCAGGAGGTCCTGCCGGTCCGCCGCTGCTGCTGCTGCTTGGCCGTCGCGGGCTCCGGCCTCGGCCCTGCGGGCTCCGGCGCCGCGGCCTTGCGCCCTGCTTGCCCCGACGGGCCCGCCTTGGGCGCAGAAGCCACAGCCGCGGCAGCAGCATAAGACGCCGCCTTTTTCTGGCCAGAGGCCGCCAGTGGAGGGCGCAGGACAATGCCCTCCAGGAGAGACAGCTGCTTGTCGACGCGCTGCTGGAACTCCAGCTGCTGCTTTTGCAGCCCCTGCTGAAAAGCTGCGAGTTCCTGTTGTGACTCACCAGTGACAGCTACTGACTCTCCGTCTGGAGCTAGGGCTGGGGCCGGCTTTGCCCCTGCTCCTGCTCGCGCCCCTCATCCATCGGCTCCTGGCGGCCCTTGTTCGGCGCCTTTGCGACCTCCGCCCGGTCCTCAGCCCGGAGCTGGGCCTGGAGCTCCGCCTGGAGCTCGCTCCTGAGCCTCTCCACCCTCTTGTCAACCGAGGCGTCTAAGGCCCCCTGGAGGGACGCGGCGTGGTGATGGATCGTTCGCTCGCGCGTGGCCTTGTCCCTCTGGCGGGCCATGTCCCGAAGCAGGGTGACGGCCAGCTCCTTGAAGGGCATGGCCGCCTCCCCGCTTGACTCCGCCTCGGTACGCCTCTCGCTGCCAGACGGCTCTGAAAGATCTCTCCCAGAGTCGCCCGCGCCAGGGTGGCGCCCCTCCGCGGCGAGCCTATCGGCTCGCTGAGCGGATTTTTTGGCCGTTAGGCCTCGCCCTTTCCCGCGGGCTCGGCCTGCGCCGCGACCGCTGGTGGCGATCTTCGCCCGCCCCTCCGAGCAGGACGAACCGTCCTCCTTCCTAAAGCAAGCGGAGCGCTTCTTCTGAGAGAGACTTGACCCTCTCCCTGAAGTACCCGCTACCTCCTCACACTCCGAGCCCTCCGAGCTCCTTCCGGATGCCGCGTCGGACTCCGACCGCGCATCACTCCCTGGTTTTTTAAAAAATTTTCTTTTATCCATACAGTTCCCACAAGTATTAAACTTCGGGTACTTGCTCAAAACATGTGGTTCGCACTAGAGACTAATTTAGCTACCCATTAGTCAAGCTAACAATCTCCCTCACGGTGCGCCGCCGCTTGGAGGTTTGGGGTAATTTTTTATAGAGGTTGTCTTCCTCGCGGCCCGGGCGGTTAAGCCAAGGCCCTCGTCCCCCATCAAAAGTCAGAAACATGACCTTGGACAATCTCTGGGGCTACGAGACTAACGGTGGCAAAAGGAGGAACACGTCTTCCTCCTGCCTGCCCGGCGGCAGTGTGAGTGCACACCGAGCCCGCTCTTACTTCGCCACTGTGCCCTCTGCTATAGCAGAGGGACACGCGTTGAAGCGTTCCGTCAGACAGAACATTCGCAGACGGCCATAGAGGCCCTTGGGTAGGAGTGCCCAAGGGGGTCTATGGCCACCTCCCAGGGTGCACCGTCTGGTCAGACTGGTCTTCCCTCAGGACGTGTCCGCAAGGGAACTACAGTCCGCGGGCACTCGTGGAGGTTTTCTGTCGTGGCACCCCTTCATACCGGGGCTCGAGTTTCCTTTCGGCTAACCCTGGCCCCAGTAGGCTTCGACCCAGCTGGGCCCCTCCTGTTGCTGACAACTCCTTGAGGCGCGCGGGAACAGTGCGCGCCGTCGACGTCTTGGGCTCGGTCCGGACAGTTACCGGACGGTCGGACAGCGAGCTACCCATGGTTCGCCGTCCGCGAGCCCGTGTCTACAGTGGCGGAAATCGGGATCGGAATCCCGGCGGCGGCGGCGAGGACGCCGTTGCCTGATGCGGTCGGCCTCCTCCTTTGCTAGCATTACTGCTTCTCAGAAGGAGGCGACCGCTTGCAATTCCTCCTCGCTTCGGATCATGGCCTCGACCAAGGCCCGGCGCGAGAGGTCTCCATCACCGATCGCCCCCACGAGGGCACGGTGATGCTCCGCCCAGACAGAGCACACCTCGACTGAGTGCTCCACCGTGTCCTCCGGGCGTTCCGCACAGTGGCGACACCCGGGCGTCTCTTTCGCCTTAATCCGCTGCAGGAATCTCCCGAACTTGCCATGTCTGGTAAGAACCTGCGTCATGCGGAAGGTAAGGACGCCGTGAAGTCTTTCCAGCTATGCCTCAAAGAGGGGACTTACCACCATAATTGTGGCGTGCCCGACGTCCGACGGTTCTCCAGACTCGAGTCTCTCTCGTCTTGTATCCGGCCTCATACCGAAACGAGATTCATTTATTTTTATTTTTTTATAAAAAATATAATTAAGTATACAAAAGAATAATAATCTTCATCATCATCATTTCCGCCGACAGACGTCCACTGTTGGACGTGGCCTCCCCCAAGTGTCGCCACAGTGATCGATCCTGTGCGCCCCGCATCCATCGGATTCCCGCACTATAATATATTATTCCGCGGCGCCGCTGGTATTTCATTCGCGCGACCCGTTCGAGTTTCTCATGCTATAATAAGTATTATAGTAATGAAAACAAAGTTAAAATTCATATGGCACTGAAACTGCGCTGCGCTTCGACGCTCTTTTGGTGTGAGTTGGCCCTTACAGAATGTAGTTAACTAATATGGGTTCCTTCTATTTGGCAGAATCTTGATACTTCGAATTTTCATAATCTTCTTTAATCGAATATTTTTAAGGCATAAAAATTATTTAGCATAACTATTGATTGGCAGAATGTTTAAATGTCCGAATTTGTAACGGCATACTTTTAACATGGCAGAACTTTATTTGGCATAATTACGATTGGCATATTTAATATCTTATGCTACAAAATTTAGTGACAGAAACGAATCGCCGCAAAACCGACTTTACGTAGTCTTGTTGACTGCCCTACCCCTAGAGTGTAATTTAAAATAGCGTAGGCGCGGAGGGGTAGGGCGGCCCGCGAGCTGAGGAGCAGGTAGTTTGAAGGCCCGCCGCCGCGGCTGAGGCAAGCCGAAGCTGCGGTGGTGAGCGTTGAAATCATCTGCGACGATAAGTTCGCGTGGGGCCGCCCAAACGCCGCAGCGCCGCCGCCGCGCCGGAGCCGTGACAGAACGACGCTTGCTAAATATCGCATGCTTGCTGTATGCTGCATGCCTGCTTGCTTACTAATAAAATGATTTGACAACTACTAATAACTACCTCCCACTACAAATAAATGATTTCATTAGCGCCTGATCACAAAGATGTAACAATTGTTGTAATCGTCGTAACTTCGTGGCGACAAAAATATAGTGTTAATAAATATACTGACTGCGAATTTACTGCGATATGATGGTTCTGCTTTTCAATTATTATGGACATGAAATTTATGCCTAAATATGATTCGGCTAACAAAATTATGAGTTTCGAATTTATGATAAGTGAGATACACTCACTTATCATAAATCCAAACAACTTTCTGCGAAATAAAGATTATGCTATGCTTGTTATGCAAAATTATATTATGACAAAAAAAGTTCTGCTTTAAAAGGTAGACCCCTTTCATATATTACTTCTGAAAAATATAATATTATTATTGAATTAATTAATTAATTAATAAAAGTATTAACTAAAAATAAGTAGTTTTAAGACTAGACTTAAGCAATTTATTTTAAATTCACAAATCCATTTCAATGAAGTAGACGTTGATAAATCGTTTATATAATTCAATAGTACCAAGTTAATATAATAATTTTTATGTATATAATATATCTCATAAATCACAAATGTATTGACTAATTTTAATAATTTTATCGCGTGATATATAAACTTACCTTTACGTTATGTTCCTATTTCTGGGCTGAGGGGGGTGGCTGGTGGGTGGGCTTGATGCGGTGACCCCTTTTGGCTTCTATGTCCAAGAACCTCTTCATTTCACTTTTGTTTGTTTCCGTTATAATTATTTATCAGTTGCAATAAAACAAAAAAAAAATTAAAAAAAACACAGTAGGAGGTATTTTCAAATTTCTCTTGCAGGTTGGTTTTTACTGGCACTTGAAAATTTTTTTTCATCAAGGCAATGTTTTTCTTTTTGTTTTTACCGGCTTATATTTATTTATTATTATACACCAGTCGTATTATGTTATACAAGTATTGTAATATGTTTATTTGTTTACCCTGGTCCGTGCGTCACTGCGGGGTGCCAACTGAAAATCAGCGCTGGGTGTCTAACGTCCAGCAAATGCTGAGGTGGTCACCCTTTCGGTGCGGGCACGCTCGGCGCACTTTGTAGTTTTGTTACTTTTTAAATTAACTTTTATGCTTACAACTGTCGTGCTGTGTCTGCTCTGAATAAAAGTATTTCTATTCTATTCTATTCTATAACTAATTAATATAAGTGTAGATATTTTGAATTAATTGTTCAACATTATACATTTAATAACTAAATAAATTCATCGAGAAATCATAGCCAACGTCAGTCTTCGTCCTCCTGTAATCCTGATTGAAAGTTGGTTTTCTGTTTATAATCGAGAATCGAATTCTTCGACACTTTTGTTTTTGTTTTTTTGTTTGTAGGAGGAAATCTCTGGAATTACGGGTTTAATTGCTAAAATTAAATTCACTTATAGGAAGCTACATTATTTCTGAGTGACATAGGCTATATTTTATGTACGCGGGCGAAGCTGCGCAAAAGCTAGTTATTTATATAATGAACTAGACACCCTCGATGTGCCAGATGAGGTCGGCTAACTGTGCTTTAGTTTCCTACTAAAGCACAGTTAGCAAGTTAGTTATATTGAATGTTCCACAAACGTAGGTCACAGACAACGCGGTCAACCGGTGGTTGTTCTGTAATTAGTTCGGTGCTAATTGACCAGTTCGGCGTCGATACAGCTCCTACAAGTCAATGTTCGTTTACTCAATCGGCGCATCCGTCATGTTCTCATGAAGTTATTTTAATACGACGTACCGTTTGTCTGTTTACATGAATATTTTTAGCTTGGGCACAGCTCCCTACTAATTCCGACCATGTCAAAATTTGTTGCAGCAAGACCAGGTGGACAGCGTGGAGTACTACGCGCTGCAGGCGACCGAGCACGTGGGCACCGGCGGCACCGAGCTGCTCAAGGGCACCGTCAGCCGCACTAAGGCCAAGAAGGTAACCGCCTCGCTCTGCGGCCCCGCCGACGCTTCATGACCGCCGCCTCGGCAAACACTTACTGAATTGATATAATATGCACCTACTAAGTACCACAAAGAATAAGAGGTCGTTGCTCCTTGATTAAAGGACCTTAAGCAAACCTGTTCATCAAAGCACACCTCTCAAACATTAGAGGATTGCACTCCAATCTCGAAGAGGGCCACCACCATCTAGAGACTGACAAGCCACACTTGCTTTTCTTGACGGAGACACAAAGTAGATATCCGTCAGATGCGGCGTACTTTAACTACCCGGGGTACTCATTGGAGCATCATTTCCTGCAGTGTGCTGGGGTCTATGTGTACGTCCGTAATAACACCTGCTGTCAGCGTTTCCCTCACCTTGAGGACGCAACACTTTCTAAGCTCTGGCTGTTGGTGGACACTGGCATGGACAGAATTGTCTATGCCTGACTCTGCCGATCACACTGGTTATCAGGAGACATCTCGAATGTTTGACTACCTCAGTGAGGCCGCCAATAAGGCTCTGCATCTGCACTCTGCTGCGCAGCTCGTCGCTCTGGGGGACTTTAACGCCTGTCACCAAGACTAGCTTTTCCCACACCTGAAGACCGACCACGCCAGGAGAGAAGCACGAAACTTTGCGGTATCGATGGGCTTTTCCCAGCTGGTAAAGCAAGCGACTAGAGTGCCTGATGTAGCTGTTCATACTGCCAACTGTCTGGACCTGCTGGCCACCGACTCGGGCAGATGTATCGTAACAGTTTCTTCACCACTTAGAACTTTAGGTCACTCAATACTCAATTATTTATTACATTCCACAATGTGCATGCATAGGTGGTACGTGAAAATTTATTAGACACAATTGTGGACCCTGTTGGGTACAGCAAAATACAATATTAAATAGGATGAAAAGAACTTACTTATAGAAATATAGACTAACTTATTCTAAGTATAATTTCATAAAACATTAACTACATTATATTAAACATTTATTTCATTATATTAGACATGTTTTTCGTTATATTAAATTCTTTATTATTAGGTTTTTATTTTATATTATTATTGCTGTATAAAAATGAATGCTCAAAAAAAATCCAGCTCCGGCAGAAACGAGATGTCTCTCAACTGATCAATAATAATAAGTAATAAAATAATAACCAGCTATTATTGTGATCCTTACTTGCAAACAAAAAAAAATTTCAAGTTTTATTAATTAGGCGTTGACTTTAAAACTGCTTAATTACAATTGAGAAGAATGAGCGAAACAAGGGCTCTAACGTTTTTGCACGAGATTTGTCTTTTGGACAAAGCTAGCTATCAAAACTGAAGACCGACGATGGCAGAGTCATTTCCGTCAAATCGGAGCTTCTGGGAGAGATCGAGACTTACATCACCTTACACATCATCCCGCTGCAAATCTAGCAAATGATCCAAGAGCTAGATTGACTCGACATTATACCGAAGATATCCCGGACGTCAGCCTGTACGAGATTAGGATGGCTCTGAAGCAGCTGAAAAACAACAAGGGATCGGGTGAGGACGGAATTACGGCCGAACTCCTAAAGGCGGGTAGTAAACCGGTCCTTAAGGCCCTTCAGAAGCTATTCAATCCCGTCATCCTCGAGGGAAAAACGCCACAGGCATGAAGCAGAGGTGTGGTGGTACTCTTCTTTAAGAAGGACGACAATGCCCTGCTTAAGAATTACAGACCCATCTCACATCTGAGCCATGTCTATAAGCTGTTTTCCAGCCATCACAAACCGCCTTTCGCGCAGGTCCAACCTCCCGAACAAGCCGGATTCCGAAAAGGCTTTAGTACCGTAGACCACATACATACGCTGCGGCAGATTATACAGAAGACTGAGGAGTGTAATCAGCCCCTCTGCTTAGCGTTTGTGGACTACGAGACAGCCTTTGATTCGATCGAAACCTGGGCTGTACTGCAGTCTTTCCAACGGTGCCAGATTGACTATCGGTACATCGAAGTGCTGAAGTGTTTATACAAAAACGCCACCATGTCAGTCCGGCTCCAAGACCAGACATCGAAATCTATCCTTTTGCAGCGAGGTGTGAGGCAGGGAGGCGTTATTTCTCCTAAACTGTTCACTGCTGCAATGGTGGATGTCTTCAAGGTTCTGGAATGGAGAGGACTAGGCATTAATGTCAATGGCGAGTACATCACTCACCTTCGGTTTGCCAATGACATAGTAGTCATGGCTGAGACTACGGAAGAACTCAATAAAATGCTCGGTGACCTCAGTAGAGCTTCCGAAAGAGTGGGTCTTAAAATGAACAAGGACAAAACCAAAGTTATGGTTAACATCCATGTAGCACCCACTCCTATTAAGATCGGAGACTCTACACTCGAAGTTGTGGATGATTACGTTTACCTTGGACAGACGGTCCAGTTGGGTAGGTCTAACTTTAAGAAAGAGGTCAATCATCGAATCCGACTCGGCTGGGCAGCGTTCGGGAAGTTGCGCGGTGTCTTCTGACCGAAAGTCTATGACCAGTGCGTGTTGCCAGTGATGACTTATGGCTCCGAAACGTGGTCGCTTACAATGGGTCTTATGAGAAGACTCAAAGTCACCCAAAGGGCGATGGAAAGGGCTATGCTTGGAGTTTCCTTGCGTGATAGCATCAGAAATTAAGATATTCGCAGGAGAACCAAGGTTGCCGACGTAGCTCGAAGAGTCGCCAAACTTAAGTGGCAATGGGCAGGGCACATTGCACGCAGAACAGATGGTCGATGGGGACGAAAGGTTCTGGAGTGGCGACCACGTACCGGAAGACGCAGCGTTGGAAGGCCTCCAACAAGGTGGACCGACGACCTGGTCAGGGTCGCGGGAATCCGATGGATGCGTGATGCACAGGACCGGTCGTTGTGGCGACGCTTGGGGGAGGCCTATGTCCAGCAGTGGGCGTCTTTCGGCTGATATGATGATGATGAATTACAATTCAGTATTCATTCTTTTTAACTGAATTTAAAAAAAGGAGGAGTTTCTCAATTCGGCTGAATTTTTTATACTTATGTTTTTTTTTATAATTTTTTTTTGTGTTGTTACCTCGAAACTCCGTCGTTTATAGACCGATTTGCAATTTTGTTTTTCTCCTAAAAGGATATGCTTCCAGACGGGTCTTATATTTTTTAAATCCAGTTCTGATGATGGAATCCATGAGGAAACGAGGGAACTCATCAAATATTATAGGCAACTATATGGCGATTTTGATATTTTTATCGACAACTTGAGCATTTACAGTCAAAAAGTAACATTTTATGAAGTGAAACTGATGAAGAAGACCAGCAATGGCCAACGGAGCTAGATATCATAATGAAGATAGTTAAACAACTAAACAATACTATAAATAAATGGTTCTGAATACTTCTGAATAGTATTGTTGAAAATAGTATCATTGAAGTTATCTTATGATGATGAAGCACCGAAACTCTGTAGTTAACCAATGTATTCTATCCGTATTTGGACTTTTTTAAATTTTCATTAGCAGCACTTCAGCCATGAGGTTACATCGCACTGATCTGATTAAGAACTGGAAGTCGGTAGGCACTGGAACTTTATTATAAAACAATGTAGGCGGTGTTTGAACTTATTAGAATTATCACGAGATGTAGATACTATGGCTAGAAGTGGTTTTAATAGTTATAAGTACTCTATAGGTTTCTTGCTATTTAACTGGCACACTGTTTAAGATAAGGAACTAAAAACTATATTAATAATAGTTCATTTCAGATTTCTCCATAGAATTTTTTAGTAACACGAAAATACTTAACCCTTCAGATACCGTCAATTAGAGACACAATAGTAAGACAATAGATGCGCGGCCACCGGTGGTCGCTTGGGGATTCATGAATTAAGAGCTAATGTTAGTAAACAAAACAAATGAAATGAGACAAAAATAACAAAAAACACTGACTTTAGGAGAATCCGACGACACAAGAACGCATATAACATGCTATTTTACTACAAAAAAAACACTAAAACTTTTAAAATAACTTTGTTTTCAGTAGTAGATTATAACTAACCTGCAAAACCAGAAACATCGAGTTATTTTGATCGTTTTAAATTTATCAGTTTTTTTGTTTTTTTTTTTTTTTTGTAAAATATATGTTTTTAGTTATGATACACCCATAGCCAAAGTACCTATTTCTCATGACAATTCCAATGAACCCAGACCTTCCAATTACCAGATTAGATCAGTGCGATACTGTTTGGTGTACAATCAAGTTATTCTATTCTATTCTTATAGCTAAAGTACATCTCATGATAATTCTAATAAGCCCAAACACGGCTAGGATACATTGATTAATTATGGAGTTCCAGTGCCCTTCCGGTTCCATCATCATCATAAGATAACTTCGATGATACGATTTTCAACAATATTATTTAGAACTAATTATTTATTTGTATTGTTATAGTTGCCTAACTACTTCCGTTGTGATATGTAGGCGAGTGTGAAATTCCGTTGGCCATTCCTGGTTTTCTGCACCAGTTCTACTTCATCAAATGTTACTTTTTAGCAAGTCAATACTTGAGTTCTCAATGAAAATACCAAAATCACCAAATGGTTACCTATAATATTTGAGGAGTTCTCTCGATTCCTCATGGATTCCATCATCAGAACTGGATTTAATCAAAAATAAGACTAATCTGAAAACATATCCTTTTAACCCTTCAGATACCGTCAATTAGAGACACAATAGTAAGACAATAGATGCGCGGCCACCGGAATTAATTCATGAATCCCCAAGCGACCACCGGTGGCCGCGCATCTATTGTCTTACTATTGTGTCTCTAATTGACGGTATCTGAAGGGTTAAGAGAAAAAAAAATGCAATCGGTCTATAAACGTCAGAGTTCCGAGGTAACAACATAAAAAAAAAAATAAAAAAAAAACAAATGAGTATAAAAAATACAACTGAAATGAGAACTTCCTCCTTTTTTTTGAATTCAGTAAAAAAGAATGAATATTAAATTGTAATAAAGCGATTTTTAAAGTAGACGCCTGATTAATAAAACTGGCAATTTTTTTTTGTTTACATGTAAGGATCATGATAATAGCTGGTTATTGTGTTATTACTTATAATTATTGATAATTAGAGATACATCTCGTTTCTGTCGGAGCTGGGTTTTTTTTCTATGGAGCAAGAACATTCTCCTTTGTCATTTAAATATTCATTTATGCTGTAATAGCATTTACTTAGTAATAGCTTTTTTAATATTTATTTGTAAAATCAGCAATCTTTTTTTTTAGTTCAGGTAGTTTATTATAAATTTTTATCGACATTACTAGAGGCCCAGATGAATGCAGATTTAAACGAGATGTTGGTAGTTTTAGACGTGTTTGTGTCGGAGTGTGCATCTTGTTTGAATGTCTTCTCGTATAGTGTAAAAGTCTTGGTGTTTGTGTGCAAATTTACAGATTTCCAGTATGTAAATAGAAGGTAGCGTTAGAATATTTAGTTGTTCGAAATGAGGTTTACAGCCATCGAATATTTACCAAAATACGAACTAATTTTTTTTAAATTGTAAACAGCGCGTCGTTTATTTTATTTATTACGTTTTAAATTGTAAATTGTAAACAGTGCGTCTGTGCTATTACCCCACATTATGACACCGTCTGAACCATGCATAAGCGTAGTACGTAACTAGAGCTGTCTGCAAGTTCCTGTTTTATTTTATTTCGCGAAAAGCGTATAAAAAAGTCGAAAGTTTTGTTTTTATTTTCTGAATGTATGGTTTCCAGTTTATGTTCGTATCTATGGTTAAGCCTAATAGTGAAAATACATTTACTAGTTCCAAGTTATGGTTGTTAAAAGAGAAAACATCTAGACGAGATTATTTCGTGAGGGTGAAAACTTATAAGTTTAGTTTTTTTCAAAATTAATTTCTAGATTATGATCATTTAACCAGGTTATAGTGAGAGTATTATTAAGGGTATTGTTTGGGTTTTTGCTATCATGACAGGGGGTAAGAATAGAAATGTCGTCCGCAAACAAGATGCATGGGCCGGAATCTTGGATTGTTTTTGGAAGATCATTTATGTAAATGCCCTTGCGGTATTGTCTTATTGTCAGATCGGAACTTTTGAAGTTCGTTAGTTGTATTATTCAAAAATTATATTTCGGCTAATTGCGCTCTGTTTGCATTCATGGGATTTGCCACGTATTCCCACCTCGTATAGTTTATTTAGTAATATTCCATATTGCACTTTATCGTTTCTTTATTGCCCTTTCGTTTATCGCTTTACTCATGTCTAGTAATGTACCAATATCGTATTTTTTATTATATTAAGAGCTTCCTGTATAAATTAGAAAACAGCTAAAGTAGTTGATTTATTTTTACGAAAGCCATTTTGACATTCTTTGAATACTTTATATTTCTTGCAAAAGGCATACACACGATAACACATTGTTTTCTCAAAAATCTTTGAAGCTGTAGGCAGTAGAACTATTGGACGATAATTATTGCTTGGTTCTGTTTTTTTTTTTTTTTTGTGTAGATGTTTCCCTAGTGCAATTTTTAGCTGGTCGGAAATACGCCCTCTTTGAAAGATTGGTTTATTAATTTATAAAAAGGTAAAGTGATGTTCGTCTGCACACTGTTTGAATAAACTTGGTGGGAGTTCATCTATTCCGTAACTATTTTTGTTTTTAGGCTTTTAATCAAAGAATTTATTTCATATGGGTCTACAGGGCTAAGAAACATTGTGTTTTGGGTAGGTGAAAGCACAGGGCATCCTATGGGCTCACTTGTTTGGAAAGGACTTCCCTCGTCGATCGACGCAAAAAAGTTTTTGAAGATGTTTGCAACTTCCTTGGGTTCAGACGTTATACTATTGTTTTTTGTTTGTAGATTTATATTTTTTTTTTCTTTTTTATTGTTTTATTAGTTCGTTCATTCATAATTTTCCACATAGTTTTTTACTTTATTAGTAGATTTTTTTATTTTGTTAAGGTATTGTATTTTCTTTGCTGTAATAACCATTTTTTTAAAATAATTTCTCATATTTTTTATAGTATTTTGTTTATTTTATTTATTAAACAGTTTATTTAAAGAACAGATGAAGGAAACAGAAGAATAGTACAAAGGTGATGCTTATTTATGCTTTTGTTGTTATTATTGGGCTATTAGTTTTTAACTTAAGTGTTTTTCATAATCATTTATTTATTAAAACTTCATGCAACACAAAAGTACAAAGGCGGACTTAATGCCTTAGGCATTCTCTACCAAAAAAAATCTTCTATTCAAAATCTTTTTTTAATCTTCTTTTAAGCTATTGCATAGCTTCTATCGCGGGCCTTGAGCGTGGAGACCGAATCCAGAAATTCCGTAACGAAAAAAACCTAACACCCCCCACTAAATGGTTGTCATGAAAACTTGTCAACTTCAATCATAAAAAATGCTATGCAATAGCTTTACCGCGGCAGTCTCCGAGTGCCACATGTCTTTTTTTTTTGTTCTGTCGACAGCTGAGGTTAACAGTGTAAAAAGGGCCCTAAAATTGAACCTTGAGGCACCCCATATTCATATTCAATCCCGACGAATTGACACCGTTAATTTGAATTAATGCTGTCTATCATTCAAATAAGATTTTAATAAGCTTACTAAGTCAGTTACTCAACAAAAGCAAGCGCATGTTTTATTGCGTTTATAGAGTATGTGTACCGGTCTGATGGACCACGTCATTTGAATCTGTAAAGCGATTATTCCATCAGTCCATCGTGAGGAGGAGCATACAAGAGCATGAAGGCGACGTAGCGTGGGTGACAAACTAAGCGTGATTTGTTGTTTGCAGAAGAAGGTGAGCCTCATCGTGTGTCTGGTGGCGGGCTTCGCGGTCGTGCTGCTTGTGCTGGTGCTCACGTGACCCGGCGCGTCTCACTCCATGACCTCATAAAACACTAGTCATCTTATATTACTGTGTTCCGCACTAACTTGTACTGTTTAGACTTGTAATTAAATAATTTAATAAATTATACATTTAATTAATAATTTCTCTTCGTTTGTCTTCTTTGAATGTACCAATCATTAACTTTTTATATTTGTAATTGCTGCTGAAAAAATCATAGGTAGGCTCAGGCACCATTACCACCCGGAGGACACGGTGAAACATACGGTAGAGGTGTGCTTGGGTAGAGCACCGCCGTGTCCTCGTGGGGGCGATCGGCGGCAGTGATCTCTCGCGCCGGGCCTTGGTACAGTCCATGCTAGTAACACCTCCTGCCATTTATTTTTTGATATTTTCAATGTACAGAATATTTACTTCTAATGATTTATTATAAGTATAAATATAGAAGATATTTATTAATTTATTATTTATTATTTATTTATTACATCTTGGAGGAACCAAAAACAAACAAGCAAAAAAATAAAAACTACCATAGACGATAGCAAGCCAATTACAAGTCCTCACGTATAGTGTCAGAATTACAATTGAGAAGTGACCATAGCAATCTATCAATCTATCAATCTATCAATCTATCAATCTATCAATCTATCAATCTATCAATCTATCAATCTATCAATCTATCAATCTATCAATCTATCAATCTATCAATCTATCAATCTATCAATCTATCAATCTATCAATCTATCAATCTATCAATCTATCAATCTATCAATCTATCAATCTATCAATCTATCAATCTATCAATCTATCAATCTATCAATCTATCAATCTATCAATCTATCAATCTATCAATCTATCAATCTATCAATCTATCAATCTATCAATCTATCAATCTATCAATCTATCAATCTATCAATCTATCAATCTATCAATCTATCAATCTATCAATCTATCAATCTATCAATCTATCAATCTATCAATCTACCAATCTACCAATCTATCAATCTATCAATCTATCAATCTATCAATCTATCAATCTATCAATCTATCAATCTATCAATCTATCAATCTATCAATCTATCAATCTATCAATCTATCAATCTATCAATCTATCAATCTATCAATCTATCAATCTATCAATCTATCAATCTATCAATCTATCAATCTATCAATCTATCAATCTATCAATCTATCAATCTATCAATCTATCAATCTATCAATCTATCAATCTATCAATCTATCAATCTATCAATCTATCAATCTATCAATCTATCAATCTATCAATCTATCAATCTATCAATCTATCAATCTATCAATCTATCAATCTATCAATCTATCAATCTATCAATCTATCAATCTATCAATCTATCAATCTATCAATCTATCAATCTATCAATCTATCAATATATCAATATATCAATCTATCAATCTATCAATCTTTTAATCTCTCAATCTTACAATCTGTCTATTATTTTTTACATTTACCCACCTGATAGTGGGTACCGCCCAACATTCCTGCGATGCTGACGTGTCCGAAATTCCTGCAATGGACTCTGCCATTTCAAGAATCTTGTCCTCTAGCATGACTTTGGTGCATTTGGCGGTAACCACTATCGGGTCGTCTTTAGGTGTTTTAAATTTCATCATGCCTGAGCGCTCCGATTCCTCCACATCCAGGACAACAAAGCCACACCTCGCGCTGTAGGCTGCCATGTACGACCCCACCATTTCCCCTTTGATGACTTGAGAATTGGTGTTGTCGTACACCGCTGCCTCTGCTGCCTCAAGCAGTACCTTCAGTAAGCCCTCTGTTTCCCTTTGGAAAGTCAGATGAATTTTTTTGCATGTCATGAGATTGACCTCTCTGGTCGCTCTCACGATTGCAACGTACTCGAGGAAGGCACTCTTAACGTGATCTATAGTCCCCGAGTTTATAGCGAGGATCGGTGGGCTGACGTGCCCTTTATCGGCTCTTGTTGGTGTGGACTTCTGTAGCGTTGGTTCTTTTTCTTTTTTTCTAAAGAACCTCTCCACTGCTGTTTCCTGCTTTTGCGATGGTGATGCGCGGCTCGTGCTTGGAAGCAGTGCACTAAGGAAAGTACCGATAGCTTTCAGGCGGCTCTTTGATTTGGCCCGATTTTCCGGGCTAGTGACTTTATTCTGCTCCTTTGCGGCTTTCTCAGCGGCCGCCTTCTTCTGAACCCTTTCCGATCCGCTTTGAATGGTCGGGCTTGTATCGAGAGCGGTCGCGGTGGCTGTTGGGCATCTCGGAGCTTTAAGGAAACTTAGAGTTTCCCCTCTGTCCTCGTAGACGACTAGCTCGTTCGTTCTGTT